>JAFEMH010002840.1:0-308638 GCA_022495995.1 Adenophora triphylla var. japonica
TGAGTGTGCGACTCTTTTCCATCTTGGCATCTTTTCTGTATTTTTCTCTTTTTGTTGTTGAGTATAAGCGTATTCTTTGAGCGTTTCCTTGGCTGCTTGCTTGTGCGGAGTCCGGGGAGAGCCTATGATATGCTTGACTTCGCCGTTACGTGGCGATGAGGTCGTTCTGCGAAGAAGATGGCGTCGAAGATGTCTTCTTAGGTCTTCGCGACGCGTGCCGGCGTACCGGCCTATGCCTTCGAGGCATTACATGCAGACGTTCCTCCGCCGAGAGCCGAGCCGGAGCCGCATCGGGAGGACCTTCGAGGGCGGCATAGTATGGATGCGGGGCGTCTTCGGGAGCTCGAGGCGGCCCTTTTATCGGTTCTTCCCTCCGCGGGGCGCGGGTGAGGATCCTCGAGCCTTCTTTCTTCGATCCTTTCGTCGGATTTGATCCTTCGGATTACTTTGAGTGGCGGCCTCCGTGGCTCGGTACTCTGATGACGAGGACGTGGCGGGCGAGTTCACAGGGATGCCCGACTTCTTTCTGGAGGACCTTGGCGAGGATGATGATGGTGAGGAGTCTGATTAGTATTCATTTGCTTTCCCTCTTTTCATATCTTCTCTCCCCCCTTTTTTTTGTTTAGCAACAGACATTTGATGTACCTGTAATAAAACACTCGTATTTGCACGGCAAACAGCATTTTATTTTAAGATGTAATGTCATTTTTGTGATTCCCGGGAATTGTCCTAGAAATTGTTGCTAGTATATTTTTTTTTATTTTGTGCATGCCACGTGAGCTTAGAGTGCTTTTGTGGGTAGTGTATGTTCACCGGGACTGGCTTTGGCCGGTGTTTGGGCAGTTTGGAGCAAGGTCCTGCTGAGGACAGTGGTTGTTGTGCTTGTTTCTTTGAGGAAATGGGTTCTTTTTGCAAGGAGGTCCGTACGGACATACTTAGCATGCAAAGAGGTCCGTACGGACCAACCTTGCTTTGGGAAGGAGATAAATGCTTTCCGATGTCTGGTTCTTCCTCATTTCCCCATTTGCGGCCATTTTCGAGCTTTCTTCCCCATTTTCTCTAGGAACCTCCATTTTTGCCATGGATTCTTCGTACGTCCCTAGAATTTTGCCGAGGCTTTCGCGGGAGAGGCAAGCACACTTCCTTGAGCGGTTGAAAACGTGGATGCGGCGCCGTATGAGGCATCCGAGACGGGCATTCGAGGTAAGGTTTCGTCTTTGCTCGATTTGGTCTTTTAAGGAGTTGGTTCTGATTGGGATTTGTTGCGAGCTGCCGCGAAGTTACAGGATGTTAGGAGGCATGTGTATTGTTTCTCCTACAATGAAATGGTGCCCACTTTTGAGGATTTTCGGGCTTTGATTGGAGGACCGGAGGTGGAGGCCATCTCGCTTCCTTTGATTGGTGGTCTTTGCGGTGAGCGTGAAGCTTGCGAGGCTTTCTTCGTACTTCGTTGGAAGAAGTGCGGGGCATGATCCTTGATTCGGGTCATATCGACATTTACGAGTTGCGGAGCGGTTCATGGTTGATGATGAGTGATGTCTCTTGGGACGCATTTGCCTTGTGCGTGATGGCGACGCTTTTCTGAGTCGGCTCCACTTGGCATTTGCGATGGCGCTTTGCTAGATGTGGTAGGGCCTTTGCGGAGTTTGGAGAGGATATTGTCCCGTTGGTGCTTTGGGGAGACTCTTCATGGTATCGGCCGTCGCGGCGGGGATCGGTTCATGAGAGGGGAAGCCCGCTTTGCTCACCTTGTAGGCTGCGAGAGAGACTTCGAGGCCATGCCGAGGCTCAGCGTCGTTTAGTCCGTGGTCATTTGCTCGGCGACCTCTTGTGTTGGATATGGATCGATCCGCTTGGGAGAGATGGATGGCACGGCTTGGTACGCATCGGATCCATTTGGTGGGTTCCAGCTGGAGGATTGAGACTAGGAGGATCTTGCGGGAAGGGTCCTACGTTGTCGAGTTCCGGGTTTGTCTTGGTCCTCCTTCTATATTCCGTCGCTTGTTTCCGGCGGTTTGGGATGAAGCGAGGAGCCTTTGTTGAGGTGGGATGACCTTGCTCTTTGCGGAGGTAGTTCCTCTTTGTATGGCGGCTTCAGTGCCTTCTTGTATTTTACGAGGGTATGGAAGTATTCCGCTTTCCCTCTGTGGTACTCCTTAGACGTCGGGGAGCATCGTATTGACGACTCGTGCACTGGCTGGTATGAGCGGCGTGTTGGGCGATCCCAGTGGCTTTGGAGAAGCGGCGTGTAGCGGTTACAGGACCGGTTGCCGTAGTAGCTATTGCCTTAGGAGTGCCGAAGCACAGTCGACCCTTTGGATGTGACGGGAGACACTTTGTTTGACTACGAGACTAGAGTTGACCGGCGACGGGGAGAGGTCCTCTTTGCGGACTCGCGGGGAGGAGATCCGAGCGAAGCACGGGCGAATGAAGCCACGAGAGCTCTTGGATTGTTTGACTCTACGGGGAGGACCCACGATCTCGGGCGAGAGACGCGAGTTGGTTCACGTGGAGCGAAAGAAGACTCGCCGGGGACGAGGGAAGAAAGGAAAGAATGGCGAGGGACAAGCGCGAGATGGCGCGGAATGACCTCCTAGGTATCCATTCATTGCATTTGCAAACACATTATTTGTTAAATGTATTAAAAATTTGTCTTTTAGCATGTTGTGAACTTGAGAGTAGACCGTGCTTGAACTCATCAAGAAATGTTGTAACCGTTAGTGATTTGTGATTTACTTTTAAAGCTTTGTCGAGACGCAAGATCTCTTGTTTGCCTTTGTTTCTTTTGTGCACTTTGTCGGCGTCCATCTTTGGACTTTTACATTTGCATTTGCGGGTGACGATGCGGCACAGGCCATGACGGCAATCCCTTTTCTTAGGCTTTGTGCTTGGGCGAGAGGTTGAATGATCCCACGACAAGTCGTTTTGACGGTCTTTTCGCGGCTTCCTTGCCTCTTGTTGGCGTCGGGCTCTTGACCTCTTTTCGCGGCTTACGCTTGAGCTTCTTTTATTTATTGTTTTTTTGTGAGCCCTTGCTCGAGCTCTCTTTTTTTTTTTTTTTTTTGAAGCGCGTGAGGCGAAGACAAGCCCCTGGCTTGGAAGCGGACATGAGTCGGTCGTTTGATCTTTGAGTGACCCTCGGATGTCCTTTGATGTTGCCGCCGTCGTTTGACTTGGTCAAGGTATTTGTTGGGGCGTGTTCTTGAAAAGTGCGTAGCTTGATGGAGGTCTTGATTGACATTCAAACTTTTGACTTTTGTGTATTTTTAGACCGGACCAATTAAGGTTGCCTACGTTCCCCGGACTAGAGGGCTCGGAGTGCTGCGTAGTTCGACACTACATGGAGTGCCAAGAGATGCACGATTGTTCTTCTTCGGGCGAAGTATCTGCGAAGTTTGCTTCCGTTATTTGGATTCATGAAGGGATTGCCGTCTAGGTGCATCGGCTTCATGGCGCCTCGGAGAAGATCTTTTGAACCACGAAAGGGCCGATCCATGTTGGTTCCCATTTTCCCAGTGGGTTGGTTCGAGTGGGAGGCTTTTCTTTGAGTACAAGGTCGCCTTCCACGATGTCTCGGGATTTGACTTTCTTGTCGAAAGCTCTAGCCATCACTGCTTTGATAGGCTCGGACGTGTTCCATGGCCTTTAGTCGTCGCTCGTCTAGCGAGCCAATTCGTCGTGTCGGCCGGAGCCATTCAACTTCGTTGATGTCATTTTCCAGCGGCACTCGGAGTGAGGAATTTCGGCTCGATGGGAAGGGCTGCTTCCATCCCGTATGTCGGGGCAAATGGGGTTTCTCCCGTGGGCCATTACGGCGATGTGCGGTAGCCCCAAAGTGCAAGGTGCGGCTTCTCGGGCCAATCTCGTCCTCGGGTGGTCATTTTCGGATGATCCGTTCGAGGGTTTTGTTTCTTTGCTTCCACGGCGCCGTTTGTTTGTGGCCGGTAGGGAGAAGATTTGTGGCGTGTGATCTTGAATTCAGCCGGCGATGCAGCCGAATTCCCCTCGAAGTGTGAACCATTGTACGATATGACCTCATTTGGGATGCCGTATCGGCGAGATGATGTTTTCCTTGAGGAAATGCGCGACCTTCTTGGAGGTGAGTACCTTGTAGGACTTGGCTTCGACCCATTTGGTGAAGTAGTCGATGGCTACTAAGATGAACTCGTGGCCAGATTCTTTGCTGGCGGAGCGATTTTCCCGATGACGTCAATTCCCCAGTGGCAAATGGCGAGGTGTAGTCATGCGGTAGAGATCGTGGGGAGGTAGATGATTGAGGTTGGAGAACCGTTGGCACTTGTCGCGGCTTCGGACAAAGTGGATGCAATGCCTCCATGGAGATCCGGTAGTAGCCCATCCACGAGAATGATTTGCATCGGGGCTCACGGCGTTCGTGTGGGGACCGCAAGCCCCATTGTGGACTTCGTTCATGAACTTGTTTGCTTCTTCTTGGGCGATGCGGCGTAGGAGTGGCCCGTAGTAGCGTTTCTTGTATAGCATGTCCCGAGGATGACGAAGTGAGAGGCGAGGCGTTTTAGGGCCATGATGCTCTTGGTTTTGACCCCTTACGTGTGTGGGTCTTCCTTGTTCATGAAGGTGGTTTCCCCGCTCTTGAGGTATTGGAAAATCTGGTTTGTCTTTGGAAATGGCGTCGGACTTGCGTCTCTTTGGCTCTTGACAATCTTGCAAATCGTTGTGATTAAAACCTTCTCGGCGGCTTGGGCCCGGTTTTCTCTCGTTTGACAACATGCTTAAATGTTTGCTTGATGCATTTCTTTAATTAATGTGTTTGCCTCTTGTATAGACGAATTGTTATTAACTTGTTTTGATTAGTTAATATCATCATTTGTTAAAGATGCAATGAAATGATTTTTAGGAAGGTCGGACCTTTTATTGAAAGCGTGAAGGCGTACATTGTTGATCAAAGATTCACAATCGTCGGGCGTAAAGCCGTCAAAGACTCAAAGATGTGAATACACGAGACAACAAGACTCGAAGCTAGACTATAGGCGACGAGGGATTGGACCGGAGCTTCATTACTCTCGGATGGTTGTAGCTCTAGAGGGAGTGGTCTTTGGTTCGGGTGGCCAATCTTCCCTTGGCATGAGTCCGGAAAGTAGCTTGCATGCGGTTCGATTTCAAACCGGATCGCGGAGGTTTTTGGGCTGCTCCACGATGATGTCCCTCCATTAGTGTTGCCAACAGTCCTTGGGGGTTTTTGATTATAGAAGTCGGCGAGGGCTACTTCTAGGAGGGCGAAGCATTCGGCGGTCGGAGTTGATTCTTGCGTGTTGATCACTTTCATAGAATGCGCCTCTTTATGCAGGATCTTTGCTTGGACGACATTTACAATGTACGATTCGAGGGCATGCTATATCTCCTTCCACTGATTAAGCCTTGGAGGAGGTTGCGCCCTTTGTTCATCCAGTCGGACAGGAATGTTGAATTGAACTAAGGCTGTGATGGTGTCCCCAGTAAGATCCGAGTGTCGGCTAGAGGGTTGTCTTGTATCGGGGATCGGTGATGAGCCGGTTGCAAGAGGGTTTTCGGCGAAGTAAGGGTCTACTCCTCGATCAATCTCCATTAGGGCATCCATCTCTTGATCCTCTCTCAAGCATTCTTCACGGTCGCATATATCGAGTTGTCATCGACCCAGAGTTCTTCGATTTCCGGCTCGTCGCGGCTTAGAGCGTGGATGTAAGGATCCACTTCGTAGCGGGACGGGGTAGGAGAATTATGCAGGGAAGAGTACTCGGTCATGTCGGGACCTTCCTGCAGGTCGTAGCTTGGCGGCCAAGCACTTGCCATTACTGCTGCTTCCGCGGATCACTTCGATCGCTCCATTGGCATTGATGAATTTCACGCATTGGTGAAGAGTAGATGATCTTTGCTTTCATCGATGTATCCGAGTCGTCCCAACAAAGCGAGAGAAGGTTGGTTTGATTTCCACGACTTGGAACTCTACCGACTCCGGTTGTACGTCGGAGTGGATCCTCGGATTGATGACTCCTACGATTGGTCGTGCGGTGGAATCGTAGGCTCGGATTACCGAGGTGAAGGCCTTATCGAAGAACGGTCGATGCGGAGTCGTTTCGGTGTGCTCAAAGCGATGATGTTGGCTGCGGAGCCGTTATCAATCAAGACGTTCGGGAGGAAGAACATCTCTATTTTTATGAGGATGAGGAGGGCTTCGTTGTGCCGATTCTCACATATTGGCAAGTCATCGTCTGTGAAGGCTAAACCGCTTCCCGTGCTACCGTTTGACTCGGTCTCTTACGGAGAACGTTCGATCCATCCATTTGTATGCCTTGGGCGGGGCAAAGATCGTAGGGAGACGGTTGCCCTTGGGCGTTCTTGTCGGAATTCCCGGTCACGAGATCTCTTGACTACGGTTTCACGCTCCCGGTCGTAGCGGGACGGCATGCGACGGTTTCGGAAATTGCGGGGGTGCTGCTCTCGCTTGGAGTTTCGTCAAAGGCTATTGAGTTTACCACTGTCGTTTCGGGGGAATGGATTTCCGATGGTATTGGGACCACGAGGGCGTTCCAATTTTCCCTCCTCAATGAGCCTGGACCACACAGCTTGAGCACGAAGCAATTGTCGGTGGTGTGGCCGGGGTAGTTGTGGAAGGCGCGATGCTTGCTCATATCCATGTTGGGTTTGGGAGTCTTCGGTTGGAAATTCTCGAGTGGTTTGAGAAGATTTCGTTTCACCAAAGCTTCAAATACTTGACCCGAGGGCATCTCCGGGTTATCTAAATCTTTGGGCGTGGGAAGCGAGGGGATTGTTATTCTTTGGGGCTGCTTGATCGCGGTTTACTTGAGCTCCGTTACGAATGTAGTGTCTTGTTCATTTGCTTCCTTTCCTTTGGTCGGGCGGGAGTTGAAGTTGCCGAGTTTGTTCGATAACGGTAAGATGAGGCGGGGTTCTTTGTTGCCTTTTGAAGACTCGAGTCTTTTCAAACTTTGTCCGGCGTTGACCATGGCACGGAGATCCGGATAGAAATGGTGGCTGATCAAGGTCCTCAAAGATGGCTTGAGGCGGGAATGGAAGATGTCCATCTGCTCTTCTTTGGAAAGTGGATCCATTATCTCGCTTAGCTTCCAGTTCCATCTTTTGTAGAACTCGCCCCTTTGGTTCGTCATCCTTTTGTTCGGTGGCTTGCGGAGTCATGGCGGTTTGTCTCCCATTCAAGGTTGGCGCGATACTTCTCCGGGAAGATTTCAGCGATTTGATCCCATGTGGAGCGGTTTTACGCCTTCACATTGAGGAACCACCTTAGTCTTTGTGGATTTGAGGGAATGCTTGAAAGTGATCGCCATCTGTTGAGGGTTGCCCCTTTGGCTCTCATACCCGGGACGTAGGTGTCGATGTGGGTTTTGGGCATTGTCCCGTCAAACTTTTCCATTTAGGCATCCTGAACTTTGGAGGGAGAGGGACCACTTTGTTCGGATCGGTAGGCGGGAGGGAGTCCTTGAGAACTAGCTAGCTTGCCTTGCATGTCTTTCATTTGTTCGATCGGCCAAGCCATGTGAGGATCGGTATGCGAGGTGGGTTACCGTTTTCGGGGACGGAAGCGAAGATGGGGGTGGATTGGGCGATGGGATCGCCATTCGGGAGTCTTGGGGAGGTAGTTGAGTGTATACCAACCCATACCACAGGGTGTTGAAGTTGAGGCGTGATTGCCGGGTCCGCTAAGGGTTGTGTTTGGGAGGCTGGGAAATGATTCGTTAGCCCCAATTGGCGAGACTAGCGGGTGGCAAACTTGAGATGTCGGGATATCCGCTCGGGATGCTGTCCACACAGTAAGCATGGGGACTTTTGATTGTGGTTGCGAGGCTCGTATAGAGGCAAAGGATTGAATCACTGGGGATACCGAGATGCATTGGGATACGACGGAGCGAGCACGTATGTGTCTTTGTTAGTGCGAAGCTTGATGTGCGGGCGAAGCCGGCGTGTTGAGGCGGACATGTCGGGCCCTTGGCCCAGCGCTGAGGAGCTTTGAGCGAGAGGCGCTGCGTTCTTTGGGATCTCGTAGCTTGGCGGAGGCGGAACTTCTTGATAGCTTTGAGAAGCAAGGGAGCTGGTATGTCTTCGTCCTCTATGAGAACAAAGGTTCCGTCGGGTTGGGAAGCTGGCTGTTCCTCGAAGACGCAAGGTGTCTACGATCCGAGCTTCTTTGTTCCTCTTGGCGCTTCTTGATGGTTTCGAAGGCTCGCGGCACCTCCTCCATTGTGCTGGAGGTTCCTTAGTGGCGGGGTTCCGTTTCCCTCACTTTGTTATCTGTTGATCCCGTCATGGGAGAGTAGCGGACGGTGCGGGCCATTGAAGCTGGAAGGGCTATCGGACCTTGTGACCTCGATGCGAAAAGGCGGCTCCGGGTATTCTCAACCACTCTCGGTTATTTGGAGGGTGATGGGCAAGGTTTAGACACGGGAATGGCCTAACGGGATAAAAGGGGAAAGCTCACGTGGCATGCGGTTTCCGTTTCTTTTATTTTCTAATTTTTTTTGTTGTTTTAATTTACTTAAAACATGTTTTCTCGAGAATCCTAGGTAGGTTGGAAAAGATTGCTCTTCTTTTCGCAACTATGCTAGATCTGGGTCGATGGAGACCATACGTGCGGCTATAAGCCCCTCGTTTTGCACAGTATTTCGACATCCCGGGGTGGACGGCCCGGGCGAGGGTCCTATAGTGCAAGCGGTTTCCACCGGCCTAAAGAAAAATCGAACCTAAGGACCGAGCTTTGTCATGTTCGTTTTGATGCGTTAGCCATGTGAATAGTGAACCGAGCCGGCCACTAAGTCAAGATCGGAGTCGAGTTCGGCATGACCTCTCTTTACCTTGCTTGCGCAAGGGATGCAGTGACGTTAGGCGTTGGTGGTCATATTGTCATGGGCGACGTATCAGGCGTGATGACATGGTGTCATGTGAGCATGGATGTATATCGGGACGGAACATCGTGCAGGTGTAGCTTCGGAAATCAAGATCGAGGTCAAGATTTTAGCATGACCTTTCATCGCTTTGCTTGCGCGAGGATCTTGAGTTAGAGCCTTGACTGAGAAAAATGGCCGGCATGGTATATGTATCCGAGTGTATGACACGGGCAGGTAAAAACCAACCGAGTACGGACGAGTGTGACTCAAGACTCAAACGTGCGGGGTTGACGCTTGGCTAGGATGGGATGTTTGGAATGATCCGTGCGCGTCCAAGAGGCCTAGGAAGACCAAACGGCCTGGCGAGACCACTCGGGTTGAGGGTTGTAGTGTGCGGTGTATCAGGCGACGGTGCGCGTAGCGTGCGGTGTAACCGAGGCGGCGGTGTGAGTAGAGTGCGGTGTAGCAGAGGCGGCGGTGCGCGTAGTGTGCGGTCTCTAAAATTCTTTTACGAGTAAAACGAAGCTTTTGAAGAATTTTAAATGTATGCGCGAGATGTATATTGATGCATTTTTTGTATTTTTATTTTTTGTAAAATAAAAACGAAGCACGTGCACACACACACAACGATTAAAGAAAGGGGTAAAATGAAAGTTTGACCCTCATCATCGTTTTAAAAATCTTTTGTTTTGTTTAAAAAGATTATAAAACAAAAAGTCCCAGTAGTCGCCAACCAAATTACCCGGATCAGAGAGGCGGCGCGTTCGCGCCCGGCATCTGGCATTTCCCGCTTTGCGGCGTTTTTCGGAGTTGGAGGTGTCTCGCCGTTTGTTTTCGCATTTGTAGAGTCGCCACGCCGTTTTTATTAAGCCCAAAACATTGAAAAAGGGCATCGGTTTAAAGATAATTTTAAAGCTGTTTTTGTGTGATGAGATTTTGAGTTCGGAGGTCGAGATGACTCCTCGGGAAGAGAATATTAGAATATTAGAGCTCACCCGAGTCGCCTCGTAAACGAGTCTTTCGGATACCCTAATATCCTTTAAATGTTGTGTGTGTGTGTGTGTGCTTTTAAAAATGCATCTTTGTATCGGATGTCTACATTGTATGCTATGTATGGAAATGTATTGAAATAGTAATGGAAGGAAGCCTTACCAATGTTGGTTCGTGTATGCGTCTTCGGCGGGAATAGTGTTTGAGGTCGGAGTAGCGTTCGGTACGGATCGGGATTGCCGGGAAGGGGCCGGTTGTCTACGCGGACGAGTTTCGGCGTGAGTTGATGTTGCGAGGCTGCGTTCGGGCGAGAGGTTCGGCGTGCGTGGGGATCGTCGGGATCACTCGGGCGAGAGGTTCGGCGTGCGTTGGGGTGGCGAGTCACTCGGGCGGGATTTCGGCGTGGTTTGGGATCGCCGGTTTGACTCGGAAAGAGCCGGGACACCGTGGAAAGACCGACGAGGCCTCGGAGTACCACGAGGGGCCTCGGAGTACCTCGAGAGTGCCTCGGGGCGGCGCGGGAGCGTCGCGGGAGCGCTCGGGGAGGCTTCGGAGCACCACGAGGGGGCTCGGAAGGCCTCGGAAGGATCGAAAGGGGCGGGAATGCCTCGGAAGGACTTAGAGGGAAGCCGAGAAGGCCTAGGGAGGAAGAGAGAAGTGGGAGGTGTGTGAAAATGAGGAGGGGGAGCCCTCTATTTATAGTGCCGGATTTGGTGCAAAGAGGTCCGTACGGACCTCCACAGTAATCCGGACTTTTGGTTTTCCTCGATTTGAGGAATGCGTGATGATGGAGGAATATTTGCAATTATGATGTTCCACTGTGCAATAAGGTCCGTACGGACCAAGTTGACATGCAAGAGGTCCGTACGGACCAACTCTGCGAGGGTAATCATTTTCCCAGGATTTGAGGGAATATTGTGGACTTTAAGAGGATTCGGTAATTATTAAAGCAAAGAGGTCCGTACGGACCATTATTGCTTTTCCAATTTCCTGAAAATTCCCAAAAGGTCCTTTTGTCCCTTTTTATCCCAGAAAGGCTCCTCCCTTGGTTTGGCTGGGGGTTTTGAGAGGGTTTTGAGTGCCAGAGGTCGTCGAGACTGCGTTGATGAGTCTGCGGTGTTTCCCGTGTGTTTGAAAGGGGGTGATCCAGATTGGGGTACTTACACTACCCCCTTTGGGGAATCGAGAAATTTTGTAAATGGCTATTTTCACCATGAAAACGACCTCCGTTTGAGCCAAATTTTTGGTGGACGGATCTTTTCAAATGTTCTATTGGATTGGTTGAAAAAGGAGGGTATTTGGCTACTAGTGCCCGGGAGCCCAAAAATGCGTGTTCTTCCCCCTTTGGGGAATCGGAAAATTTCGTAAATGGTGATTTCCACCATGAAAACGACCTCCGTTTGAGCCAAATTTTTGGTGGATGGATAATTTCAAATGTTATATTGGATTGGTTGAAATAAGGAGGGTATTTGGCTACTAGTGTCCGGGAGCCCAAAAATGTGTGTACTACCCCCCTTTGGCGAATTGGGAAATTTCGTAAATGGTGATTCACTATGAAAACGACCTCCGTTTGAGCCAAATTTTTGGTGGGCTGATCCTTTCAAATGTTATATTGGATTGGTTGAAAAAAGGATGGTATTTGGATACTAGTGCCGAGAGCCCAAAAAAGCGTGTACTAACCCCCCCCCCCCTTTGGGGAATCAGGAAATTTCGTAAATGGTGATTTTCACCATGAAAACGACCTCCGTTTGAGCCAATTTTTTTGCTAGCGGATCCTTTAAAATGTTCTATTGGATTGGTTGAAAAAAGGAGGGTACTTGGCTACTAGTGCCCGGGAGCACAAAAATGCGGGTACCACCCCCTCTGTGGAATCGGGAAATTTCGTAAATGGTGATTTTCACCATGAAAATGAACTCCGTTTGAGCCAAAATTTTGGTGGGCGGATCCTTTCAAATGTTCTATTGTATTGGTTGAAAAAAGAGGGTATTTGGATATAGTGCCCGGGAGCCCAAAATCGCGTGTACCCCTTTGGGAAATCTGGAAATTTCATAAATGGTGATTTTCACCATGAAAACGACCTCCGTTTGAGTCAAATTTTTGATGGGCTGATCCTTTCAAATGTTCTATTGGATTGGTTGAAATAAGGAGGTTATTTGGCTACTGGTGCCCGAGAGCCCAAAAATGCGAGTACTACCCCCTTGGGGAATCGGGAAATTTCGTAAATGGTGATTTTCACCATGAAAACGACCTCCGTTTGAGGCAAATTTTTGGTGGGCGGATCTTTTCAAATGTTCTATTGGATTGGTTGAAAAAAGGAGGGTATTTGGATACTAGTGCCCGGGAGCCCAAAAATGTGTGTACTACCCCTCTTTGGGAATCGGGAAATTTTGTAAATGGTGATTTTCACCATAAAAACGATCTCCGTTTGAGCAAAATTTTAGATGGGCTGATCCTTTCAAATGTTCTATTGGATTGGTTGAAAAAAGGAGGGTATTTGGTTACTGGTGCCCGAGAGCCCAAAAATGCGAGTACTACTTCCTTTGGGGAATCGATAAATTTTGTAAATGGCCATTTTCACCATGAAAACGACCTCCGTTTGAGCCAAATTTTTGGTGGACGGATCCTTTCAGATGTTCTATTGGATTGGTCGAAAAAAGGAGGGTATTTGGCTACTAGTGCCCGGGAGTCCAAAAATGCGTGTAATACCCCCCTTTGGGGAATCTGGAAATTTCGTAAATGGTGATTTTCACCAAGAAAACGACCTCCGTTTGAGCCAAATTTTTGGTGGGAGGATCCTTTCAATTTTCTATTGGATTGGTTGAAAAAAGGATGGTATTTAGCTACTAGTGCCCGAGAGCCCAAAAATGTGTGTACTACCTTACCCCCTTTGGGGAATCGGAAAATTTCGTAAATGGTGATTTTCACCATGAAAACGACCTCCGTTTGAGCCAAATTTTTGGTGGGCGGTTTCTTTCAAATGTTCTATAGGATTTGCTGAAAAAACGAGGGTATTTATCTACTAGTGCCCGAGAGCCCAAAAATGCGTGTACTACCTTACCCCCTTTGGGGAATCGGGAAATTTCGTAAATGGTGATTTTCACCATGAAAACGTCCTCCGTTTGAGCCAAATTTTTGGTGGGCGGTTTCTTTCAAATGTTCTATAGGATTTGCTGAAAAAACGAGGGTATTTATCTACTAGTGCCCGGGAGCCCAAAAATGCGTGTACCCCTTCGAGGAATCGGAAAATTTCGTAAATGGTCATTTTCAAATGTTCTATTGGCTCAAACGGAGGTCGTTTTCATGGTGAAAATCACCATTTACAAATTTCCCGATTACCCAAAGGGGGTAGTGCTCGCAGTTTTGGGTTCTCGGGCACTAGTTGCCAAATACCATTCTTTTTTCAGCCAATCCAATAGAACATTTGAAAGGATCCGCCATCTAAAAATTTGGCTCAAACGGAGGTCATTTTCATGGTGAAAATCACCATTTACGAAATTTCTCGATGGGGGCATTTTGGGCTCCCGGTCACTAATAGCCAAATACCCTCCATTTTTCAACCAATCTAATATAACATTTGAAAGGATATGTCCACCAAAAATATGGCTCAAACGGAGGTCGTTTTCATGGTGAAAATGACCATTTACGAAATTTTCTGATTCCCCAAAGGGGGTAGTACTCGCATTTTTTGGCTCTCGGGCACTAGTAGCCAAATACCATCCTTTTTTCAACCAATCCAATAGAACATTTAAAAGGATCAGCCCATCAAAAATTTGGCTCAAACGGAGGTCGTTTTCATGGTGAAAATCACCATTTACGAAATTTCCCGATTCCCCAAAGGGGGTAGTACACGCATTTTTAGGCTCACGGGCACTAGTTGCCAAATACCCTCCTTTTTTCAACCAATCTAATAGAACATTTGAAAGGATCCGTCCACCAAAAATTTGGCTCAAACGGAGGTCGTTTTCATGGTGAAAATGACCATTTACGAATTTTCCGATTTCGCAAAGGGGGTAGTACACGCATTTTTGGGCTCTTGGGCCTTTTTTCAACCAAACCAATAGAACATTTGAAAGGATCAGCCCATCAAAAATTTGGCTCAAACGGAGGTAGTTTTCATGATGAAAATCACCATTTACGAAATTTCACGATTCCCCGAAGGGGGTAGTACACGCATTTTTGGGCTCCCGGGCACTAGTAGCCAAATACCCTCCTTTTTTCAACCAATCCAATATAACATTTGAAATGATCCTCCCACCAAAAATGTGGCTCAAACGGAGGTCGTTTCTTGTTGAAAATCACCATTTACGAAATTTCTCGATTCCCCAAAGGGGGTAGTACTCGCAGTTTTGGGCTCTCAGGCACTAGTAGCCAAATACCATCCTTTCTTCAACCAATCCAATAGAACATTTGAAAGGATCCGCCCACCAAAAATTTGGCTCAAACGGAGGTCGTTTTCATGGTGAAAATGACCATTTATGAAATTTCCCGATTCGCCGAAGAGGGAGTACACGCATTTTTGGGCTCCCGGGCACTAGTAGCCAAATACCCTCCTTTTTTCAACCAATCCAATAGAACATTTTAAAGGATCCGCCCACCAAAAATTTAGCTCAAACGGAGGTCGTTTTCATGGTGAAAATCACAATTTACGAAATTTCCCGATTCCCCAAAGGGGGGTACACGCAGTTTTGGGCTCCCGAGCACTAGTAGCCAAATACCCTCCTTTTATCAACCAATCCAATATAAAATTTGAAAGGATCTCCCCACCAAAAATTTGGCTCAAACGGAGGTCGTTTTCATGGTGAAAATGACCATTTACGAAATTTCTCGATTCCCAAAAGGGGGTAGCTCACGCAGTTTTGGGATCCCGGGCACTAATATCCAAATACCCTCCATTTTTCAACCAATCCAATATATCATTTGAAAGGATCCACTCACCAAAAAATTGGCTCAAACGGTGGTCGTTTTCATGGTGAAAATCACCATTTACGAAATTTTCCGATCCCCAAAGAGTGTAATACTCGCAGTTTTGGGCTCTCGGGCACTAGTAGCCAAATTTCCTCGTTTTTTCAACCAATCCAATATAACATTTTAAATGATCCTACCACCAAAAATTTGTCTCAAACGAAGGTCGTTTTCATGTTAAAAATCACCATTTACGAAATTTCCCAATTACCCAAAGGGGGTAGCACACGCATTTTTGGGCTCTCGGGCACTAGTAGCCAAATGCCCTCTTTTTTAAACCAATCCAATAGAACATTTGAAAGGATCATCCCACCAAAATTTTGACTCAAACGGAGGTCGTTTTCATGGTGAAAATCACCATTTACGAAATTTTCTGATTCCCCAAAGGGGGTAGTACACGCATTTTTGTGCTCCTGGGCTCTAGTAGCCAAATACCCTTCTTTTTTCAACCAATCCAATATAAAATTTGAAAGGATCCGCCCACCAAAAATTTGGCTCAAACGGAGGTCGTGTTCATGGTGAAAATCACCATTTACGAAATTTCCCGATTCGCCAAAGGGGGAGTACACGCATTTTTGGGCTCCCGGGAACTATCAGCCAAATACCCTCCTTTTTCCAACCAATCCAATAGAAAATTTGAAAGGATCTTCCCTCCAAAAATTTTGCTCAAACGGATGACGTTTTCATGGTGAAAATCACCATTTACGAAATTTACCGATTCCCCAAAGGGGGTGGTACTCGCAGTTTTGGGCTCTCGGGCACTAATAGCCAAATACCATCCTTTTTTCAACCAATCCAATAGAACATTTGAAAGGATCCGCCCACCAAAAATTTGGCTCAAACGGAGGTCGTTTTCATGGTGAAAATAACCATTTACAAAATTTCACGATTCCCCATAGGGAGTAGTACAAGCATTTTGGGGCTCCTGGGCACTAGTAGCCAAATACCATCATATTTTGAACCAATCCAATAGAACATTTGAAAGTATCCGTTCAACAAAAATTTTGCTCAAACGGAGGTCGTTTTCATGTTGAAAATGACCATTTACGAAATTTTTCGATTCGCCAAAGGTGGTAGTACACGCAGTTTTGGGCTCCCGGGAACTAGTAGAAAAATACCCCCCTTTCTTCAACCATTCCAATATAGCAGTTTAAAGGATCCGCCCACCTAAAATTTGGCTCAAACGGAGGTCGTTTTCATGGTGAAAATCACCATTTACAAATTTCCCGATTCCCCAAAGGGGGTAGTGCTCGCAGTTTTGGGTTCTCGGGCACTAGTTGCCAAATACCATTCTTTTTTCAGCCAATCTAATATAACATTTGAAAGGATCTGTCCACCAAAAATTTGGCTCAAACGGAGGTCGTTTTCATGGTGAAAATGACCATTTATGAAATTTTCTGATTCCCCAAAGGGGGTAGTACTCGCATTTTTTGGCTCTCGGGCACTAGTAGCCAAATACCATCCTTTTTTCAACCAATCCAATAGAACATTTGAAAGGATCAGCCCATCAAAAATTTGGCTCAAACGGAGGTCGTTTTCATGGTGAAAATCACCATTTACGAATTTCCCGATTCCCCAAAGGGGGTAGTACACGCATTTTTAGGCTCACGGGCACTACTAGCCAAATACCCTCCTTTTTTTAAACAATCTAATAGAATATTTGAAAGGATCCGTCCACCAAAATTTTGACTCAAACGGAGGTCGTTTTCATGGTGAAAATGACTATTTACGAAATTTTCCGATTTCGCAAAGGGGGTAGTACACGCATTTTTGGGCTCTCGGGCACTAGTAGCCAAATACCATCCTTTTTTCAACCAATCCAATAGAACATTTGAAAGGATCAGACCATCAAAAATTTGGCTCAAACGGAGGTCATTTTCATGGTGAAAATCACCATTTACGAAATTTTCCGATTCCCCAAAGGGGGTAGTACACGCATTTTTGGGCTCCCGGGCACTAGTAGCCAAATACCCTCCTTTTTTCAACCAATTCAATATAACATTTGAAAGGATCCTCCCACCAAAAATTTGGCTCAAACGGAGGTCGTTTCATGTTGAAAATCACCATTTACGAAATTTCTCGATTCCCCAAAGGGGGTAGTACTCGCAGTTTTGGGCTCTCGGGCACTAGTAGCCAAATACCATCATTTTTTCAACCAATCCAATAGAACATTTGAAAGGATCCGCACACCAAAAATTTGGCTCAAACGGAGGTCGTTTTCATGGTGAAAATGACCATTTATGAAATTTCCCGATTCGCCGAAGGGGGAGTACACGCATTTTTGGGCTCCCGGACACTAGTAGCCAAATACCCTCCTTTTTTCAACCAATCCAATAGAACATTTTAAAGGATCTGCCCACCAAAAATTTAGCTCAAACGGAGGTCGTTTTCATGGTGAAAATCACAATTTACGAAATTTCCCGATTCCCCAAAGGGGGGTACACGCAGTTTTGGGCTCCCGTGCACTAGTAGCCAAATAGCCAAATACCCTCCTTTTATCAACCAATCCAATATAACATTTGAAAGGATCTCCCCACCAAAAATTTGGCTCAAACGGAGGTCGTTTTCATGGTGAAATGACCATTTACGAAATTTCTCGATTCCCAAAAGGGGGTAGCTCACGCAGTTTTCGGATCCCGAGCACTAATATCCAAATACCCTCCATTTTTCAACCAATCCAATATATCATTTGAAAGGATCCACCCACCAAAAAATTGGCTCAAACGGAGGTCGTTTTCATGGTGAAAATCACCATTTACGAAATTTTCCGATCCCCAAAGGGGTAATACTCGCAGTTTTGGGCTCTCGGGCACTAGTAGCCAAATTTCCTCCTTTTTTCAACCAATCCAATATAACATTTTAAATGATCCTCCCACCAAAAATTTATCTCAAACGAAGGTCGTTTTCATGTTGAAAATCACCATTTACGAAATTTCCCAATTCCCCAAAGGGGGGGTAGCACACGCATTTTTGGGCTCTCGGGCACTAGTAGCCAAATGCCCTCTTTTTTCAACCAATCCAATAGAACATTTGGAAGGATCATCCCACCAAAAATTTGACTCAAACGGAGGTCGTTTTCATGGTGAAAATCACCATTTACGAAATTTTCTGATTCCTCAAAGGGGGTAGTACACGCATTTTTGTGCTCCTGGGCACTATTAGCCAAATACCCTCCTTTTTTCAACCAATCCAATATAACATTTGAAAGGATCCGCCCACCAAAATTTTGGCTCAAGCGGAGGTCGTGTTCATGGTGAAAATCACCATTTACGAAATTTCTCGATTCGCCAAAGGGGGAGTACACGCATTTTTGGGCTCCCGGAAACTATCAGCCAAATACCCTCCTTTTTCCCACCAATCCAATAGAACATTTGAAAGTATCTGCCCTCCAAAAATTTTGCTCAAACGGATGTCGTTTTCATGGTGAAAATCACCATTTACGAAATTTACCGATTC
Organism: Adenophora triphylla var. japonica; assembly: GCA_022495995.1. Classification (NCBI taxonomy): domain Eukaryota; kingdom Viridiplantae; phylum Streptophyta; class Magnoliopsida; order Asterales; family Campanulaceae; genus Adenophora; species Adenophora triphylla. The sequence continues at coordinate 18,285 of JAFEMH010002840.1, forward strand.
CCCAAAGGGGGTGGTACTCGCAGTTTTGGGTTCTCGGGCACTAATAGCCAAATACCATCCTTTTTTTAACCAATCCAATAGAACATTTGAAAGGATCCGCCCACCAAAAATTTGGCTCAAACGGAGGTCGTTTTCATGGTGAAAATAACCATTTACGAAATTTCTCGATTCCCCATAGGGGGTAGTACACGCATTTTTGGGCTCCCGGGCACTAGTAGCCAAATACCATCCTTTTTTCAACCAATCCAATAGAACATTTGAAAGGATCCGTCCACCAAAAATTTTGCTCAAACGGAGGTCGTTTTCATGTTGAAAATGACCATTTACGAAATTTTCCGATTCGCCAAAGGGGGTAGTACACGCAGTTTTGGGCTCCCGGGAATTAGTAGTCAAATACCCACCTTTTTTCAACCAATCCAATAGAACATTTTAAAGAATCCTCCCACCAAAAATTTGGCTCAAACGGAGGTCGTTTTCATGGTGAAAATCACCATTTACGAAATTTCCCGAGAGCTCAAAACTGCGAGTAGTGCCCGAGAGCTCAAAAATCTGGCACTAGTAGCCAAATACCCACCTTTCAAATGTTCTATTGGATTGGTTGACAAAAAGGATGGTATTTGGCTACTAGTGCCCGAGAGCTCAAAACTGCGAGTACTACCCCCTTTGGGGAATCGGGAAATTTCGTAAATGGTGATTTTCACCATGAAAACGAGCTCCGTTTGAGCCAAATTTTTGGTGGGCGGATCCTTTCAAATGCTATATTGGATTGGTTGAAAAAAGGAGGGTATTTGGCTACTATTGCTCGGGAGCCCAAAACTGCGTGTACGTTGGGAATCGGGAAATTTCGTAAATGGTCATTTTCATCATGAAAATGAAGAATTTTACTATTTCCTCCATAATTCTCTCCTAATTCACTATTACACTCACACACTTTTTAAATTTACTATTTCCTCCGTCCATTCTCTCTCCTATTTTCAAATTACACTCACAATATTTTTTCTTCCCACCTATTTCTTTAATTTGCGTGATTTGCCAAAAGTGTGAACCTTGGGCCGGGACAGAGGGAGTACAACATTCTGATTTTTTTTATTTTTTATTTATTTTTTTTAATTTATTTATTTTTTTTAATTTTTTGAAAATATAATACAACATTTTTTGGGGGGGGGTATTTTCGTTCAAAATGACAAAAAATTAATACACTCATTTAAAAGAAACTTATTGAGCATAAATTAAAAAAAAAAAAAAGGAACTTATGAATCAACGACCCAAGAAATAAATACTGTACAAATTGAGGTGCATGAAAAATAATTGGGAATGAGGCATTTTACCGACAAAACTAAAACAGGAATAAAAATAAAATTCTAAAGTAGGTGTAGGCCACATGTAATGAAAATAATGTAAGAGTCCAAATCAGGAGGGTGGAAGAATATCACTCTCTGTTCATTTATTGGCTTCTCTCCCTCTTTCTTTCACACTGTCTTCTCCTAGTATTGTGTGAGTGTGTGTATCATCAATCGATCGATCGATCGATCGATAGATCTGGGAGTGAAGGAATGGAGGTTTTCTATTGGTTTGTGTTCGGTGGACTTGCGGCAGTGGTAGCTGCATTGGAATTGAGCAAAAGCAGCAAAGATCGAATCAACACTTCTACTGCTTTCAATTCCTTCAAGAACAACTACCTCCTCGTCTACTCGCTCATGATGGGTATTCACATTTCTCCTTCCATGTCAAGTTTTTGTTTTTGTTTTTGTTTTCAATCAATGGGGGCTGAGCTGGATCTGGGTTTCACAGATTTCTGCATAATTCCCATGAGTGTTTGTTTGGTACCCAACAATGGTCATTCCATAATTCATGCCAGTTTATTACCAATCTTGTTCCGTTTCTTACAATACACAAAGAATCATGTTCTTGTGTATCATACAAGGACCAAGTTTAGACCTTTCTTTGATCTAGAGTATGATGTGCCTGAATAATTTCTATTTGCCATATCAGTTTATTCTCATGATCTTCCAATTTGAGGAAGTCTATAGGTTAAGCAAGTGATATCCCTGTATTTAACTAGGACTAGTAGTCAGGATCCAAAAATGGAAAAAATGTAATTTTTTTTTTAATTTATCTGAACCATCTCCGGTCGCCACATTTGGTGCCGACTAATCCTGTTTGTACCAGGTAGGACCACAAGGATGTTAAAGCTCTCTCTATCACGTTTTAACGCAATTGCATTCCCACGGCTTGAATCCGAGACCTTTGGTTAAGATGGAACAACTCCTTGTTTTTTTAGAAAGAAAAGAGAAGCCCTTGTATGTTGTAGTGGGAGTGTGCAGTTATTTAGACAAGGTCATATGTTTCAAGGAAGTATTCTGTTGATGTTATATAGCTTAGCTACTCTAGTTTAAGCACATGTTGGAGCTTGATAGTGCTTGTTTGATATGCAACTAATGGAACCAAGATAGTGGAAACAATATGTAAGGAACCATGATTTTCTCTCATACCGTATATATTCTATCCGGGTCCTTTAAAGTGTTCGTTTTGTAAGTATGCATATGTGTTATTACCACTGCACTCAGTTTTTACCTTACACACTTTTGATACGTTTTCTATGCACTGATATCTTGAAATTTTTACTGTTTTCAAGCCCCCTTTACCATAGTAACACATTTCATTGGGCTGTAGCTGGTGATTGGTTGCAGGGCCCGTATGTCTACTATCTCTACACTACATATGGCTTCGGGAAAGGGGATATTGGGCGTCTCTTTATTGCTGGTTTTGGATCTTCTATGGTGTTTGGAACAATTGTTGGATCCCTTGCTGATAAAAAGTATTTTTTTTCTCTTCATTTTCTATTTTACAAGTTAGCTAGTATTCTTGGGTTTTACACTTGACAGCTGACACTATGTATACCTGATTCAGTGGTCGTAAGAGGGCTTCTATTACCTACTGTATAACGTACATTTTGAGCTGCATTACAAAACATTCTCCTCAGTACAAAGTTCTCTTGGTGGGACGCATATTGGGAGGAGTTGCAACTTCTCTACTTTTTTCATCATTTGAATCATGGCTTGTTGCTGAACACAACAAGGTGAGAAGTTAAGATACAATTGTCTGTGCAAAGAGAGAGAAAAAGTGTGGGTCCAAAGAGAGAGAAAACAACCACAAAATAGAAAGGAAAAAAAAAAAGAAAAACAATAACATATTTAAGCAGGGTCTAAATTTCGGATATCATTTTTTTTTCATTTAATCTTTCAGAAGTATATGTAATTATCACTATTAGACATTGTATATTGGCACCAAAACAATCACTATGATCATAAGAAATTATCTTCATCTTAAATTAGCATTCTACCTTTTTCTAATCCTGAAAAGAAAAACGGAAAGCAGTTCGGAGAACTCCATTGTAACAGTGAGGCAAGATGATAATTTTGACACTGCCAATTGACAGAGATATTCATTGATTCTGTTTTTTGTTATTTGCAGAGGGGTTTTGAGCAACAATGGCTCTCATTAACTTTCTCCAAGGCAATATTTCTTGGCAATGGCCTTGTTGCCATTTTGGCTGGGTTGTTCGGGAACTTTCTAGTTGATACATTATCTTTGGGCCCTGTGGCTCCCTTTGATGCGGCTGCATGCATTCTTGCAATTGGCATGGCTATTATCATGTCATCTTGGACTGAAAATTATGGCGACCCATCAGAAAGCAAGGACTTACTGACCCAGTTCAAGGGTGCTGCTGTGGCCATTGCTTCTGGTTAATACCTAAACCTTTTAATCTATGTTCTCTCGCTGGTGTATATTTGATGGCAATCAGTTTTTTTTTTTTTTCCTAATGATATTTCACATGCATTCAGATGAAAAAATAGCATTGCTGGGTGCCATACAATCTCTTTTTGAAGGTTCAATGTACACTTTTGTGTTTCTCTGGACTCCTGCTTTGAGCCCGAATGATGAGGAAATTCCACATGGTTTCATTTTCGCAACCTTTATGTTGGCTTCGATGTTAGGAAGCTCTTTTGTTTCTCGGTTAATGGCCCGTTCATCCGTCCGGGTTGAGAGCTACATGCAGATTGTGTTTGTCGTCTCTTCTGCTTCTCTCTTGCTTCCCGTCGTAACAAGTGTACGGGACTATGCTTAATACATTTTTTTGTCAAACTTAATTATCATTTCTTTGTTTAGTTCAGCGTCCTGATTTCCAATTTGCGACCATATCATTAATTAGCCACTTTCAAAAATTTAGACAAACAACTTTTACAACTTTCTATGGAATTACCCTCGTAACATTGGATTTGAAAATATCTATGTACAGTATCTTAATGTTTAAAATGTTTGGTTTCCAAAGGTGAATCTTGTGCGGAACAGAAGTAGTATGAATTTGGATTATATTGTTTTATCACTATGCTAATGAGGATTGAATCTCTTTGACAGTATCTGGTGCCACCTTCAAACGTGAAGGGGGGGAGCATATCATTTGCTGGTTGTATCCAGCTTGTAGGCTTTTGTGCATTTGAAGCCTGTGTTGGGATATTCTGGCCATCTATAATGAAGATGAGGTCTCAATACATTCCTGAGGAAGCAAGGAGCACAATAATGAACTTTTTCCGCATACCTCTCAATATTTTTGTTTGCATTGTGCTATACAATGTGAGTACTCTCTCTCTCTCTCTCTCTCTCTCTCTCTCTCTCTCTCTCTCTCTCTCTCTCTCTCTGTGTATGTGTGTGTGTGTGTATGGGTGTTTTACTTCTAACGAGGGTAGTGTAATACTCCCTCCGCCCCATAATAAATGTTAGTTCTAATTCAAGCTCTAACATGATTTTGAGCTCAGTTTGTCCTGTGTATGCTCTGTAACTTTCATAAATCAGTGGAAATAAATAAGTATAACTACAACTCCTTGAAAGGCTCCAGTCGTCCCAAGAAAGAGTTCCTCTATTGTACTCCCTCCGTCCCTAAATGTTTGTCCCATTTCCCCTTTTCCTTTGTCCCAAAAAGTTAGTCTCATTTCCAAAATTAAAGCTTCAAAATCACTAAATTTTCAAAACTTGTAACATTTAGGGACGGATAATTACATAACGGCGGTGTATATTATCAATAATTTTCAAAGCGTTCGTAAAAATAACCAAAATTAAAGCTTCAAAATCACCAAATTAAAATGTTTGAAAAGTCAAATGGGACAAACATTTAGGGACGGAGGGAGTACTTCGTATCCTCGTTAGATTAAGTATGATACTTGATTCTGCTTTCTAGCTGTTACTGAAAGCTGACTGTTATTTTTATTTTTTGTTTTCTGAAGGTAAATGCATTCCCAATCTCTGTCATGTTTGGCATGTGCTCTATCTTCCTCTTCATGGCATCTATATTGCAAAGGCGCCTCCTCGTGATTGCAGAGACCCAAAAGTCAAGTACGTGTAACAATTGCTTGTGATTATGCTATAATCTCAGTTTAAGATTCACAAAGCATACACTAAATCTTAAATACAACTGATCAATCTTCCATTATCAAATCCCAAAAATGTCTTGAGTTTCTATTTTATGTTTTTCATCAACAGGGCCACAAGACAGAGAGAGGGTTTTGGAAACAGAACCACTAAATGTCTGAGATGAAGGTGCAAAATCCCGGAGAGGTCTAGAAAAGGTCAAAGTCAACTATACTAATTCTTTTTTAATCATTCCGCCACACATTGTTGTTGCATCGGATGCTCAAATGGAGGAGCATTTTGACGTAAGGAAATTCAGGGGAAAGTACCGGAAAACTAAAATCATTTTGCAAAGAATAAGAAATCAATATAGTGTTTCGAGACAATTGTGTGATATGCAGTTATGGTATTGCAATGGATATTGTTACATAAGTTGTTCCCTCTTTTGTAATTGTAGATTTACACTGCTATTTATTTATATGTATGTAGTAGCAACATTGGTTCCCTGTTATTTTAAAAGCAATGCTTGAATATCTTTTTCCAGAGGTTGCTTTTTTGATCTGATGGTACAAAATATTTACAACAAAAGAAACTATTGCCCATTTAAGACCAAAGGTATATACTCCCTCCGTCCCGAAATAAATTATCAAAAACTTTTCAAATTTGCTCTCGGTCATTCATTTCGGATGTGTCGTCCATGTGAAGATATAAATCTGGGAATTTGTCTTGCCATGTTGAGTTGCATCAGATGCCTGTGTTTTACAACTGTCCCCATGTTCACATGTTTCTTAAATAATTGACTTCACCTAGATCTGCCCTTCCAAAAGTCACTATACGACTTTAGCTAATTTCTTTATGTGAAGTAATGAGATAGAAAGATTGGGTTGTCATTTGAAAAAGACAGAGCAGGGACAGTTTGGTAATTTACCTTGGGGGCACTTGACCCAACCATGTTTCTCTCCCACCTCCTACCTTCTGTCTCTTTCCTAGGATTTGACACTTAAAAGGCAGCATATCACACACACATACACAGAGAGAGAGAGATGGGTAGAGTTGGAAATCAAAGAAGCCAATTATGGCATGGCATTATGCTCATTCTGCTGATACAAGCCACTTCTGTTTTGTGCCACCAATACAAAGTTGGAGATCTAAATTGCTGGAATATACCCTCTTCAGCAAACAAACAAGTCTACTCCAAATGGATCAAAATTCACAACTTCAAGATTGGTGACTCCCTCTGTAAGCTCTCTTTCTCTCTCTCTCTCTCTCTCTCTCTCTCTCTCTCTCTCTCTCTTATATCCGTTGATCCACGATGGGAATCATGATTATCAATGTACCATTGAAAAGTTGATTCATTTTTCTTGATTTTTTTTTACAGTATTTTTGTACCCACCAAGCCAAGATTCAGTGATTCAAGTAACTAAAGAATCCTACAACAGCTGCAATGTGAAAGATCCAATCTTGTACATGAACAATGGCAACTCTCTATTCAACATCACTTCACCAGGAGTGTTTTATTTCACAAGTGGGACATCTGGCCATTGTGAAAAATCGCAGAAGCTTCAAGTCAATGTGCTTTCTGCAAATGGCTCTATTCCCTCTTCTGCTGACGATTTGTCTCCGTCTTATGGACCCGCAGCTTCACCTTCTTACCAGAATGTGTTCGGGACAATTCCGGCACCGCCTTCCCCTTCATTTTCATCTGCAATGTCTAAAGTATCAATCTTTGTCTCAGCATTTATTGTTTTGTTGATTAGTGCCTTTGTCAGTAACACCATATAGAAAGGATGCTCATAATCAGATCATTCTTAAAATATTTTTGGCGGCGATTCAATATAGTAATCCTATCTTTTACTTGTATTTATTTCTTCTACTTCTACTCTTTTTAAGGATGCTTTTGTTGCTTCAATGTTAATAAGGAAAAGTGACTCTCTTATCCCTGAATTTTAAGAATTTCTGAGTTTAGTCCCTCTATAATGCAAATTAGGGGTGTAAATGGTTCGGTTTGGTTAGGTTTGGGAGAATTTATGGACCGAACTACTAGTTATCGGTTCGGGAAAATTTCAAATCGAACCGAACCATGAAAAAATTCAAACCGAACCAAACCAAACCGCTATGGTTTGGTTCGGTTTGGTTCAAACCGCGGTTCAATAATGTGGTTCAAAGCGCGGTCCAAACCGTGGATCAAACCATGATTTGGACTACGGTTCAAACCACGATTTATACCGAAACTTATTTTTATATTGTTTAAATTTTCTGTGATCTTGGTGGAAAAGCAAAAAATGCGGGCGTTAAAGGAAAGTTAGAGTAAGAGAGAGACTAGAGGAAGAAAGAAGTAGAAGGAAGAAAAACACTTTACAATCTTCGATCGTGGAAGGGAACTTAGTTATTTATGTGTCGCAATAACGATAACAAATGATGAAATTAATATTAAATAAGATACACAATGGGGATTAAGATTAGTCTATGTAATGTAGGTTTTTTTATTAATATAACAGTAATTTTAATAAATATACGAAAATATTAAATAAGATACAAAACGTGGGTTATGATTAATTTATTTAATGTGGTTTGATTTGGTGGTTCGGTTTCAAACCGCGCTTTGGTTTGGTTTGGAAGGGTCAGACCACAAACCGAACCATGTGGTTTGCATAAATTTGAGACCGAGCGAACCATTCATACTTGAAAACCAAACCAAACCGCATGGTTTGGTTTGGTTCGGTTTCAAACCGCGATTTGAACCGAACCACTTATACCATTGCAAATGGATACATTTAATAGTAAATGGAAGAAATTTCTTTCAATTTTATAACCTAACACCATTGAGATCAAAACTGACTAAAACAGATGGAAATTACATTCAATTGACTACCAAAACTGTCTAGTTAAGGAACTTGTTCGCTATATTTAACCAAGTAGTTCGAGAATCTAGGGGAATTAACCGGTCATCTCCACATCAACATTCATTGGTTTCTCTTCAGTCACGTACACCGCTGCTGCTGCCTCTGTTGAAATTATGACATCTGCAAAAGGGCTTCTAGTTGGTTCCACTTCCATAGCGGATGGCCTAGGAGGAGATTGTGGCTGCACCTCAACTTCTGGATAAGCAGCTTTGAATCTTGCCCTTAGCCCTTCATCAACCAATCGGGCTCCACTCAATTGATTCCCAAGTGACATCCACCTGATAGATCATCATCCATCAGCCAACAATCTTCTTAACTAAGAAAATCCATAAATATTTTAAAAATTTAGTGCATGCTGATATGTCAAGTAAGTATACCCTGCATGTGTGTTATGCATACGAGCAAACAATTCAAGCTTTCTTGTCCTCGGACTTATCCTTTCCAACAGGGGGTACATCTGCAAGGCGGACGTGTAATGCATAAGTTCAAGTTGGCTTCAAATAAGGCAGAGTTTCGACCAATAGAAAAGGCAATTATAGAAAGATACTCCCTCTTTCCCAAATTGAATGTCCATTTTTGTCTCAAAATAAATGACCTTTTGAAACTTTTCCACCAAAAAACTGTCCCCAAAGGATTTTTTTTTTCAACTTTTTTATAGTTCATTATATTTTTGCAAAACTAAATTTTGAAAGTATAGCAAGAATTTTTATGATTTCTTTCTATTAAAAATCAACATTTTCAAAACGACCTTAAATTCAAAATGGTCATGCATTTTAGGACGGAGGGAGTAAGATATAAATGTGATGAGCACGACAATTAACATGTAACAAGCAACATCTACAAGTCACTCCAAGCAGAAAAGAAAAAGGTGCATATGCTAAGGACCAAGACGACAAACATAAGTTTGTTTTTCTACCTCATCTGGTTTTCGGCTCGTTTCTCGAACCTCAGCAACGAGGACATCGGTATCAATATTCCTGTTAACTAATGGATCCCCTTTTATACCAACAAGGCAATGCTCTTTACTGTGGTTGAGCCAATGACCTGTGCGCCCTGTTCTGATTATGCGCTGAAGTTGGTTGGTTTTCACCCAAATGATCTCCTCACAACGTTTGTATCCCCACTGTTCTAAACTGCAAGATGCATTTAGTGAACTAAATTAATATCTATGGGCAGCTTCCCAGTTATACAAGTGAATCATATTTAAATTGAAGTAACTGACTTGTATTTCATGATAATTATTCAAATGAATCTCAGTTGAAGGAGACTAAGAAAATTACCAACAATAGACGAGGAAATGCTTGGTGTCCAACATTTTATCCCAACCAATGTTGCAGTGCATGTGATTTTGTTTTGGTTAAGTATGTGGCCCAATATTTATTTTTGTATTTTTTTCAATCTTATTATATTTTTCTATTTTTTTATATATTTTGTTTAACCATCTCTCCACCTTTTCATTGTTTTCACATCTCTTAATTGACGAGTCTATACAACGATTCATGTTAGCCGACCCCAAATCATTTTGGGATTAAGGCTTTGTTGTTATTGTTGTTGTATGTGGCCCCAAAGTCAAGTATTGTAGCATTAACATCTCCATTCCTGGATGCATGTGGTCATGAGCATGAACCAGTAATACTCCCTCCGTCCCAAAACGAAAAATTCCATTAGACTATTCAATAATTTCAACAACTTATTTCCATTTTCACCACTAACATTAATGATGTTTACTTATTACTCCATTACTCTTCTTCCTTGGTTGGCACTCATCCTCCCCACTCTCTCCCTTTTCTTCCTTGATTGGCAATTTTAGAAGTTCAATGATTTTCACCTAACAATTTTAGAAATGGGACTATCTTTTTGAGACAAACAAAAATGGCAAATGGGAACATATTTATAGGGTGGAGGGGGCAATCAGCAAGATGTGTGCTCAGTCAAGGAGGGAGTAATTACAGATGTCTCTTCTTCTCAAGTTTCCCATAAGCTTACGATTTTAATTACATCCAAACACCAAATACCTAGAAAGTCCAAAAACATATACTAGTAGCAAACATAACTTGATTCTTCATTAATGAGTTTTGGATGTATTCAAGTCCATACTTTCTACTTTGTTGCATGTCCTTCAGAATAATAGTAACACGTTTTCTTTTGTTTTTTATTTGCAATAACTTTTAGCTTACTGGGAAAAGAAAATCATCAACACCTATATTTCACCAAGAATATAAATGTAAAATAGATAAAGACTGCATACCATTCGCGTCCAAGCTCCATTGCTCGTCCAGTGACCCAAAGGAATATCAAACCATCAGTCTGCAAAGCCTGAATATTAAGGTTGCGCATTTCGTCATCAGCCATTGTTCCATAAGGCAATTCCATATGAATGTCCCATGGTGGATCTGCCATTATAACTCCAAATTGCCCTAAAATGTCCATTCTAAAGTTACGTATGTCACAGTTTATCCACTGTGATTCCCCGAGCTCCACTTCTGAACAGTACTCAGCTCGCTGAGGCTTTAGTGGTTTGGGAGGAGCCCCCATCATCGTAGGTGGCACGTCAGGTGTTGGATCAAGCTCATAATGAACATACTTACAAGTCTGTCACAAACAATACAAGGGTAGGGTATTACTACAACGAATAACTTAAAAAAAAAAAAAAGAGCTGAAAACTACTGTACTATATCGAAACTAACAACAAATGCAATGGACTTTAAGTTCAGGCATTTTGGTCAATTTATAGCCAAAATAGTCATTCAATTAACTTCCAATAGATTTTTGAGGATGGGAACACTAAAAAACATAATTGCCTTCAAAAGTCATACCAAATACTTGAGGCATATTGGTAATATTCTTGTTTCCGCCAAAAATATTAGATGAAAGTGGATGAAGCGGCTAACTTGACAATGAAAGTTAACTTCAGTGACCAATGACGAAAATCAAAGTCCAGAGGCATGTTTCTAGCTTTGCGGGGAAAAAAAATACAATGATCAAAGTATGCATTAAGTCTTACATAATTCCCAATTTTGGAAAATAGCAGAAACACTAACCTTCATGTGTCGGCAAGTGTCTAGAAAAGAACAATCCCCTAAGTTAACATCAGTGTGGAGAGCAATTATACGCCGGAAATGGACCTACTCAAGAAAATATTCAGAAAGATAAAGTTACACAAGAAAATAGTCAGAGAGACAGTCAGTTTTGCATGGTTGCAAGCAAGGTGCTTTTACAAAATATTAAACTAGAATGACCAATATATTCATATTGCAGTACTCCTATGTGAATTTCATTGATATTCATCTCACTCTCTGCCCCAAATTAAGCCACTTGGGATTGACTACATGAATCCTTCTTTGCCAACTCGACATAATATTTACTCTTAACCATTTTGCCATTTTGGGTGTCCCATTGGTAAGTCCCACTTTCCCAAAAGGAAAATTTTATAATACTTCTTTACTAACTAATGAGACTCACTTGTCATACTTACAACAACAATCCAATTACTATTCTCTACCCCACTTTCTCTCTCCTACCCACTCACAACACCTACTTTTATAACATTTTTCCTTAATTTCCGTTCCTTAAATCAAATGGGTAAGTTGTTATGCGATGGAGGGAGAATAATCTTTTTTGCAGCCTTATCTAACCATTGTTGTGTGTGTGTGTGTGTGTGTGTGTGTGAGAGAGAGAGAGAGAGAGAGAGAGAGAGAGAGAGAGAGAGAGAGAGAGAGACTTACACATGCCTCAAACTAAAACAAGATATTACTGAATGACATCCAGCGGCCACTCTGGCTACTGTGAGTCTGTAAGTAACTCAGCACCCCACTACCTTTTTCTCTTTCTCTTTCACATTTTCATAGTTCTTTCTTCTCTTCTTCTTTTCTCCCCAATTTCATGATTTCCCTTTTTCCTTCTCTATTTTTAAGTTCTTAGATTTTCTCTCAGACTTCTTTGTGAATAATGACTCTGTATAATTACTTTGATTTCTAATTTTGTGAGACTTTCCCTTACAGTTTACTAGCTGAATTTGGCATCTTGTCTATAAATTTAATTTTGTTCTTAATTTTTTGCCATTTCGGAATTTTGACAGTTGTTCTAGACTTTGCTTATGGAATTTGTCTCTTAGTCTATTGAGATTCCCTTCTAGTTTACTACTCCATCCCAAAAAATGGTCACTTGTTCTATTGTCACGTCCCAAATAGAGAATCACCCTTTTCCGTTCTAAACAAAATTGCAAGATACAGAAAGCAATGACTTCAACCGATTCACCATCACTAGAGAATTAGTTCATGGACCGGATAGATTCTCGTGGCTTGATTCGGTGACTATTAAAGTATGTAAGTTTTCCAGTATTCAATTAAAATACTGAATTAGGAATTAGGAATCATTAAACAGAGAACATTAACGCATGCTGAAGCAACATGCAAAAATATGGAAGTGCAATATTTACCAACCTTTTCACAAGCAATAAAGGAACCATGCTGACGCCGGCAATCTTCTTTTGTTAAGGCCTGACAGTACTCCTTTACTTGGGAACCACCTTTGCTTTTGAACTGAAGTAAGAATCAGCAAGAATGATTAAGCAAACAAAGAAAAGATTTAAAAAAGAAATATTAAATGTGATTTGCAGCTCTAATAATCCCTACACGTGAAATAATATGAGGAAAGGCCACACCATTAAAAATGTAAATTTCAAGAGACCAGTGAATCTGTTTCAAATTAAGGATAATAAAACAAAGTGTGTAAATGACATTGCAAAGCTCATGTAAAAATCAACCTTTGCAGCAACAGCGCTTTCCTTTGCAGTAGGCCGATGAATGAGGTCCAACAGCTCCTCTCCAGTTTTCGATTTCTGCAACTCCTTAAATGACTTCCTATTTAGCAACGCCTCAAGGTCTTTAAGATCATCCTCCTCTGTCCTAGGAGGCTTCAAATTCGAGTCACCACCACCAATCTGTGCATTCATTCCCATTGGTGCTCTATGCATAGGAGGAACACCCATTCCTCTAGGCATTCCCATTAGCCCCATCATCCCTCTAGGCCCACTGCCCCAAGGCCCCATCATCCCACCTGGCCCTCCTCCACCGCCTGGGAAAAAAGTTTGCACCCCCGATAAATGTGGGTCCCTCGGCCCTCCCGGTCTCGGCATTGTAGCATATTGTTGTGCTTGTTTCCCACCAGTGGCTGAGTCATTCTGCTGAAACTGTTTACTCTCAGGCAATTCCTTAACAAGCCTAGTCCTATCAATACCCTTCACCAAAACCCTAGACTTCCCACTAACCTTAAACTCCTCCAACTGAACACCACCATTATCCTCCGCCATAGCCCTCAACGCCATTTCCACTGCCAATATTCCACCTGATTCCCCTCCCAGCTCCCTCAAGGCAGCCTTTTCAGAGGCGGTAGCAGACTGATCACTCTCCAGCTTACTCAACACACTGAAGGAATCAATCTCGGTAAACGGAACCCTTTCCAACAAAGAAACCGCCACCATGGACCTAACCACCGATAACGTCCCCAAATTCTCATCAACCGAAAACTTTTCCCCACCAGAAACCTCGGTTGGCGACTGATTTATAAGGGTTTCAGAGCAGGAATGGGGACTAATATGAAAATTGGGATTAGAATTAGGTTTAGGGTTGGGGATAGGGAGGGGAGTAGGGATTGGGGTAAAAGGGCGGCCACTGAAGGAAGAAACGACCTTGAGGGAGAGATCAATGGAGGAAACAATGTCGGGAACTTGTGTTTGGAGAGAAGAAATTAGGTTAAGCTGAGCATGGTGTAAGATTTCAATACGGGATTCGAGATGTCGGCGCATGTTCTTGATGTTCTCCATCACTTCCTTCCCTTCCAATTGGGTCTCCATCTATCTCTCTGAGCATATGCGGTGGTGCTTGTTTTTGTTTTTTTACTCAACGCCGGAACTTATGCCTTTCCACAATGTTGACCTTGGCTGGAGCATCAACGACTTTGAAGAAAAAATGGTTGGGAAAGGACTAGGCAAACAAAAAGAGCGGCCACCGTGGTGGGTAGGAAAAAATTGTCTTTTTCTCTTTCTTGTTTACTTTCTCTCTCTAAATAATAATTATATTAATAAAATTATTTAATTAATAACTAAAATTATTATAATAAAAAATATAAATTATTATCATGCATAAATATTAATAATAAAATAATATTAATAATGATAATAATTGTTATATATGTGAGTAGGAAAAAAAATATAATGGAATATAATAAAAAATAGGAGAGAAATTGATGACTTAAAATCACCGCTGTGGGTAAAATGGGGTGAAGTTGTGGTTATTGATGACTGATGATGTGAAGTTGATGTGGAAGAAATAGAAGATGATGACTTAAATGACCGATGATATGGTCTAAGTAGTAAAAGAAATAATAATATAATACTCTCCTCCCCCCCCCCCTTTTTTTTTTGTGTTCCATCCCTCTTTGTTTAATTATTAGTTAGTTGTTTTATTATCTACAACATTTACTTTTTTATTTTTTCTTAATCCATTTGTCAAGTCAAATTAAAAAACATAATGTGGGACGGTAGGACGCAACCCGGGGGTGTGGGCTGGTGTTGGTACAAGGTTAAATTCAACCCTAAATCTTCCCTTGCTATAATTATAAGGCGAACTTAATTACACGACGATGCCCTGGCCTGTATCAGCACCCTGTGTGGACAATAATGCCCTGAGAGGAGCAGTACAGCAGGGGCTGTTGATGGGAGTGCTGCCGACGTTTGCACGCGAAACGTCTCGCGGTTACTTGCCTCGCCTCTCTAACACCCCCATTTTGTACAATTTTCAATCAAACTTAATTTCTTTTTGTACAACTTCCAATCAATATATTCAAGAAATAATGTCTTAATTACAAATCAAATGTAAAATTTTCTTTACAAAATGAATATTCATCATCAAATACAGCAGAATGATTTTGTTCATTCATGGAGTTGGAAATGCTCAAATGATACAAATTTAGAAGTCTTCTTTTAGTTGAAAACAGGGCAACCTTCAACTATGACCCCTTGGCTGTAGGGCAAGAAGCTAATGGACACCCATCAAGATCATTCCCCCACCAATCCAGATTAACATTCTCCAACCCCAACGACAAGTACAAAAGTACCCCCATAAACGCCAACCCAGCATCAAGTGCACCCGATAACACATAGTTGTGTCGCTGCCACCAATCGGGCATATATCTGTACACAACAAAGCCCGACAAAAACCCAGCTAAGATCCATGTTATATAGTTCACAGAGGTAGCTGGGGGCATCATTCCCGTGGCAGCTATAAGAACGGGCATGTTAATGAGGCGAATCCATTCTTGTTTAGGAAAAGCCCGGTGAGCCAACCAAACAAGAAGAGGAGCTATTGCTCCAATAAGAAAGGCCCAATTGATCATACCATATGTGCCTTCATCTCCAAAGATCTTACGTGGTCCTATCAAACCCCAAATAACAGATGCATCATAAAAGACATGGTCGCTTGGGCAAGTCCACACGGTGTTAGTTGGGCTGGATGTATCACAAATGTCGGGGATTGTTTCCATTAACCACCACGCAGTGCAAATGTACACGAGAGCAGCTATCAAGGTTCCCACAATCTAAGATAAAAGGGTAAAATTGTCATTCAAAATATACAGAAGCATTGTTAAGCATAGAAGCTAGTAACAAAGTTGTACCTGTGCCATAAACATAGTTCTTGGTGGAATCTTCATATAGTGGCCGAGCTTGAAATCTTGGAGAAAGGTTATAGCTTGGGTCATGCTTATATATCCATACACCTTGAAGCACATATTAGCAACAGGATATCCAGGGTAAATGTACCCAATAATATATTCCGTTATAATGTTCAAGCCCGGTGCCTGCAATAAGCAAGATCATAAACGAAAATTTGAATTTCTCGTAATACTCTTGTTATGAAAAATTGAAATGACATTCATCGAACGGTTGAAGTTGTACATGGTTAGTTACCTGGTTAGTAATTGCAGTTAGGATGCCAATGGGGAGAGTGAAAGAAATGGCAATGAGGCAGGCTAATAAGACACCCCACCAAGGCAATTGAAGCTGTTCGTTATAATACTCACAAACAAATATAGTGAGTGCAATATTTGCAACAAGGATGCACCAAAACCACCACTCTGGAACTTGTTTGTACTTGCTCATCAGTCGTGTGTGTATGTCCATTTCCTTGACTTTAAAACTTGATCTGCTTTGTTCCCATATTTCACTGCAAATCAAATAAAAAGAGAAGGCTTCAAATTTATATGCATTAATGGATGATTGATCATTTTGTTTGTTATGCACAGATTTTTAAGGATTCCACAATTTGGGTACCTGAAATAACATAGTACATAGTACATACCTTCCATGAAACAAAAACACATGAACAATGGTAGCTGTGAGAGCAGCGAAGCCAACACCATAAGTCATGGCAAAAAATGTACTGAGATGAAGAGGCCCTTCACGTGCGTAAGCAGCCTTGTCGAGGTGAAAACTAGAGTCAATGATACTTGTAATATTGTAGTCTTGACCGGAGGGCGTAAAGTCCATCAGAAAACAGGGGAAAAGTTTTGGCGTCGTAGATGTTAAACCAGTAGGATAGAGGAGTGATGACATACATAACAAGGAAATAGCCAGCAGCTACATTGGCAGTAGCAAACCATGGGCTTGCAAGTGGGCTTCCAAGGTATGAGGAAATGCTGGACCAGTCAAGGCCAATAGCTCCTATACCGAGCCCCTGAAGTCCAGAACCAAGCTGCTGGGCCAGGACTGATGAGGGGAAGATCCAGCAGATCCAGGATAAGGAGGTTAACATTTGGAAGAGGTAGCCTGGGAAGACGTAGTAAGCAAAGCTGCAGATGAAAGCTATAAGGAAGAACTGGGTTCGGGTTAGTCCGCCCTTGGGCCGTTCTTCTTTCTCATGCAAAGCCCTGTAAATATCAAGGGTTTACACTTCATTAGACAAAATTCAAAATGTGAATTCCTTGGAAAATGATATTTGACTAAATAATACAAATTAAACACATGCATGGTTACAAGTTACCATGCTTTAAAATATTGATATTTACCTTAGGATTATTAAAACCACAGTGAAAATGTTATTCTATGTCTTTATACTTTCGTAAAAATTTGATTGAAAATGCAAGAGAACACAATTGTGTGTGTATTTACTATCCCACATTGGTTAGAGTTGAATTTCGACAGAAATTATAAGTGCATAATCCTACTTGGCAGACAATTTAATTGGCTTGCTCAAAGCCCATATAATCCGATACTTAGTATATGGTCTAGTGCATTGTATATGAAGTTGGGTTATTACATTTTAAAGATTTGTATTACTTAGAGCATTCACAATATGAGAGATTTTGGGGAGCTCTTTGTTATTATGAAAAAGCTCTCTAGAGCTTATTGTCATTGTGAAGCAAGTTGAAAAGCTCCTTATTAAGGAGCAACTCCTTCTACAAAGAGCTCTCTCAAGGAGCTCTTTCCATTAATTTTGACCACTTTCCCATATTGATCATTAAATATTAAAGAAAAATGCTAGAAAAAAAAGTTTAATGTTGTTGAATTTGGGGGAACAAAAAAGTTGATAAAAAAGTCTTACCATTGTGAAAAAACCTTGGAGGTTTTATTATTGAATCGAAAATGATGTGGCATATTGAAATTACAAAAAAGCTAGGAAACAAGTCTGTTACCATTGTGGATGCTCTTAGAACTTCTTACTTTATCAAATGAGCAATGATCAAGCACAAAATAAAGTCTTATTTATAAAATTAGCACAAAATAAAGTAATAAAATCTTATTCATAAAATGAGTTGATTAGAGAACAAAATGAAGTCATAAAATTTTGTTCATAAAATGAGTTGTGATATTTTAATAAAATCTTGTTCATAAAATGAGTTGGTGATATTTTATTGCTTGCACTGATAGTGAACCTGCTAAACTTTAATTAAAAATACCGTAGAGCACAAAATAGTCATAAAATCTTGTTAATAAAATGAGTTGGTGATATTTTATTGGTTGCACTCAACCTGTTACACTTCAATTAAAAATACGATTTTTCTAATGTGTGTCCTAACAGCACATTAAATTCATAGTTAAAACACCATGTTCATTCATTCAAATAAATGCAATTTTTTATTCAAGATCATGATCTTATCTGTGATCAAGAGATAATATATTTAGGATATGTAATTTTTTTAAGAGTATTTTAATAATTTTTATGATGATTGCATGAAAAATACAAAGTGACCACAAACAGGGCCTTAATAATTTTTGTTCTCCCACCTTTCTGAATTTCAATAATGTGCAATTAAGTTGGCCCATGTGCAAAATGTGGTCAACCTTTCTGGTAGAGTAGACCTTCTTCAATTCACACCAGCTATACATAATGACAGATGTAGTTTACAAGGAGCAGTACATTCTAATTCACCTCATATACCTTTAATTAGTTTGTAAAACAAAAAAGAAAATTAATTAGTACTATTAGCAGTTGATCAGTATTACCTAAACAAAGAGACCTGGACCAGGTTAGACGGCCACCACATTGCCGCCGGCTCCACCAAATACCTTCTGAATATACCAGCCCATCCAAATCCCAATACCTGCAAATCTAATCACAATTATTACGTCTATAATGTCACCGGTACACCAAATATTTTTCTGTGTTGTCGATGTGGGAACTTAGGCCAGCAAAGTTTAACTAACCTGAGTTGTAAGGACAACAATCAAAGAGACAAAGAAGCTCATTTGCTGCTTGTAAAATATCTTAACCCCAGTCACCACATGAATCGCGTACACACTCCCCGCGCCTGAATTTGCAAATATAGTAATCAACACATGTTCCTTGACATTAAACGGCCCTGGATTCATCGTGAATTCCCAACGTGTGTCTTTAAAGAAAACCCGGTCAGTTATCCTGGCAGCCATCAGTTGACCCAGCGGCACCACCGCGATTTGGGCAGATATGGCGGTGATGCTCAGCGGCTCTTTCCGGTACCAGAAAAACTGGTTCAAGAATGACAACAGGACGCAGGAGAGAGTGCCTAGGACCCACATTCGGAATGTCAGGACGGGGAGAGTAGTGTCATCCGTTGTGGGGACGGTCAAGGCCACTTGTTTGATGGGGGAGTTTTCCTCTTCCTCTTCCTTCTCCGGTGGTTGTTGGTGGTGGTGGGTGGAGGTTGATGGTGGGAGTTGACTGTCATCTTCTTCGATTCTTTCTGACTTGGAAACTGCAAATTGAAGAAGTAGATTGATTAGACGACACGTCTGTTTGATTTTGTTTGAGAAAACGAATTAATGGGGACTTACTTAGAGGAGCTTTGATCTCAGCTGAGGAGGATTCATCTTCCATGGCTTCTCTCTCTCTCTCTTACTGTGTGTATGTGTGTGATGTTTTGGACAGAGAGGTGTTTGTATGGTTGTGTTCCGAGCAGGAGAAGTAGGTGTAACGTATGGAAGGTTAATAAATAGAAGTAACAAATTTATTGTACTATTGCTATAAAAGTCTTGTCTTCTTTCCCTACACGAAAGAGCTTCATTTTCTAATATTATGAAAATCAAAATTTTAATATTAATACGTCAATCAGTATAAATACTACTCCCTCCGTCCTGCACTGCTGCTCATCTTTTCCTTTTTGACGTCCTGCACTGCAAGAGTTCATTTCCAAAAAGCGCAAGTTTTGAATATATTAATACCCTTATCATCTTCATATATTTACAAAAAAACCATTCATTATATCCTTATACATTCTCTCTCCTATTTTCTACCACACATTTAACTACTATTCCTCCCACTCATTCTCTCTCCTATTAAATAATTTTAACTTTTACATTCTCTCTCCTATTCCCTACCACACATTTAACTTTTACATTATCTCTCATATTTCCTACCACACATTTAATTACTATTCCATATCTCACATTTAACTTTTATTCATTTTTTAAAAAACTTCTTAAGAAACGTGAAATTCCCCCCATATACCCTTGGTCTAGGACGGAGGGAGTATTAATAAAAAAAATTAAAATTGTATAAAAATAATTAAGTTTTAATAAAATCATGATTAAATAGAGAGCCAAATCTTAAGGGTGTTCTCACGAGTTTAAATTAGGAGAGAAAGGAAAGGAAGTGGGTGGAAATTTAAAACATTTTTCTTCCTGATTTTGCTCTCGAGTTTTTTTGGAGGGAAGTGGAAGGAAATGAGGGGAAATTTTTTAAAATTTTCCTTCCTTTCAAAAGTGGGAGAAATTGATAAGAAAGAAAATTTCATTAAAGAAATTTTCTGATATACCTATTTACCCTTTAAAATAAAACACTTTTTTTTTTATTAAGAATAAACATGTAATTTAAACTTTTTTCTTTTCTTTTTCTTTCTAAATTCGAGAGCAATCAAGAGAGAAATTGAATTTCTACCCTTTTTTTTTTTTGCTTTTCTCTTCTATTCTCTTCTCTCCGTTAAAAACTCATGACCATACACTAAAGAAGGGAGGGAAGGAAGGAATGAAAAGGATGGGAGAAAGAAGAGAGGGGGGGGGGGATTAATGCAGTTGAATATGAATATTCAGATGGTAAAATAGATTCAATTGAGTTGATGAATCTTTGCGTGATAAATAGACGGACTATATAATGACACGTCAGGCAGTCAAGTATATGTGGCTCATAATTTATGGTCTACTTTGCTTTTTAAAACGAAACGAAACTACCAGCGGAACCAAAAGAAAAGTTGTCGTAGATTGGAATGGGTCCTACACTCAATGTTTACGTGTACTGTTGTCCTTCTCTAATCATATTTGGAAAAATTCCTCTTTACCCACATATCTCAAATCATAACCCATTAAAATTCAGCCCAAATTTAAAAAGACAACCCCCTTTTATATTTCAAATCAAAATCCATTTAAACCCCAATAATCATATACCGGCTAAAATTAAGTTAAACGCCGTTAACTTCTAACCTAAACCTTCTTCCATTGCCGCAAACCTGGCTACAATCCGCAAACCTGGCTACAATCCTTGATGTATATTATCACACAAAACTCCAAACCCATCTTCACTTTCCCATTTAGATAAAAATGTCTGCTTGTAAAATCTTTACTGTAATTCTAGTTCTACCACCGTTCACTGCCTCCGGCGACTTTCTCTCTCCTCTTCTCTCTCCTATTTTTGGTATGTTCTTGTTTTTGGTAATTCCACTTTTGTTAATTTAATCGAATTAATGGGTGTCAATTTCAAGATTTTCTTTTTATTTAATTGGGTTTTGGTGATGATATTGCTGGTTTGGATTTGAAATGTTTGATTGGTGGCAGATGATGTGTGCAAGAAAGTGGATTGTGGGAAGGGGAATTGCAAAGCTTCAGATAACAGCACTTTCCTTGTGTAAGACTTTATAATTACGACTTTTGGAGGGCTTTCTTCGAATAAGAGAATTTAGAATTAGGGTTCCTTTGTCATCAATGGCTTCCTGGGGTGTGTGAGTGCTTCAAGTTGGGTTTATGGTTGTAATTTGTATCCTTTGTTATTGTAATGGTTGGGAAGGAATAGAGATTGATTAGGTTATGGGATATTAAGGTTCTTTGATGTAATTGGTGGGAAAGGTTTTGGGTACCTTTCCCATTAATAAAGCCACCATTATTAATCTTAAAATCTCAGTTTTTGTTTATCTTTCTTTATAGGAATCTTTTTATTTGATATTTTGCTTCTTGTATATTTTTATTTGATAATAGAGCATGTCCTATATCACTTGCTATAGGACTATTAAAAGGTCTTAAAGCTTTGTATATGATGTTGCCAAGTCCTATAACACTTGTTATAGGACCATTTAAAGTTCTTTTAGCTGTGTATTTGATGTTGCCAAGTCTATACCGGTTGATATAAAGCACAATTTAAAGTTCTTTTAGTTGTGTATTCGATGCCGCTGCGCCCTATACCAGCTTGCTATAGGGACCATTCAAAGCGCTTATATCTGTGTATTTGATGTTGCTGTGTCCTATATCAGTTGCTATAGGACCATTCAAAGGGCTTATATATGTGTATTTGATGTTGCCAGGTCATATACCAGTTGCTATAGGACCAATTAAAGGCCTTATATCTGTGTATATGATGTTGCCAGGTCCCATACCATTTGCCACATTGTTATTCACAAAAAACAATAAATCAAGTGTCTATATCACTTGCTATAGGACCATTAAAAGGTCTTAAAGCTTTGTATATGATGTTGTCAAGTCCTATAACACTTGTTATAGGACTATTTAAAGTTCTTATAGCTGTGTATTTGATGTTGCCAGGTCCTATACCAGTTGCTATAGGACCAATTAAAGGGCTTATAGCTTTGTATATGATATTGACAGGTCCTATATCAAGTGATAGAGGACCTGGCAACATCATATACAAAGCTTTAAGACCATTGGATGGTCCTATAGCAAGTAGTATAGGACCTCACACAATCTTATACCAACGCATTAAAACCTTTGAATGGTCATATAGCAACTGGTATAGGACTTAACAACATTATATACGAAGCTATAAGACCTTTGAATAGTCCTATATCAAGTGATATAGGACCTCAAAAAATCATATACCTATATCAAGTGATATAAGACCATTTAAAGTTCTTTTAGCTGTGTATTTGATGTTGTCAGGTCCTATACCAGTTCCTACAGGACTATTCAAAGGGCTTATTCCAAAAATTGTTAAAAAAAATTTATAACCTAATTCAGCAACAACATCTTCTAACAAATCCAGATCTGCGAATATTATTGAACCTGTACTCAATCATAAGAAATGCAAATTTGTAATAATGAACACACACGATCAAAATTACAGGTTCAAATAATTACTAAGCAAGCCCAGATTTACAAAATCAAAATGGAAACGCACACATCCCCACAAGTCTATCTAAATACACAGAGAAAAGTATGAGATGGAGAAGGAGTTGACATGGATGAGGACGGCGACAGTGGCGGTAGCGTTAGATTGGTAGCGGTATTAGGGGTTGACGGAGGCAGCAGGATTCAAGGGTTTGATAGATTGGAGTTTCTTTGCCTTTCGATTAGGTTTTGCATCTTTGCCGTTAAAAGAAAAACAAAATCATAAACAAGAAATAATGCATTCTAGGGATTTCCAAGAATGAATGACGTGTAAAAAATTATTGTTGTTGTATTAGAGAAGAATGGATGTCGGGAGTGAGAGAGGAGATGCGAGGGAGAAGGCCGAAGGGGGAGGATTAGATGACGGGATTTGAATAGGGGGTTAAACCTTCTTCTTAACAGCGCTTAGTCCGTTAAGGTTGGGGTTTAGTGGGATTTTCATCTCAAATGGGTTAAAATGGCTTATTAATCTGAATTATGGGTTTAAGAGTCCTTGACTCATCATATTTTTGGATCCCATTTTTTTTCTTTTTCTCGATAAGACCATTTCCGTAAGCGACGTATTACCTGAGCCAACTACAATGAAACAAGAATCACATGGAAATGACGTCGAACGTTCATTCAAAGTTCTGCAATCACGATTTATAATATTGGCAGGATCGATTCGCTATTGGAACAAAAAAGGCTTACATACTATAATGATCGCATGTATTATAATGCACAATATGATAATTAACGACTAAAGTGATGTGACCGTAGAAATTCAAAATGCAATGAATGCACCTGCCCCCAATGTAGAAATAATGAATGAAAATACTTGATTTCGACGTTTTCTCGAGCGACACAAACAAATCAAGGATCGGCGAACTCACTTTGAACTTAGAGATACCTTGATTGAACATTTATGGGATAATATTTGATTTCAGAGAATTAAATGTTCATCTATTATTGTCATGTAACTTAATTTTTCGTTGAAATTGTATTTTGAAGCATTTATTTTAATTATCTATTATAATGTTTTTTCTAATAAATTTTTATTTTAAATTTATTTATTTATAGTTATTAATTGTCTTATTTAAGTTTTATAGCATACTATTTAATATAATGTAATTTGAATAATATTAAATATGATTAGTGAAAAACATTTTAATTAAATGAAATAATAAGAATATTCTGTAAAGATTATTATCTGGTGCAAAATTTGAAGCAAGCTGTTGGAGATGTAAGATATTTGGTGTTGAAATTGCACCATTTTGATATTTTAGTGCAAAATTTGAAGCAAACTGTTGGAAATAACCTAAGAATTTAATATCCCTTTTAGCAAGAAAAGAAAAATGTCATAAACCAATTTTATTAAATTTTAACCTATAACTGTTATTTTTATTCTATAAAATTTGAGCTCGTTCGACAGAAGAAAAGGATGTCATAAGTCACAACAATGTATAACGCCAACATCCCAATTTTTTTAGATGGACTCAAAACTCCCCTAAATCTAGCGCAATCCTTAAAGCATACTCTCTCCGTTCCAATAAAAGCTTCACTAATTATTCAAAAGAGTGTTTCATTAGAAGCTTCACCTTTTCTTTTTTGGCAAAGAATCTTTACTATTTCCTCCACTCATTCTCTCTCCTAATTCACTAGCCAAAATCTAGGGAGAAACGCGTTTCTCCATAAGTTATGGAGAAACGGGTCCCGACTTGTCGCGCGACAATGAACTGGATATCCAGAACCTTATGAAAGTGATATCCAGAAACCTTCAAATGAATATCCAGAAACCTTCAAAATGTTTCTGGATATTCATTTGATGGTTTCTGGATATACATTTGAAGGTTTCTGGATATCCAGAAACCTTCAATAGCAATTTCTGGATATGCCCTAACACATTTCTGGATATGCACCTAACAGTTTCTGGATATGCACCTAACAGTTTCTGGATATACATTTCACATACTTCTGGATATGCACCTAACAGTTTCTGGATATCAAACCCAAAGCTTCTGGATATCCAGAAGCTTTTGGTCTTGGCCTTGGTTTTTTTTTTTTCTGGATATCAAATGCAAAGCTTCTGGCTATTAAAAACACGTTTCTCCATAGTTATGGAGAAACGCGTTTCTCAGCAGACCTACTCAATTCACTATTACACTCACAACACTTTTCAAATTTACTATTTCCTCCACTAATTCTCTCTCTCATTTTCAAATTACACTCACAACATTTTTTTTTTCCATCCATTTTCTTAATATTTGTGTTCACCCAAAAGAGTGAAGCACTTATTGAAACGGAAGGAGTATAGATTTTTTCTTTTATTTCCCTTGGGTTCACATAGGAAAATATTTATTCCCTTAAGCCCCCGTTTCTTCTAAAGTAAATTAGTAAATTGTATATGTGCGAAATACGATTTTGTTTCTCATTTAATTCCTTAATAAATAAGTATTTTCACAAATTAAAATCTTTCAAAAGTATTAACCAAAATAACCTATTTGTTGAAAATCGCTATTTACAGTAGCTGATTTATTTATTTTCACGCTAAAACTCGCTAATACAGGTAGCGAGTTTATCATTGCCCACTTCCTCTAGGGCCCCTCATTTGAGATTTAAACCCATTTTAAGAAATGACCTTTTAGTAATTTCTCACACACCCCTCACTATTAAAAGACAAAAATACCCATATTTTAATTTTGTACGCGTCATTAACGTTCATTCCAGGTGACTGATTTCAATTCAAAAACATAAAATTTTAATTTAGTCACTGGAATTTTTAAAGTTATTTATTGGTCACTTGACTTTCTGATATTTCAGATCAGTCATTGAACTCAAAATAGTTTCAGTCTGGTCATTTCAGTCTCAAAAAAAAAAAAAAATTCAATATTAACAACGAATTAATCTCATAATTTACACATTTACAACACTTATAAGTTCTCTTATAATTGACTTATAAATAAAAAATTTCAACCAAAAAAAATTAAAAATTTCAATAATAACAACGAATTGCTCTCATAATTTATACATTTACAACTCTTATAATTATAAGACTACTTTGACTTTTATAATTGACTTATAAGACAATTTTTTCAACCAAAAAAATTAAAATTTTGAATAATAACAACGAATTACTCTCATAATAACAACGAATTACTCTTATAATTGACTTACAAACTTATAAGACTTTTTTAAAAAGTCTTATAAGTAACATATAAGATTTTTTTTAAAAGTCTTATAAGTAACTTATAAGACTTTTTAATAAGTCTAATAAGTAACATATAAGACTTTTTAAAAGTCTTATAAGTTAGTTATAAGACCTATTTGAACATTGAAAATTGTGTTGTAAAAAAGTCTTATAAGTAGTAACTTATAAGACTTTTTAATAAGTCTTATAAGTAACATATAAGACTTTTTAAAAGTCTTATAAGTTAGTTATAAGACCTATTTGAACATTGAAAATTGTGTTGTAAAAAAGTCTTATAAGTAGTTACTTATAAGACTTATTTATAAAAAAGTCTTATAAGTTACTTATAAGACTTATTTGAACATTGGGAATTGTGTTGTAAAAAAGTCTTATAAGTAGTAACTTATAAGACTTTTTTTAATAAGTCTTTTTACTTATAAGACTTATTTAAAAAGTCTTTTAAGTTACTTATAAGACTTATTAATAAGTCTTATATGTAACATATAAGACTTCTTAAAAAGGTCTTATATAAGTTTCGTATAACACTTTTTAAAAAGTCTTATAAGTAATTTATAAGACTTTTTTATACGAAACATATAAGACCTGCTTTGAACAAATTATAACATAATTTTCATAGAATTAGTGTTGTACATCAAAAACCAATCTATAGAGAACCGACTGAGATATCAGAAGATCTCGCAGGTGGAAAAGCAAATACAAAATAAAATAAAATTGATCTGTTGTTATTTTACTCTAGAAGAAAAGAAGCAAGCAAATAAAAAGATCTCAGGCTAATAAAGAAGTGGGCTTCCGCGTCTCACCGTCTGGTCCCACCAGGACGACTTGCTTCAAGCTTAATTCTCTTTCCTGCAATATCACTCTTGTTCAATGCACGAAGAGCAGCATCTGCAGCTCTTATGTCATAAAACTCCACGAATTTATGATGCCTTCTGTGAGCACCCCAACCCGGGACCTAACGCGTGTCCCGAGCTTGAGAAGTCCAAACTAAGAAATCCCATCTTAGATTTTCAAAAACTTTTATTTCACCTTTAAAAGAAAACCACTACTCAAACTTCCAATTTAAAATCAACTGATAATATCTCCACTTGGAGAAATTTCCACAATGACTTCGATAAACCATAATCTAATAAATTACATCGTAAACCCCAAAATAACTTTGTTTACAAAAGAGTTTATATACAACTTTTCAAAAGAGTAATACTTAATAAATACTCCCCGACAACCAACTCCTATACTTAACCTGACAAGTCCCAAAAGCAACAGTCCACAATTCTATCCCCGGCCTCACTAGTTCAGGTCACCTGTCTCAACACAATCTAAAACAGTAAAAGGGAAGGGGTGAGAATAAATCTCAATAAGCTATTATGAATGCAGCAAGATGCCAAACAATATGCAACACATAGCATGGTTACACATAACACATTATGAAAGCGGTAAACACCTTACGTTACCTCATTTTACCTTTCTCGTCTGAACAATAAGTCGTACAACGTGGGAGTAAAACTCCTCTCTTTGGTGAATTGCCCCCATGCACCTTCACCGCTTATAGGACTCATACTCCAGAGATCCATATAAGAAAATAGGATACTTATATGACCCTTATTCAGAGTATCATATAATATCAGCGCTAACTGTAAAGCTTTTGGCTTAATACAGAAGCATTCCACCTAATCACCAAATCGCAGCGGTCTGTAAGGCTTCTGGCTCAATACAATCGCTAGCACATCCCACTCTGTGGCCACAGAGGGGCCGGTCACAGGTATAATGAACCTTCAATCACATATAGAACAAATCAATAATTGATTGAATTCCATTATACCCCCGAATCACATATACACGTTCAAGCACATAATAGATACTTGAAATAATTCACAAAAGGGATAATAATATAACAACATGGTAAAATATACTCATGTTAAATCAATACTATAGTGCAACATCCATACACTATACATAATACCATTAACGAATATAAATTCAAGTAAGGTATCCATATAATCACATAATCCACACCGGGATACAATATGATCATCATGCCAGATAATCCACAACTGGGATACAATATAATCAACATGCCAGATAATCCACAACTGGGATACAATACAACCATATACCAAATAATCCACAATTGGGATACAATATATTGATGTAACACATACACATTCCTAACCAACACAATAGTGTGATTATAGTCTCTACACTGTTCAACTAATCACCAAGGTATGGGAGCAAGTAAGGTCACCCTAAACCATAAACCGTTCTTACGAAGTCATTACTCAACTTTGAATAATATTAATAAAAGTGCAATCAACAAGAAAGGAGACTAAGGAAGTTCTGGTACCATGGGCGACCGCCCATGCCACTTGGGCGACCGCCCAAGTGGTTTTCAAAAGGAACCCAAGTTCTTTGCCCTACGTGTGGCGACCGCACACAACCTCTTGGGCGACCGCCCAAGAGGGATTTCTAGGAGACCAAATCTCTGTCCACATGGGCGGCCTCTCACCCCCTTATGGGCGACCGCCCAAACCCTTCTTCAGCATTGCCCAAATTTCCAAAACCCCTTTTTACTTATTTTCTTTTCCTTTAACCAAACCTTATTTCCATGAACACCAAAAGGATTTCTAACTTTAAAATCCTCATCCTAAATCATTTAAACCCCAAAATAATATAAACCTAAATTATTTACTACAAGATTTCCAACCCATTTCACTTACACTTTTCAAGTTAACCCTATTTAATCTATTCAACCCATCTTCTTACACTTTGAACAATTCCCATGGACAATAATATCATTCTATACAATTAACCAATTCCTCAACTTCAAGAAAGTTTCCAAAGCATCAAATGACCATTGTAACAACAATAACACAATAATTAGTTCATGAGCATTTAGAGGAAGAAAAATCATAATAACTCACTTCCTAACTCTAATACTTGGCCAAACCCACAATTCATACTTACACTTAAACCATTAATATCCTCAATTACTCTATACCACTCTTCTCCCAACTTTGATCACCAATTTACCACTTAAGATCAATTCTAACTCAAATAATATTATTCAAAATACCAAAAATCATCTTCTTTAAACAAGAGATTAATTAACACATAAAGTGAGCAATATTTAGAAGGAAGTCATAATAACTTACCTAGAAAATATGGGATGGAATGAAGATTTTCTTAGCTTGATGTGCTCCTCTCTTCACCCCGAACACGAAAGTACACTTGGATTGGAAAATGGAGAAGAATTGATTGCCCTAGGGACTTGGAAGGAGAAGTTCTTCAAGATGGAGCTTCCATGGAAATTATGGAAGGAGAATGAGGGAGGAGGATGACATAGGGAAGATAATGGAAAAAGGGGATGTGAAGAGTATGGGAGGAGGGTAGTATCATTGACTAAGGAGGGGGAAGGGTGAGGGATTTAAGGGGAAAGGAATGGCCCCCCATGCCAAATGATTTAAGGCTTTCCCATTTTCACACAACAAGCCTAACTACCCACATTTTATTTATTTTATCCATTTGTATTATTATACTTCTCCCAAGAACATTATTTTTACTTCCCAATCATTTCATCCTAATATAAGAAATCAAGGATATAAAGGGAACACATAATATTAACAATAATATTAAAAGCACATAAAGTCAACAATTAATATAAAAGGCATATAATATGATACTAAAATAGTGCCTAGGGTTAGGGTCGTTACACTCACTCCCCCTTAAAGAAAAATTCGTCCCGAATTTTAAAAAGACTTACCTTAAGGATCAATTAGCAAAGGTTACCTCTCACACATTTCAAATTAAAATTTTCACTTAGTCTCCTCAATGGCATGATTCTTCTATACATCTCTACAACCCGAATACTTTAGGATTTCAATTCTCTAAACTGCAATTCTAATAACTCTCAACGGTACTCCCGCATAAATCTAATCCGTCTAATCATCAACAGTGGAATAACTCCATACAAACGAGGGATCATACAAATAATTTTTCCATACCAAGCTTCACACAGTACCACTTCAATGCTAAGCTAAAACTGCTATTATACACAACTCGCTAAAGTTAATTAAACTCCTCAAGTTGAAGGGAAGTCCATTACACAACACACAACCTATTTTTCAAGAATCTAGATAGTCTTCTAATCTCTTCCTTTCAAGTAACTAATTTCTTCAAACTCTTAGGATCGGTAATAATTCTCAAAGGAAGCTTCAAAAAGATAAGGTTCCTACTTAATTAACGCAACACAATTGCAGCCACTCTTGAGTAGAGGATAAGAAAATTCAACTTTATCTAAGTTAACTTCCTCGAAGCCTACGCTATCACTTTCCCATTTCTCATAATATCACAACCAAATCTTTCTTTAACACGCATTTGAAATTCACGAAGTTCTCACATCCACTAGGTAAGGTAAGGATCGGATCTATAGCCAATCTATTCTCCAATTCTATCAATATAATTCATCCTTATTACATCCTACATCATTTATATATCCTTCCGAGTTAACTAAATCTACGATTTTTCAAATTTCAAGAACTCCTTTAACATTCTTCGATAGCACTTGCCAACCCAAAGATCACGGACTCAATCCTCGCGAGATCCATGGTAACCTTCAAGCTTAAGACTATATAACCCAAAATGTAAAATCTTTGCGAGCCAATTCACATTTGCTAAACTTCTCAAACGATGAATTCCCACTAAAGGTAAATAACACAACTCCCAAATGATCTTCATGATCCTCCCGTAACTTTAAATAACCAAGGAGGTCATCAATCATGACTACCATAAAGCCGTCAAGATAAGGATTAAAATTCTGATTATCATACTTAGAATCAACACATGAAATGCCTTGATGGAAACACAATGACCATTTACTCACAACTAGCACGAAAAATCTCTGAAAAGACTTCTTATGCAAGTCTAACACATACCAAATACCCTTCACACTTTTAACCAAAGTTTTCTGCCTTTAATACTTATATAAAAAGAATACCATATAAAGATTTATTTATTTTAAATACCAGTATAATTAAATTAGGTATAGAAAAGGAGACTCACTTCTTATGATAGTCTATCAATGCACAACAACTATTTAACCCTCCAGGTCAAGTATATCTCAAAATCATAAATTGATAATCATACCAAATCAACTGGCAATACATGCTCAGCCATAACCACATCACCATCGTGGTAAACCAAAGGAGATTCGAGGTATTCTCTCATAAGATCAGAATCCTCTAACAATAAAACAAAATCTCAAGCAATGTATGCCACATGGACGCAAAATGTGATGCCAAACATAAATGATATGAAACAGGATCTATAAAATATGACCCCTACTTCTGAGACAGGGAATATACCTCTAGTGACCTCTGAGGAATCTATCTCTCCTGGACCCGAAACACACACTCGATCACAGACCTTCTCTTTCGGTTCCCCTTCGTTATCTCTTTTGGTACCACCTCTTTGTTGTCCACCCGGCTGACCGCTGCTTAAAGCTCGTCCCCGCTGCAACCTTGGGCAATTCCTCCTAAAGTGCTCCATCTCTCCACACTTGATACACTTGCCTTGCTTACTCCAACACTGATCTTCGGTATGTCCAATCTTCTTGCAAAAATTACATTTCATCCCATACTGTTTGGATATTGGCCTAGACGAAGAAGCTACCACAAGTTCCCCTCACACATTTCCTGAAGTTAAAGCCCTTGGCTGTCCTCTAGCGATTTTGGATCCTTGTTCTAGATACTTTGGTTTATTTCTAATCCCACTTTCCGATTTTCCACTATTTTCTTCAATGTTATTCTCGATCTCATATGTTCTATCTATTGTTGTCTGATAATTGGTGAAGCTATCAATCACTAATTTCTTCCTAAACTCAATCCTCAAACCTTTTACAAACCTATGAACTCTTCTCGCTTCATGCGATACCAAATGAGGGCAACACCTAGCTAATTCCTCAAACCGGACTGAATACTGATTCACCGTCATGTTCCCTTGTTTTAGTCCTAAAAATTCAATCTCCTTCTTATCCCTTGTAACCATTGAAATGAAATAATTCTCGAACTGCTGAGTGAAATTATCCCAAGTCTGGGGTGTATGATCCCGCTCCCAATTTCCCTTCGAAATCTGCCTCCATTGATCAGCTGGACCTTCAAGTTTGAAAACTACATACCTAACTTTCTCTTCGTTGGGACTTTCTATAACCTCAAAAATCCTATTCATTTATGCTAACCATTTTTCTGCCTTTAATGGATCCGGATCTCCGTTAAAGCTCGGTGGGTTCATCTTCACAAATTTTTCCAATCCATCACTTTGACATCTCTCAGGTTGATTCGGAATTGATCCTCTAGTCTCCATATTCTGTACAAACACCCGGAATAATTTCATCATCTCTTCATTCTGAATTCCACCTATACCCATATCTCCTTCATTTTCTAGAACCTTTCGCTGATCATCATTGCTTCCGGCCATTAGAACGAACTCCTGCATTAAACACTCGGCGTCAATTACCACACATTCCCCCTTAGTTTAGACATCTACCCTTGACCTCTAAACCAGGCTCTGATACCAACTGTTAGCACCCCAACCCGGGACCTAACGCGTGTCCCGAGCTTGAGAAGCCCAAACTAAGAAATCCCATCTTAGATTTTCAAAAACTTTTATTTCACCTTTAAAAGAAAACCACTACTCAAACTTCCAATTTAAAATCAACTGATAATATCTCCACTTGGAGAAATTTCCACAATGACTTTGATAAACCATAATCTAATAAATTACATCGTAAACCCCAAAATAACTTTGTTTACAAAAGAGTTTATATACAACTTTTCAAAAGAGTAATACTTAATAAATACTCCCAGACAACCAACTCCTATACTTAACCTGACAAGTCCCAAAAGCAACAGTCCACAATTTTATCCCCGGCCTCACTGGTTCATGTCACCTGTCTCAACACAATCTAAAACAGTAAAAGGGAAGGGGTGAGAATAAATCTCAATAAGCTATTATGAATGCAGCAAGATGCCAAACAATATGCAACACATAGCATGGTTACACATAACATTATGAAAGCGGTAAACACCTTACGTTACCTCATTTTACCTTTCCCGTCTGAACAATAAGTCGTACAACGTGGGAGTAAAACTCCTCTCTTTGGTGAATTGCCCCCATGCACCTTCACCGCTTATAGGACTCATACTCCAGAGATCCATATAAGAAAATAGGATACTTATATGACCCTTATTCAGAGTATCATATAATATCAGCGCTAACTGTAAAGCTTTTGGCTTAATACAGAAGCATTCCACCTAATCACCAAATCGCAGCGGTCTGTAAGGCTTCTGGCTCAATACAATCGCTAGCACATCCCACTCTGTGGCCACAGAGGGGCCGGTCACAGGTATAATGAACCTTCAATCATTTATAGAACAAATCAATAATTGATTGAATTCCATTATACCCCCGAATCACATATACACGTTCAAGCACATAATAGATACTTGAAATAATCCACAAAAGGGATAATAATATAACAACATGGTAAAATATACTCATGTTAAATCAATACTATAGTGCAACATCCATACACTATACATAATACCATTAACGAATATAAATATAAATTCAAGTAAGGTATCCATATAACCACATAATCCACACCAGGATACAATATAATCATCATGTCAGATAATCCACAACTGGGATACAATATAATCAACATGCCAGATAATCCACAACTGGGATACAATACAACCATATACCAAATAATCCACAATTGGGATACAATATATTGATGTAACACATATACATTCCTAACCAACACAATAGTGTGATTATAGTCTCTACACTGTTCTACTAATCACCAAGGTATGGGAGCAAGTAAGGCCACCCTAAACCATAAACCGTTCTTACGAAGTCATTACTCAACCTTGAATAATATTAATAAAAGTGCAAGACCTACTTTCCAAGTTTGAACCACTTTGGTGAAGTCACAAATCAAACTTATCCACCATTTTTTAATTAATATTTAACTATTCCCAATATTCCATTTTGACCAAATAAGACATCATGGCCTAGCCAAGGTATTCTACTTTAACCCAAGTTAAAGGAAATTAATTCATATCTTAGGTAGATTAGGTTACTACTAATTTGTAATGGTTGGGAGTCATGCCACTAGGTTGTGGGTAACAATCAGTAAGAAAGGAGACTAAGGAAGTTCTGGTACCATGGGCGACCGCCCATGCCACTTGGGCGACCGCCCAAGTGGTTTTCAAAAGGAACCCAAGTTGCTGCCCTCATGGGCGACCGCACACAACCTCTTGGGCGACCGCCCAAGAGGGATTTCTAGGAGACCAAATCTCTGTCCACATGGGCGGCCTCTCACCCCCTTATGGGCGACCGCCCAAACCCTTCTTCAGCATTGCTCAAATTTCCAAAACCCCTTTTTACTTATTTTCTTTTCCTTTTAACAAACCTTATTTCCATGAACACCAAAAGGATTTCTAACTTTAAAATCCTCATCCTAAATCATTTAAACCCCAAAATAATATAAACCTAAATTATTTACTACAAGATTTCCAACCCATTTCACTTACACTTTTCAAGTTAACCCTTTTTAATCTATTCAACCCATCTTCTTACACTTTGATCAATTTCCATGGACAATAATATCATTCTATACAATTAACCAATTTCTCAACTTCAAGAAAGTTTCCAAAGCATCAAATGACCATTGTAACAACAATAACACAATAATTAGTTCATGAGCATTTAGAGGAAGAAAAATCATAATAACTCACTTCCTAACTCTAATACTTGGCCAAACCCACAATTCATACTTACACTTAAATCATTAATATCCCCAATTACTCTATACCACTCTTCTCCCAACTTTGATCACCAATTTACCACTTAAGATCAATTCTAACTCAAATAATATTATTCAAAATATCAAAAATCATCTTCTTTAAACAAGAGATTAATTAACACATAAAGTGAGCAATATTTAGAAGGAAGTCATAATAACTTACCTAGCAAATATGGGATGGAATGAAGATTTTCTTAGCTTGATGTGCTCCTCTCTTCACCCCGAACACGAAAGTACACTTGAATTGAAAAATGGAGAAGAATTGATTGCCCTAGAAACTTGGAAGGAGAAGTTATTCAAGATGGAGCTTCCATGTAAATTATGGAAGGAGAATGAGGGAGGAGGATGACATAGGGAAGATAATGGAAAAAGGGGATGGGAAGAGTATGGGAGGAGGGTAGTATCATTGACTAAGGAGGGGGAAGGGTGAGGGATTTAAGGGGAAAGGAATGGCCCCCCATGCCAAATGATTTAAGGCTTTCCCATTTCCACACAACAAGCCTAACTACCCACATTTTATTTATTTTATCCATTTGTATTATTATACTTCTCCCAAGAACATTATTTTTACTTCCCAATCATTTCATCCTAATATAAGAAATCAAGGATATAAAGGGAACACATAATATTAACAATAATATTAAAAGCACATAAAGTCAACAATTAATATAAAAGACATATAATATGATACTAAAATAGTGCCTATGGTTAGGGTCGTTACAACTTCTGTGTGGAGTCTCCCGAATCTGCACACGAAAGAGAGGTCAGCAAGTGAATTACTATGATCACAACTTCCATTAATCAGAGTCACTTTAGAGTGCCAATGAAGCCAAGTGACCAAAGTAATAGTAAATTTTCATGTCTAAAACACTAGTGTGAAAACAGTTTCACCTCTTTAATCTCTCCATAGACGCTAAAAATTTGACGGAGTTCATCATTTGCAACAGAAGAGTCGAGATTAAAAACCACAAGAGTGCCTTGGTTGACATCTTTATCCGACGGGTTATCCTAACAAAAGACATCACCACTTTCACATGTGAATAACAGAGCTTGTAGCATCAATAAATGCTAAGAAAGATTCTAAGCAGCATAAAAACAAAATCTTCAAATTTTGTCAATTCAATTATAAACTATAAATAAGACGACAGGCCATGAATAAAGGTATCACATCGTATGTATAACACAGATTCAAAAGGGGCGCTGAAGATGAACCTGCAAAATGAAGAATTCCTTTCTAATTTCGGAAGCCCTCCGGAGGTCTAATAGCCGGAAAATATGGAGATACTCCAGATCTGAGATCATCTCAGATCTGTATCTCAGATCTGTTCAATCGATCGACCAGAAATGGCGGAGAAGTCGCAATCGTGCCGAAGACGAAGACGGAGACGGCAGAGTTGCTGCCAATCTGCTGCAATTGTGCCGGAGAAGTGAACTCCGGCGAGAGAGGGTTTGACGAAGGTGTAGGTGGCGATGGTAAATTTGAAGAGGGAGATAGAGAGAGTGTGGGTGTGTGGGTATTTATAGAGAGAATCTGGTCGGAATGGAGAGTAGAAACGTCGGAGACGGAGGACAAGAGACGCCGGTGCCGGAGTTTAGGTCACCGGAGAAGAAAGAGATGGTGGTGTTGAGATTGGGTTTGGAGAGGATGAGATTCATTGTGTGTGTGTTTTTTTTTAGAGAGAGAAAATAAAATTGAGAGAAAAAATGATAATAGAGAGTAGGGAGGTTGGGGGGTGTCTGGGAAATTTAATTTTGAATTTTTTTTTTTTTGAAATTAAGAAAAAGGTATTTCTTTAAACACGGAAATACATATGGACATGGAGGGCCCTTGGGAAAAATTTCCGTTTATCATTGTCTCATCCACCATCAGACGACAAAGAGATAAAATGGCGGCCATAGCTAGCCTCCAATTCCAACGGATACAACGACAAGACAACAACAACTCCTCTTCCTCCCCAAACCCTCGCCCATTCACCATTCTTTGCTTACCCTAGTTCTCTATTCCACAGTATTTCTTTTCGCATGCTCTCCTTTACCCCATCTCTATGCTTCAATTCTGTCCACATTCCCAAGGTAAATCTGTTTCTGCATGTTGTGTTGCGTAAATGATAGACGTGTACACGAGAGTCATGATAATAAAATCGCTTCTTATAATAGCAAGTTTAAGCAACAACAACATAAAAAAAAAAAATATTAGTAGTAGCGATTTTAACAAAGTTGGTAATTTTGGCAAATATTTTTTTTTAAAAAATATTTTTTACTGAAAAAATTTAGTAAATAATACATTTACTAGTAAAATACAATATAGGGCCGTTTGGTAACCCTTCTTAGGATTAGATAGGATTATTAATTCAATAAGCTTGATGTTTGACAGATTAAATGCAATCGGAGTAATATTTCTAATAACCCGGATAAGGCCTCTTATCATCTCTTATCTCCTTCATACCCCTTCCGTTTCGCTATAAATTGCACACTTATCTCATTGGACGTCCCATTACAAATTGCACACTTCCTAAAATGACAAATAATTTTTACTATTTCCTCCACTCATTCTCTCTCCTACATTATTTTAATACTCACAACACTATTATAATTTACTATTCCATCCACTCATTCTCTCTCATATTTTACTTTTACACTCACAACATTTATATCATTATTTTTTTTCTTAATTCCTGCGCAAACAGTAACGGTGCAATTTCAAGCGGGACAGGAGAATATATATTTATTCCAAAAAAAAATAATATTATTAATCTCTGAATTAATAATCTCTTCGATATTAATATGAATTAATCCTATATCAAGCTATCAAACGAGGCCAATAGAGTATAAAGTGATTGGAATGACCCTTGATAGACAATATGGGACGATCTCGGGTAGAAGGCAAACACGTTTCTCATATGAAAACCTGATGAAAACAGAACAGAAGCCCCAAAACCAAAGTTTTCCCCTCCCCCGACACTTCTCAACAGAATCCCAAAACCCTAAACCTACTCTCTCCACCGACACCGATCATCCTTCATTTGCTTCCTCCACTCCCAAATTTCAGCTCAATTCCTGGGTTTGTTTTCTTATTCGGTTTTCTTGCCTTTAATTCCTTAATAATTTCTTTCAATTTCATGAATTGTGCTTATTTAATTCTCATTCATTTTCCGAGACGAATTGCAAATCAAAATTCATGTAACTGACCCAAATTTGTATTATAATTTGTGGAATTCCCTAATTATAGCTCTAGTTTTACCATAATTGCTTATTGGGAACTGCTTTGTCTCAACTCTTGACGTAGCAGGTATCTGGTCAAAGAAGGATTTACAAGTTTCGTATCAGGCTTATACACTCCAAAGGTAACGTTTCTCTCTTTTCTTTAATGTGTAACCTTTTCTTTTTGTTATTTATTTTGATTTTGGGTTTTCTGCAATCAATTTGTTATTCTTGAGGATCTTGATTCTTGATCTTGATTAGTAGAACTGAAGGGATAAGTTTTGTACTGAATTTGATCATCAATGGCGGCGGAAATGGTTGGGCCAAGGTTGTACAGTTGCTGGAATTGCCGAAACCATGTTGCTCTACATGATGATTGCATTTCTAAAGCTTTTCAGGTGAAATTTTTAAGTTTCTGAGTTACTTAGTATTATGTTTGACCAATTAAGTTTTCATTCTCAATTTCCCCATAACTGTTACTTTTCCAGAACTTTCTAAAGAATGTGCTAAAGGTAAATGAATATACCTTGAGCTTTGATTTTAGATTAAAAGAAGATGTTCTAACATGACTTGAAATCAGCATTTATGCTTAAAAATATAGAAAGTGAACAGAAAACCAAAAATGTAAACTCGAAATTTGCAAAGGAACGGGGGACGGATTTGTTGGCAAAATTACAACTACAGAAAGAAATGAAATTACAGAAACTAAAATACTATTAAAACAGTAAAGTAAATGAATCGGCAGTAACACTTGGTTGTTGTGCAAGAGCCCTGATGAATCAGTATTCTTAAGACTTATCCGTCCCCTCACTGATTGTGCTTGAGGCTGCCGTGGACGCGAGTCTCTCAGGATAGAACGTGCGGACCGGTGGCACTTTGCATCTAAAGTTCTCGGCTAATTAGCAATGGGCCTGGACAGTATGACCACGATGCAGAAATGCAAGGAGTCCAAGGAAGAGATAAAACAATATGCAGCAAGAGAAAGATCAGAGATTGTTGGAAAACTTTCTGATGTCTTCAAAAATGGTTTGTGATCTCTAAAACTGCCTAAAATGAACAGTCA
This sequence comes from Adenophora triphylla var. japonica, assembly GCA_022495995.1. Classification (NCBI taxonomy): domain Eukaryota; kingdom Viridiplantae; phylum Streptophyta; class Magnoliopsida; order Asterales; family Campanulaceae; genus Adenophora; species Adenophora triphylla. The sequence continues at coordinate 57,768 of JAFEMH010002840.1, forward strand.
TAATTAATCAAGAAATTAACACAAATTAATTTTCGTGTGACTGTTCAAGAGGAAGAAATCAAACAGGCTTGAGTAGTGGTTGTTACAAGTATGTTTATGATTATGAGAATTTATTTCTGATTCACAAATAAAAAAATAGCAAAAGGTATTCGTGTCCGCAGGACGCGTATGCACATGAGTTCTGTATAACCGAACTCATGACCGGTCTCCACACAGTTGCAGATGTCTTCACTTGTGCTTACTTTTATGCTACACTGAGTGTATCTTTTGTCATCCGTTTTTCCTCTCCACCGACATTTTATGCTTTGTTTTCTTCGATTTTAACTGAATGGTTGAATTGGGTGTTTCTCACATTAGGGAAGAAATGGTAGAGCCTTCTTATTCTCCCACGCAATGAATGTTAGTCTGGGAGCCAAAGAAGACAGGCAACTCATGACCGGTCTCCACACAGTTGCAGATGTCTTCTGTTCTGATTGCAGAGAGTTGCTAGGATGGAAATATGAACGAGCATACGAGGAAACACAAAAGTACAAGGAAGGCAAAGTCATTCTCGAGAAATCAAAAATTGTCAAAGAAAATTGGTAGTTCCTCTGTAAATTCCCTGCTTCCACAAGCATATGTTGGTGCCAAGTGTATAGGATATCTTCAAGTGTTGATGTTGTCCAATAATTTTCTTAATTGATTTTCAAGATTGGTTTTCTCGTGCTATTGTGCAACATTGTAGTGTGGAAACATTGTCAAAAGGATATTATGAATAAATTTTTCTTGTTTAATGATGTCTATAATTTCTTTGGTCTTATACATAGAAACTGACAGCAAATGAAGTTGAAAATCACAGGGCATGAGGAATTTTAATTAAAAATAAATTTACAATTAGAAATACAGACTAAAAGCTGCATTACCAAGGAAAACTGTTAATTGTTTCCCTTGGTCCAATTACAGTGAAAAAATTACCATAATCAGAAAGTGTAAAAGGTTTTTGAAAAGAAAGAAAAAGAAGTGTCAGAACATCAACAAGCAGTCACCTTCTTCTTTGTTAGCCACTTCTTCTTGGCATTCTCTATAGCCTCTAATCTCATCCTCGAGAGTTCACTACTCCATTGACGATACTGACTATCAATTGCATAAAGCTCGTGCTTCAGCTCATGGCACAAATCTTTCTCGCTATCTTTTTCACTTGTAAGTGAAGAGGTGCTCAAACCCCATTCATGGGATATGGTAGAAATGCAAGAATCAACAAACGATACTCCTGAACTCATTGTGAATCCACTAGCTGACATATATATTGAACTCTTGGACTCAGGGTTAGAAAGTTCCTTCCTAGGAACCCAAATTGATTCAGAAACTTTACCACATCCAATAGAGATTTGACCTTCTCGCAATGAATCCCCAACTATACTAGGGTTAATTGAAGGTTTCCAGGTGGGCACCATCTTCAGTATTAAGCTGTCCAACAACTCAGCGATTAAAGCTACATCCTCTTCGTTTAACAAATCAAATTCTTCAACCATCTCACCGGCTATCGAGAGGGCAGTATCAGAGTCTAGATAAAACGTAAAATGAATGTTTTTTCTTTGACCTGTTAGAAGCACAAAGGGTTTTAGATTGTGAATGACAAATATAGCTTAGGTCAGAAAAGGGCAAGAAGATAAATATTTACCACTGATATTGGCAATGTGCAATGTTAATGAGATTGAGTTATCATCAATCTTTTTCCCTTCCAATCTGAATTCATTTCTCTCACTGAACCTGTGAAACTCTAGGGTTGAAACGTAAGGAGTTCGCGACATGCCCTTCGTAGAAATGCTACCACCGGAAAGCTTATTGTCACTGTAATCAAGGTCCATTGCAGTTGATATAAGCATTGGCAAGTTCATTGATATAGGCAGAGAAGGGCCATGCATTTGCTCCTTCAAACTCTCAGGGGATAGGAATGGATCTTTCAAAAGCTCAGCTGCACCCAACCTTTGTGATGCTGGAACCAAACATTTTTCTATAAACTGCTTGACATTGAGGTCCTTTACTTTACCAAGTGCAGCTGGCTTTATGCCCTGCAGATGAAAAAACTTAAGAATGTTCGCAAACTGTAAAATAGTGAGCATGTGTGCATTTTATCCTGAAGATGGTGTAAGAAAGTTCAAGTGGTTTTACACTTATACCCAACAAGTCTACCACAGGGCCTCCCCTTTAGATTGGGGGTGTATGATGTGTGTGTGTGTGAGAGAGATAGAGATAGAGATAGAGAATAGGAGTTTATTTGAAAAGATAAATTTCATGTGGATGGTTGGTGAACTTACAGAAGTAACCTTCTTGTATATTTGTGCTTGATTTTTGCATTCACTGTATGGATATTCACAAGTAATCAACTCTAAAATGCACATGCCAAAAGAATATATGTCAACAAGCTCGTTATATTCCTCTTCATAAAGCTCCGGGGCCATAAACTCGGGAGTTCCTGAGAGAAATAAATTGGATCACCAATTTATTCAAGTCATAACAATTGAAGAGGTAACACTTTCAAGCAAAAAGGTGAATTACCAATCACACTTCGGACAGTGTGTTGCAGCATCATCGTTGCCAACCCTAGATCTCCAACTTTAACTTCTCCATGATTACCATTTACAAAAATATTGTCACATTTCAAATCTCTATGAATGATAGGAGGGTCATGACTATGGAGATAAGCCAAGCCTCGTAGAATCTGCTTAGCCCAGTTCTTGATTGCTTTCATGTCAACACTCTTGTGTTTCTTACGGTATCTAAAATCGAAAGCAAAAAAAAAAAAAAAGGTTTGAAAATAGCATATAGATATAGAAGGCTACTAGTCAAGAACAAAGAGTAAAATGAAATATAGAACTCACTGTCTTAAATTGCCGGAAGTGAATAATTCTGTAATCATGTTAATTGTTTTGTTCTTGTCATCAACCCAAGAAGTGTAGGACTTGATTATATTTTCATGTTTCAGGGTCCGAAGTAAGTGAACCTCGGAATGTAATCGTGCTAGATGCTCTGGTGACTGCATTGCATCATCAACGTTTACTTGGTTCCAAGCAATCTCTATTCCTTCTATTTCATCAAAGCCTTTATATCTATTGGAACAGATGACAAACAATCAATATAAGTAATACTAAGCTCATAAACTACATCTCCTACATTGAAAAAGTAGGTCCGTAGGAAGCCAATAGAGAAGCTACAAAATTAACACAAAGAAGTAGAAGATTGGTCTAGGAATCATACACAGTCTTGAATGCTCCTCTCCCCAGGATTTCATTATACTGAAGGAAGGAAAAAAACAAAGAAACTGGTGATAATATCACTTGACCCGATAAATGAAATAGAGAGATCAAAACAACACAGTGTTATAAACTTGCACTGGGAAAACAGCAAATGTTTACTGTTTTACACTAAAATCTTGCAACATTCAAATACTAAACTGAAATCAGTTTAATGACGAGATCAGCTTGCTTAAATCTACCACACCTAACAAACTCAGTACCCATACGTTAAGGATCAACATTATTACCAATTCATTAGGAATATTCACCAATCTATTGATTGGTTCATGTTCCTAACGTAAAATATTTCTATATTTAGGTTCTTAACAAGTGCTCCTCGGACAGACAGTAGCATTACTACACAAATTTGATCAGTGAAATCGTTAAGAACAAGCAAAACAAATAATGCAGATACAAAAAAGAGAGATCGTGTTACGAATGTAGAATCGACATAAAATGGCAGAAATTCCAAAATTGAATAAGTAGAATCAATCTAGGGCAAAAGAGAGAGAAAATCATACCCGAATATATCGATGATTGGGGCATATCTCTACAACATCGCTTTTATCAAACTCAGATTTCGATGTCAAATTCAATTTACCCAACACCTCGTTTGCAGCAGGCATCATTTGACAACCTGCTTCAACGCCCATCTAACAACGACCAACCAACAAAGATTTTCTATGTAATAAACAACGATCAACCCAAACAAACTAACAAAATTGGTTATTTTCACAAAAGAGGCTGTTCAGAAAAAGCCTCACAAGCAGCCGAAAAGGAATCTATTGCGGACTGAAATCTGCAGGAATTTCCAACAAAAAATCCCATCTTTAACGAATAAAAATTCGATTTTGCATTCACCAATTGAAAAACACATTCATAGCCAGTAATTAACCCAGCCATATACTAATTTTTCAAATCTCCATCCAAATTCTTCTCCCATAAAAATCCAATATTTTGAATTGAAAAAGCAAAGGGGGCAAGAATCAGAGCAATGAACCCTACAAATCAAGCCCCCTTTCTAGGTAAGAAGATCGAATCAATGAAATCAAACAAAACCCTAAGAATCAATGAAACTGAAAAAGAAGGAAGCTCTTGAGGGGAGAAGAGGAATGAATAAAGAAATAATGGACGGGTGAGATTAGGGCAGTGGGATTAGATCAAGGAACGGAATTAAGGTAAAATTGAGGGAGAGAATTGAAGGAAAATAACTACGATCCGATAAACAAAAGAGAATTGTTATTCACCCCCGCCAGTTTACTCAATACCCCCGCATTATTATTTTCAAAAAAATGCTATTAATTGAAATGACTCGATTACCCTTTATGTAAAACTGTTGTACACCCGCACCACCCTCCTTTGTCGCCACCGACCGCCACCCTCCTTTGCCTACCCCACCCCCAAGCCGCCATCCACCACTGTGTAGTTGCAGAGCTCAGAAAATCTCCATCAATGGCGACAATCAAAACCCTAAAAAATCCTTCGCTTCTCTCTAACTTACTCTCTCTATCTTCATCCCCAAAGAAGAACGTCCTGAGAAACCCACATCCTACCTCACCCCCAACCCTCCTCTTCTTCTTCTCCCTCCTAATTTTCTCCACCCTTTTCATAATCTCCGTCGCCGGAATATTACCCCTCAACACCCGGTACCATCTCTTCCAAAATAAAATCTTAGTCAAAATAATAAAAATCAAACATGGTTGACTCGATCGGAATATCAGGAGAACGAAAATCCAAATTCGAGCTTCAATAAAATCGAAAATGTAAACCTGGATCTGAAACATGAGGGAAAAGAGAGTGATTATTGGGGTGGAGGGCAGCGAAAACAGAGGAACAGAAGGACAGGTGGGGGTGACGAGTTGAGGCAAGTGAAAGGAAGGAATCTGAATGTGGCTGTATGAAAATGGGAAAGCAAGGGGTGGTGGCCGGAGGGTATGGCAGTAGCCAGTAGGGAGAAGGAATTATTGGAGAAGTGGAAGACGGTTGGGTTTCTTTTCTTTTTTGAGAATTGATATTGAAAGGGTAATAAAGTCATTTCAATTAATAGCATTTTTTTGAAAATAATAATGCGGGGGTATTGAGTAAATTGGCGGGGGTGAATAACAATTCTCTAAACAAAATCCACCGCATTTACTTTATACTCCTTCGTCTCAAAATATTTGTCACATTTAACTTTTTTTTTTTTTTTGAATTTTGATCATAAATATATGATAATTTAATTATATTCATGAAATTCTAAAAATTTCTATTGATTCACCATTAATAATATTATCAACAACAACTTTTAAAATTTTATGAACATAATTAATTTCTCATAAATTTATGATCAAAATTCAACAAAAAAGTCAAATGGGACAAATATTTTGAGACGGAGGAAGTAATATTTAAAAAAATCTCACTTGTTCACTACGGAAAAAAAGCTATTATTATTTATTTTTTTTCATTTTTTCTTTCACAACAATAAAAAGCCTATAATATAATATAAAACTAAAAAATTATACTCCCTTCGTCCCATTTCCATTTCAAGAGTCCTACTTTCCCTTTTGATCTGTCCCATACTAAGAGTCTCTTTCCATAAATAACAAATTTTGAACAGTATTTCAGATATTTATACCTTATAATGTAAATATATTTTAAAAAAAATCATTCATTATGCCCTTATAATATTAACATATTTACAAAAAAAAAAAAAAATCAAAAAGAGGTTTTATCAAGGTTCTAAAAGCGCTAGACGAATGCTAGGCGGCAGAGCCGGGCCTAGCATCTAGGCGGGAACTAGTCGGGATTAGTCGGGGCCAGTGGGCTTAAGGCCCAGGCGTTGGAGAGGGGCCTAGCGCCTAGGAGGATCTTTTAGAACACTGGGTTTTATCATAAATATTTTAACTTTTATATTATCTCTCCTCTAATCTTCTACTCACTTGCAATTCTTTATTTATTTTTCTAAAAATTTCTTAAGAAGCGTGAAATACTATCCTATGACCCTTGAAATGGGCCGGAGGGAGTATTTCATTATCAAATATATCAATCAAAACCTGGTCATGGGCGTCTACCGGAACAATGACTTGGCTTCACTTTCTCCTTGACATCAAGGAACTATCCATAGTTAAATCGTGTGTTATATTTAAATATTATTAATATTAAAAAAATATTAAAATAAACTTATATATTACGCGAGATGGGTTAAACGGGGTTTACGCGAGATGGGTTAAACGGGGTCGAATGAATCCCAAACCCAACGAGTTTAAAAAAGGCTTCCCAAATCCTTTTCATTAGGGGCGAGTCATTGCTGTTTCGGGGCGGGTTCAGGATTTTTGCCATCCGCTGATCCATCTCCAAATACCAAGGTTCTAAAAAGCGCTAGGCGGATGCTAGGCGGCGGAGCCGGGCCTAGCGCCTAGGCGGGGACTAGTCGGGGATTAATCGGGATTAGTCGGGATTAGTCAGGACCTAGGCGGGGCTTAGAACTAGGCGTTGGAGAGGGGCCTAGCGCCTAGGCGGGGCCTAAGCGCCCTTAGGCGGGGTCTTTTAGAAGAGAGCCAAATACAAATAAATATCGTATTTAACTTGCCAATATTGTAAGAAGTATGCTTTAGGCCCTGTCTGGTTGCACGTTTAAGATCAAGACGGAGAAACAAAATCAGTTTTTTTTTTTTTTTTAAGCGTGTCAATGCTCCATTTTAGAGTGTTGCGTTCTAATAAATTTGGGCCATTTTGGCCACTAAAAAAGGGAGCGGCTAAAGAGAACGCCGTAGAATAGAACTCTAATAAAAATGATTTTCTCTATAATACCCCTAAACCCACGATAAAACCAACCCTACCTTCTTCTCTTTCACGCTGCCTCTATGTGTGAGAACTGTGAAGAAATTTTTCGCCAAAGCTGAAAATCTGGTCAGTTTATGTTTGTATTTTTCTATCTTGTTAATTATTTTCATGTAATATATTTGTTTGTATCTGCTTGGTTCAAATCTGATGTTATTGCTAATTATCTCGGAGTTAATATTCTTGGCATGAAAGCTATTTGAAAGAATTTTTTCTCTGTTTTTATAGGCAAACTATAAATATAAACGTACAGTGACATTAATAAAAATGATCAATTTTACAGACCAAACTATTTAAGGCAAACTTACAAATTTAACAGACCAAACCCTTAAGGCTCTATCTTCCTTTAAGTCAATTTTTCTGCATATAATTTTCTCAGAACATTAGCCAAAACCGCCCGAGAAGCATCTACCCATATATATTCCTCAGAACATCAGCCAAAATCGCCCGATGCGCATCTACCCGATCTTTTTTTTATATGAAAGTTGAAGGAATAGCATCCGATACCCTGATGACATAATTGAGCTACTTTCTGTGGCAAAGTAAACCCAATCTTTTTCCTACTTAAGCTTTTTCTTCTTTTTGTGGAATTTTTTCCTTTTCTATCCTGGAAGAATCAAGAAATTTAAACAATTCGCATCTTTTACTTTTTTAAAAAAAAAGGATTTTCAATCAGAAAGTCTTCTGATGCTTTTTCCTCTATATATGTATGAACCGTATGGCTATTTGCAGCATATTCTGACAGTGAGAAAAGGGTCTCTTTCGGAGCTGGGAAATATCAGCCTTAAACCATGTCTAATGGACCATGCCCATAGAATTTTCAATACCTATTAAAATTACTCTCGCTCGATTTTTTTTTTTTTCTGGTTTCTGTTACTAGGGTAGATGTTGACACGAACTCTGAATAGAGTAAAGATGCATGCAAGAGGAAAAGGAGCTCAATGTTTGATTGTGTCTGCATATAACTTGAAGATGCAAGAAACTGTTTGGCACCCAACTAGTGTCTGCAGGCCAGCCAAAACTAGTGGAGATTGTAGGTAAATGCATATAGAAAGATGTCCCAGCCAGTAATCATACATTGCTTTACTCTGAAGTAGTAATAACTAATAAGCAAAATAGTGTGTATATTAGGTGGGTCTTCATCTAAAACTGGTCAGGATTGGGTGAACGAAAAGTATGAAAGTAAGGATGTTAGTTGATTACATTAAACCAAATGAAGATTTAGGCGCTAAAGTTCATTCCCACATAACGAAGAACCCCAAGTATCACTTTTTTGAGGTAATTAACATTTACTTATTCATAAACAAATATTATTACCAATTACTGAAATACGTAAAAAAAATCATGCAAAATTGTATAGGTGCAATTGATGGAACTCATATACGGGCTGTACCACCAAAAGAAAATATAGCTGCGTTCATAGGAAGAAAAGGATATGCTACCCAAAATATTTTGGCAATATGCGATTTTGATATGTGCTTCTTATTTGTATGGGCTGGCTGGGAAGGAATTGCAGATGGGTCGCACATATTTGAGCTTGCTAGAGCAAAGGAGGAACTTAAGTTCCAACATCCATTTAATGGTACTTATCCTTACGGTTTTTTATTATTTACACATTTTTTTAGAAATTGTTGATATTGAATGATATTTATGCAGGAAAATATTACCTTGTTGATGCTGGGTATCCAAATACTAAAGGTTATATTGCACCTTTTAAGAATGTAAGATACCTTTTACCTGACTTTCGACGTGGTTAAAGATCATCTCAACGTCCAAGAAATAAAGAAGAAAGATTTAACAAAGCTCACTCTTCACTCAGAAGTGTTATTGAAAGATCTTTTGGGGTTTGGAAATCAAGATTTAGAATTTTAAAGGTCATGCATGCTTTTCCTTTCAAGGCACAGATGCAAATTGTAGTTGCAACTATGGCAATACATAACTTTATTCGACGTGAAGGTCACATTGATGATGATATGTTTTTCAGTTATGAAAAGTCTGCTGATTGTCCAATCGATGATAATGATGATGAGATAAATGGTAATCACAATTCAAACGAATGATATGAAGTCCCCCAATCAACTAATCGTAGAGAAGAAAATCGTATGACAGATAAATTTTGACAATCTTTACTGCAATCTATTTCTGCTAGTTCTCGTTGGGCTTGATTAAAAGGCTAGTTCAAGTATTTTTCTTACTTTTCATATAAGCATTGACATAAACTAACGATTAAGGATTTTTTTGTTTGTTGGATTTTGTGTTTGATAAAAGAAGTACTATGCATGCCATTGTTTTCAATTTCAAAAATTAATTATAATTTGATATTTTTATTTTGAAAATAATGCAATACTTGTTTATTGCATATACGATGATTGAACTTGTTGAACGATACTTTAATGGTTCAAAACGGGTATACTATAATATAAAATCATGTTATTTCTAAAATGGTAAAAATGTCATTGCAAAGAAGTATTAAAATTTTAAATTAGTGTTTTAAAATGATGCACCAAACACATTTACAGAAAGCTGTCCCGTTTTAAAAACTGCTCTGTTTATAGAAAACTCCGTTTTAAAAACTGTGCACGGGACCTTAATTTAATAGTTTGTATATTGCGGTTTCAAGGGCAGGTTTAGGATTTTTAGCCATCCCTGGTCCATTTCTTTAGGGTGTGCTTCAGAGTTTTATTTGAGAAGGAAAGTGAAGGAAAATGGCGAAAATGAGGATGATTTCATTTTCCTCCTATCCAATCCTCCCAAATGTGAGGAAATGGGAGAAAATGAAGGCCTCATTTTCCTCCTATTCAATCCTCCCAAATGTGGAAGGAAATGAAATGAAAGAAAAGGAAATGATTCTGATGACGCCAAGCTTTTCAGGGTCAGGAGCGGTTTGAGGATATCTGGCTAGGATATTTAAATGGTTTGTTTGTACCTAGATCACAACACAAAGAAGCACCGTTAAGGTCAAAGTTGGATGTTACTCCAACTCAGGCCCTCGGGTGTGAGAGTAAGAATACTGAGATAATAAGGCTTTGAATACCTTGGAGTGTGTGTGTGTTTAGGGTTTAGAGTAATATGACTTACTCAATTGTATATGGAACTTACCTTGCCCAAGGGGGTAAAGGCCTTCTATTTATAGGCAATGCCATGGTGCTTGTTGAGGTAAGCAATGAGATCAGCCCTAGGGGGCACTTTGGTATTTGACCAACTACACGTGTCCGCATCCAATTGGTCCTGTCAGAGAAGGGAACATTGACTGTCCAGGGGACATGGCTGAAAGGGACATGAGCCGTGTAGCCGGCTTGGAGCATTAAATGGAATAGTAGGCGCCTGACTGAGCTGCATTGAATGCGTGATGGGGAGCCGCGCAAGTGGCCCGTCGTGAGCGTAAGCTAACTTGCTCGCAAGGCTTCGACATTAACCGGAGAGCGGCGTGTGCCCGCCGTCAATATCATTGTCATCGAAAGGTATATGACGCGAGCACGGCTGATGCGGCACGCCTACGGCGGGCACGGGTCCCGCGGACATTCAATGCTGCGGCACGGACCCAACGGTCACAGTCGTGCGGGCACGAATATAGCGGCCAGATCCTTCCGGTCTTTGATAGGATTAATGCGGGGAGGGACGCGGCCTTCGACCTCAAGGGCCTATCCGTCCGCGGTCTTCCCCCGCCGGCCTAGGAACCGCCACGCCACGGTTCCTGGGACAAGACCGAGCGCGATCCTGGTCAAGTAGATCCGGGCTCATCAATGGCCCCTAGCTCCGAGTGTGATTATTTATGGTCTGAGCGAGGAGGTACTAGAAGCTCGGTAGGATTGGATCGTCGTTTTGGCGAGCACCAGTGTTAGCGCTTTTTGTTGGTTGCTTGGCCCCACGGGCCTATGGGAACGCTCGGGAGGCACCGGTGAGTGACACGTGGTCCTCGTACATGGCGTGCCTCCCTTGCTATCAAAGCGGGCCCTCGGCGGCGAGATGAAAAAGACGGGTAGTGAGCACGTCAAGGGGTAACGTGTCGCTCATCCAAGGGGGCAATAAATGCAAAATTTATTTAATTTTCGAATTTTCAAACGTTGGAGACGGTTCAGGGTCCGAGGTTGGATTTGTGGGCTAATTAATACGGGTTAACGAGTTAACCCGTATAGGTAGGCCTTATAAATACCAAACCCTTAAACCTCAAACCCTTTTTAGCGTTTCCAAACCTTCAAAGAGCTTAGAGAGAGATTTTCTTGCTGCGAAATCCGTGCTAGTGTTTCTCCGAATCCCTCCTTCAAGTTTTCCTTCGTAAGTATTTGGGTGTTTTTCTTCTTCATCTCCTTCTATTTTTTTCTTTTCTGGGTTTTGAAAGATGACCACCCGTGAATTTGGACCCCGCCGTCCCCTAGAACTAGGAGATGGAGCCACCCCCGATATCTTTGATGTCTGTAAAAAGACTGGGGGGATTTTTAGGAAGGTAGGCTTGGGGTGGCTTAGGCTATCCTTGCCAAGCTTTCTGTATTTCTGTGAGAAAGCAGATTGGGGGCCGTTCGTCCCACCCCGGTTGTGGGAGGGCAAGAGAAAATATATATATAATCGGGATGTACTGGTGTTGGGGGATCACCGTAGGCTAAGAAACTTTGTAATGGGGGTTTTGTGCAGGTTTCCCCGCGAGAGAGAATCGAGCTACGAACGCCAGCGCAGATTGAACTAGTGAGGAGAGCGATTCGTGTCCCCGAACAAATAACTGATTGGGAGAAGTGTGAGCTAATGGACCCCCATCAAACCAATGCTCCGCGGGCACCGGGCACAGACCTGAATGACCCTCTAGATGTTCTGCCTTTGAGGACTGTATTTCCCAATGTGGTGCCCGCGGCCCCTGGTGCCAACCCAATTGAACTGAGTAGTAGCGAGGAGCTGGAGCCTCTGAATTTTGAGACTGCTGGAGGCGGGGAGGATGAGGATGAAGTGACCTCTGCCCGCGGTGATGCCACTGGTCTCTTTGGCTCGACGAGCACGGAAACCGAGGAGGATGACCGCGAGGTCGAACTTAGGAGGGCCGCGGGGACCTCTAAGAAGGCCGCTGAGACCACAAATATTGTGGATGCCTTTTCTGACCCTGACTCTGAGGAGGAGGCAGAGGTGGTGGCCCCTGCTCGAAATAAAGGCAAAAGGCCAGCAGCTGAAGTGAACCCTGGTCCTGGTCGTGGCCGCGGAAATAAGAAAGCCAAGGAAGTGGCTACCATTGACTGGGAGGAGGATATCTATGAAGTATACAATGTTGACCGTAATGCCTTCCGTGTCCGCACCCTTGGGCACGTACATTTGAAGGATAAAGACAAGCTGCGGCCAGAGACAGTAGCTGATGTCCGCGAGGACAATAGGGCCTTGGTTTTTTATGGTGCCCAATTTGAGAACGGCCTAAGATTGCCCCTGGACCCATTCTTCTACTTTTTCTTGGAGTTCAACAGCTGCCTCCCTATGCACCTGACTCCTAATGCCATTAGGGCTATAGTCTCCTTCATCGCGGTCTGCAGATTCCATGGCTATGAACCTACCCTGGCCGGGCTTTATGCTTACTACCAGAACCAGATCAGCCGTAACATTTTGGGTTTGAAGGCTAGGAATTATTCTACCCGGACCTTCTCTCCTCCCTCAAATAAATTTGACCAATGGAACCAGAGGGACATCTTGGTCATTGAGTCTAGGTTCGGTTGGCCCTTCTCCAAACCCTCAAATCCAGTCCCGATGAAGGTGGCCGCTAGTAGCTATCCAGACCCCTCTTCCGCCGATCACATGCGGCCCATTGCCTTAGAGAAGTATTTGGCCAATTATCTAGACAGCGGGGAGGAGCCCGTGTATGATGTGGGCGCCATAGTGGAGGATGAGCCACTTTTGATCTACTCGGGGGTGGCTCCTCGCAGGGAGGGCGCCCCATATGCCCCCAGAGTAGAAATAGAGCCTCTGCCCCGTGACCCTGATTGGAGGGTGCACGAGCACTACCAATTCGAGGCGGATTGTAGAACTTGCATGCTGGGCGCAGAATGCGATCCTCCCGAACTTATCGGTCTCTGATTTTTCATATAACTGTTGCCCATTCATTTTTGCTTTTGAATTTTTGAACTGCATTCTAACCATTTCTCTTTCCCTCCAGAGTAGATCCCGAAGAATACAATTTTTGATGGCTCCCATGACTGCTGCTCAACTGAAGGCCAAGAACATGAAGGCCAATAGGGATGCTGCTGCGAGGAGGCAGACTGAGTTGGGGGGAGTCCCAACTAAAGATAAGACTGTTCCTGTTGTCAGCAGGAAAACTGGGGAGCCTCTGACCAGCTCCAAAACCGTCCTGACTACGGGGAACCTTCCTCCACCTCCCAAGGGTCCTCCCCCGGCCAATGCTCTCCGAGCTACTTCTCCTGGCCGCACCATTCCTTCCGGCCACCAAGTGGATTCTCGGAAGAGGAGCGACAGAGAAGGAGACTTGGGGCAAGGACAGAGGAAGCTCCAGAAAATCGGGGATGCTCCTCCCCGTACCATGACTGCTCCTGCTGCGACCTCCTCATCTTCCCCCATTGGGGGATCAATTTGTTCTGCAGCTTATCCGGTGGCCCCTCTGACCACCCGCGAGGAGACGCTGGCAGTTAGAAAAAAGCTGTCAGAGGTGCCCGCTGTGACTGGGGTGGACATCTACGCCCGAAATTCTGCCAACGCCTCAGTGGGGATCGGGCTGGTGAACCGTCTGTATTCCCCCGACTTCTACAAGAACATAGTTGTCGAGGAGAATGCCTCGGCCATGGTGGGGGACATAGGCCTTGCTCTGACTGAGGTAGATAGCAGTCTGATTTCTTTGGTTCCATACTTGGTTCCACTCTCTCAGTAGGTCTAACCTTTGCTCTCTTTCCTCGCAGGTGAGCAATAAGGTGCTGCGGCTGCGGGAATGCTGTGACACCCTGACCGCTGAAGTGGATAACAAGACCTCCATTTTGGCGGCCAAACTTCGTGAGCTGGAGGAGGCTCAAGCGAGGATTGGGACCTTGAACTCCCTTATGAGGAAAAGGACAATGCCTTTAAACAGAAGGAGTCTGATCTGAAGGACTTCTCTGACCGCTTGGCCGTGGTGGAGAAGGACCTTGAGAGGGTAAGGGGTCAGCGGGATGAGCTCCGCGGGCACAAGGCTGAGTGGGAGCCCAGAAATAAGGAGCTCGCGGCCAAGCTGGAGGCCGCCAAGGTTGATCTGGAGGCCTTGGGGAAAAAGGTGGACGAGCTGTCCGACCAGCTGCTCCCTTACAAGAGGATGGAGGCGGAGGGGAAATCTGCCCTCGACGATGTTTGCAAGGAGGCTGTGGAGGAGTACAAAAACTCCCAGGAATTCAAGGATTGGCTCCTCGCTGAGAATCTGGCTCAGTACGAGGCTGGGGTCCGGACACAGATTCGGAACTTCGCGGCCACGGGCAGGTTCTCTGTACAAGAGCTGGCCGTTATTGGCTCGGTTGTTGCTACTGATGAAGAATGCTTGCCCGGGCATGCGTTCGTTCCCTTGTCCGAGGATGAGGTGAAAAGCTTGGAGCTATCCGCTGCGGCCTCCTTGCCTCCTGTGGCAGAGGTGACTGCTCTTAGTCTCATCGCAGATCTGGATGAGCTGAGGTTTGGGGAGAACCCTATTTCTCTCGGGGATGCCCTTGCCCGCGTTCTACCAGGTGGGCCTGCCATAGGAGACCTCTTTCCTCATCGGGCAGCTCCTGCTCCAGTCTCCACCACTGAGGCCGTCCTTGATCCTATCACGCACCTCCTCGTGAACTCGCCCTCTCCAACTCCTCAATCTGAAGATCCCAAGGGGCAAGCTCCAGTAGCTTAGGTTTTTTTGTTTTTTCTTTTTGTAATAGACTAGGACCTCCTTGTAATAGTGTAGGACTTTTGTAAATGTTTTTCAATAATAGAAGCATTTTTCTGTAACTTATTCTCTTTAATTACTTGTCTTGTAGGCTACTTATGAGTATTTGCAATTTTTGAGTACCTTGATACTTGCATTCTTGCTTTTTCTCTAGCTTTTTTGACTTGTAATTAAACTTTATACTCTCCTTCTGCGGAAAAAAAGCTTAGTAGGCCCTTTGCCCGCATTTTTTGAGTTTTCCTAACTCTTTATTCAAAATCGCTTGGATTTTTTGTGAGAGTCAGCCTTATTCATCTTGTGATCGCTTTTGTTTGGCCTTGTGGCAAACTTTTTGGGGCCTTAACCCCTTTGTCTGTTTGGCTTTGTAAAAACTTTTTGATCACTGTCATCCGTTTACACGTATTCCCAGCCTTGCGAGCCGTGGTGTAAGCTCAAAAGCAAACCCAAGGCAAGCTACCTTCCTGAGGGCATGGCAGAGTGTGGCCGCTGAAGCTATAGTCCGCGCAAGAGGAGGTAGGAGCATATTTAGCATAGAGGCTCTTTAACCTACCGGCATCTGTATCCACTAACGGTGGTTCACGCTTTTGACCTTTATTCAAAACCCCTCGGAGTTTTGTGTGAGGGTCTTCTTCGCGATCACGGTAACGGGGCTTATATGTAGGCCTTTGTCACATACAGGCATACGAGTAACGGCCCTAACGAGGACCTTCGCAAGCACCGAGCGGGACAATAGCCTTGGCCTTTGTCCTCGCTGGCATCTATATCCACTTATTCTTGGTGGTGTCACGCGGGCAGGACAGGGTATCCTCCCCGCGATCGGAGTACGGATCGTAATGGATCTTTGTACTCATATAGGCTTGCGGACCCAAAAGATCGTTGCGCATCAGTAGGTGGGAGCTCATATGTTTGCTCTTTAACCTACTGGCATCCGCTTGCGGGCATCCACTTTAGCTTTTGAGGCTGGTGGGAATAGGTTTTTGCATCAAAATATGATGAAACATGATGATAACTTCCTTTATATATACACATAGTCTATACTTCTTCCAAAAAATTACAAAGATTTCAAAAGAAGTATCTCTTAAGGTGGTCGCTATTCCAAGCGTGCTTAAGCTCTTCTCCCTCTTTTGGTCGCAATATGTAGGTGCCCTCTTTGACTATCTTTGTGACCTCATATGGACCTTCCCATTTCGGGGACAACTTGTTAAAACCAGGTTGGGTCCCTTGGACCTCTACGCTTCTGAGTACCCAGTCTCCAACTGAAAAACTCCTCTTATTTACTCTTTTGTCATGGTGCTTCTTCGCCTTCTGCTTGTAGTTCACCATTTTTTCATATGCCCGCATTCTCTTTCCTTCGAGATCGTCCGTGTCACACTTTCGCTTGCCTCGCTTGAGACTCGTCGAAGTATGTGACTCTACGAGGGTAGGGCAACCTCAACCGAAGCCATTGCCTCGACCCATACGTGAGCGAGAAAGGAGTTTCTCCTGTAGAATTCCTTGTAGTTGTGCGGACAACCCATAATGCGGTCCGGAGCTCGTCCAACCATCGTCCTCCTCGCCCTCCAAATTTTTCTTTAGGCGGTCAGGAACTAGCTTGTTCGCGGCCTCGCCGCCATTTCCCCGAGGATAGGCAATCTGGACTTACGGTGCCGCACCTTCATTCTCACACATTCAAAGCAGTGAATTTTGCAGAGAATTGGGTGCCATTGTCTGAAATAATTGCTCGGGGAACCCCAAATCGACAATAGATGTGATCGTGGACAAAATTGATTGTATTCTCCTCGGAGATAGTGGCTAAACCCTTGGCTTCTGTCCACTTGGTAAAATAATCCACGGTCACCACAGCATACTTGATGTTTCCCCTAGCAGCTGGGAATGGTCCAATGAGATCAATCCCCCACGTATCAAACGACTACGATGGTACGACCAAAGTTTGCTCTGTTGATGGTAGTCTGGGGATGTCTGCAAATCTCTGGCACTTGTCACACTTTCTTACATATTCCTGTGCATCCCTTCTCATTGTGGGCCAAAAGAATCCTTGGAATTTGATCTTGTCTGAGAGGGTGCGAGCACCTGGATGTCCGCCACAAACTCCTTCATGGACCTCATAGAGTAAGTTGGTGACCATGTGAGTTTTAATATATCTTAGCAAAGGCTTGGTGAATGATCGCCGAAAAGTACCCCATCGAGGACGAGGTATTTCGCGGACACCGTTCGATGGCTCTTGAGCCTTTACCGGGTCCTCGGGGAGGGTTTGCTTCTCGATGTAATCCTTCATTTCATCTACCCAAATTCCCTTATTTGATCCTCAATATTGTTTATCTGAATCCGATCTATAGCAGGCCTCTCTGTGAATTCAATCTGGCAATCTGCCTCCAACTCATCAATTTCTTGATCGGTTATTCTGGAGAGGAGGTCAGCTTCCACGTTGTCCTCTCTCATGACTTGGTTCAAATTTCATAGTAGGTGAAATTTTTGATGAGGGTTTTTGCAAGGCCGCAGTACTGAGTTAGTACTGGGTTGATAGTATCATATTCCCCCTTTATTTGATTAACTATGAGCTGAGAGTCACTATTGATCTCTATACTCTGAACTCCCAAGTCTCTTGCCAATTCCATGCCTGCTATAATCGCCTCATACTCACTGATTGTTTGATGCCTCGAACTTGAACCTCAAGGCTCTCTTAAATTTCTCCCCGCAGGGTGCAATCAGAAGTATGCCCGCGCCACTAATCAACTTGCTCGCTGAGCCGTCCACGTATAGAATCCATACCTCCTCTGGACGCTCCCTTGGCCGCGTGATTTCTGTGCTCGGGCTACTTGGGCCTTCTTCAGATTCTGCCCGCTTTCTTTTTCCCAGGTCGTTGTCCGCCATTTTGAATGATGATCTGGAACTCAGTGAGTTCTATAGACCAAGCTAGCATTCTCCCCGAGGACTCTGGTTTGTGTAAAACCTTTCTAAGCGGAGCCTCGCTAATACAGCCATAGGGTGCTGCAGAAAAGCAGGCTCTTAATTTTCGAGCGTATACAAGCAAGGCGTAAGCTAACTTCTCTATATTAAGATAACGCCCTTCTACGGCGGATGGTGCCTTAGATACATAATAAATCGGTTTTTGGGAGTTATTCTCCTCCCTTATAAGAACAGCAGCCTACCGCGAGATCAAGAATCGCTAAAAACAGAAAAAGTTCTTCCCCGGGCACTGGGCTGCTGAGTAGAGGTGGCTGCCCGAGGTATGTTTTGACTTCTTCAAAAGCTTGATGGCACTCAGTGCTCCATGTAAATTCATCAGCTCTCTTCCCCCCTTTTAGAGTTTTGAAGAAAGGGAGGCATCTCTCTGCTGACCGCGAGATGAAGCGGCCAAGTGCGGTGATGCGACCATTGAGTTTTTGGACATCCTTCACGCAAGCAGGAGGTTTCATGTCCAACAGGGCTTGGATTTTCTCTGGATTAGCCTCTATCCCTCTTTGATTGACCATGAATCCGAGGAACTTGCCCGCCTTGACCCCAAAAGCACACTTAAGGGGGTTTAGCTTCATGTTATTGCGGCGCAAGTTTTTGAATGTTTCCTCCACGTCGAGCTCGTGGGAGTTTTCCTTAGTTTTTATAACCATATCGTCAATGTAGGCCTCAAGATTTCTGCCTAGTTGGTTTTTGAAGACCAGATTGACCATTCTTTGATAGGTGGCTCCTGCTTTTTCAACCCGAAGGGCATCATCTTGTAGCAGCAAGTCTTGCCCGCAGCCGATGAAAGCTACAGAGCGGACATCTTCGTGGAGCCATTTGGATCCGATGGTAGCCTGAGTATGCATCAATGAAGCTCAATACTCTGGCCGGCTATAGAATCCACCAATCTGTCAATGCGAGGAAGAGGGAAACAATCCTTGGGACATGCCTTGTTGAGATCGGTGAAATCAACACACATCCTCCATTTGCCGTTGGATTTTTTGACCATTACCACATTGGCCAACCATTTGGGGTAGGAAATCTCCTTGATTATTCCCGCTTTTAACAATTTTTCCACCTCTTCTTTGATCGCAATTTCTTTCTCCGGAGAGAAGTACCTTGATTTCTGATGAATGTTTTTGAAGGATGGGTCATCGTTTATTTTGTGGAGGATCACGTCCTCGCTGATTCCCAGCATATCTTCCACCCTCCAAGCGAACACATCACAATTTGCCCTTAAGAATTCGATCAGGATTCTTCTTTCCTCGCTGTGAATTTCCAGGCCGACCTTAACTGTTTGCTCGGGGAAGTGGGGATTGATTACCACCTCCTCGAGCTCGTCGTTAGGCTGGAGGTCGCTGATTTCACGGTTGTGCAAGGAGTCAATGATTATGGTTGGGGGTTGACCTGAGCTCCAGTCAGTGTTGCCATAGAGTATATGATATCGCGGTCAATCATCCCCTCTATTCCCCGATTAATATAACCTCCCTCAATAGGGGCCAACTGTTTTGATTTTCTGCTCGTCTTGAGCTCCACCTTCGTGGAATGGAAAGAAAGCATGCCAATTGGTATGGGTGCCAGCGGGAGAGCAAGGGTTTTTCCCTTTTTTGATTTGTCCTCGCCTTTTCTCTCTATCAATTTGTCCTCGCCCTGTATTGGCGGGCAGGATGCCTGGCCTTTCTGTTCTTTCCTTTTTCCTCAAGTGCTCGGAGGAATCTCCCGGGCTTGTTCTTGATGGTAGCAACCCCGCCCGGGTGTTAAATTTCACCCTTTGGTGGGGACGGACGCAACTATTCTCAATTCGGCCTGAGCAGCCACGCCGAGAATGGCATTGTATCGGGAAGGAAGATCGACTCACCATGAAAAGTTATCTTGGCCGTCTTATGCATGGGTTTTTCCCCAATAGTTACGTCAAACACAATCGTCCCCTTTACCCTTACGGCGTGATTTGTGAAGCCCTCTAGCATGCCCGCGTACGGAAAAAGATGTGCTTCAGTCATTCTCATTCCCACCAACGTATGGTAGTAGAGTATATCGCGGGCATCTCTGTATCTATTAACACTCGGCCTATGTTTGCCCGGTTGATTCTCATTCTGAGGGTGAGAGGCTGAGTGGAATGAAAAAGGGTGGAGGCAAGTTCACTCCTTTTGAACCCAATTTCCTGCTCTTCTTCCGGAGCCATTGCGGGGATGGAGAAAACCTTTTCCAATGTCCGGATTTGGAGGGAGAGCTGTTTGTTGGAGGGAGGTTCTTCTCCAATGAAGTTTATATTGTAGTCTCCATCGTCATCCTCAAAATTGTCTCTTTCCACCTCTCTGACCACGAGGGTTTCGTGCTCGCCGTTGGTTATTATTGGGGGCCTGGTTGTTTCCCTTGATCCATCGGGTTAGTTCCCATCATTGATTCTTTGCCGAATTACTCTCTTTAGCCGGAAGCAGTCCTGCTCCGTGCCCGTGATCATTATGATACTCGCAGAACTTTGTCCTACTCCTCTCACTTGGTTTTCTGAGCATGGGGGGAGGAGGAGGAAAATCTGAGGCCCTCATGATCACTGCTCGCGGCTCGGTGAGCTCGGTGTAGACTGTTTCCGCAACTTTTCTCCGGAGTTTGTCCGACCCACGGCCTCTGTTCTTGCCCTGGTTGCTAACTTGGGCAGCCTCTGGGGTGGTCTCCTGAACTTGGCTTATTCTTTCCTTGGCTGAAGCTCGGGGAACGGGCATACTGCTCTCCTCGGCAGAGGCAATGGCAGAAGCCCTTTCATACATCTCCTCCACTGTTTTTGGCGGGCTGGAGGCGAAATTCAATTTCAGGAAGGAGGAGGTGAGGCCTCCCTCAAAGCAAAGTCTAATGTCTCCCCCTTCCAGATCCACTATCTCCTCGCTCACCTTTCTGAAGCGGGCAATGTAATCTTTTGTGGATTCAGTGGGGGACTGCTTGACACGGACAAGATCTGTCTTTGGTCTAGCGGGCACCCCGGCTCCAGCAAAGGCATTAAGAAAAATGTTCCTGAAGTGGCCGAAAGAGTCGATGGAGCGGGGTTTGAGAGCCAGCATCCAGGATAGGGTCTTGCCCGTGAAAGTGGCAGCTAGAGCTTTGCACATTACGGATTCGTCCGCGGAGAATAATGCCATTTGTCCCTCAAATCGACCCATGTGGCTCCTCGCGTTCTTGGAACCATCATATGTATCCATCTGGGGGGGCTTCCCCTTCTGGATAGGTGCCCGCGCGATCTTGTCGCTGAAGGCATCCATTGTGCGACCACATTTTTGGGCTGCCTTCTGATGGGTTTCCCACATTTTCTGCATGAAATCAACGAACTCAGGGTTCTGGCTATCAATCTTCTGTTTTTTACTACGTGGAGCCACGGCCTTCCCCTTGGCCGGAGCCAGGGGTAGTGCTTGGGGCCTCACACGTTGATTAGACTGCGCCTCTTCGCCAATCTCCTCGCTATCATCCACGTGCACCACACTGCGCTTGGCCATCTGTCCGCGCTCAAGGGTTGGTTCAACCCGGTTTGCCCCCGCCGCTTGACTAGCAAGTGATTTAGCGGGAGCTCGTTGGGAGAACCTTTGGGACCCTTGTGGAAACTGTAGCCCTCCATTGGCCTCTATTTCGAACATTTCCAACTGTTGGTCGGCAATCACCATGGCCTCAGCGACCAGCTTGGATTTGGAGTCCAGAATTTCTTGTCTCCTTAGGATTTGCTCCGGGGAGAGAGGAGTGTTCATGGTGGTGTTTCTGGGGGGAGCTTGTGGAGTTTTGGGACTTTTGTTTAGGAGGGCTTGTGCCTTCAAGACGTATCTGGTCCGCCAGCTTGTGCACGGCTTTCGACCGGGGAAAGGGTGTGAGCAGACTGGGAACGAGCCCCCATCCTGTTGAAGACAGAGTTAGTTTGTTTTCCCCTATTGATAGCGGAGGGTGAGGCTTGGTTTTCATCCTCCAAGGTCAAATGACCAGCGTTTTCCAGTATCTTAGACATATTTTGTGAAAAGATGATGGAAAAAGAATAGCCTTTCGGCGCTCGTTTTGTTTAGGACACGAGAGGTGCCTTGAAAACAAAATACACGGGAAGTAAATAAAGAAAAGATTAAACTGGTTCAAAGCTTTCCCGGCAATGGAACCACTGATGACGCCAAGCTTTTCAGGGTCAGGAGCGGTTTGAGGATATCTGGCTAGGATATTTAAATGGTTTGTTTGTACCTAGATCACAACACAAAGAAGCACCGTTAAGGTCAAAGTTGGATGTTACTCCAACTCAGGCCCTCGGGTGTGAGAGTAAGAATACTGAGATAATAAGGCTTTGAATACCTTGGAGTGTGTGTGTGTTTAGGATTTAGAGTAATATGGCTTACTCAATTGTATATGGAACTTACCTTGCCCAAGGGGGTAAAGGCCTTCTATTTATAGGCAATGCCACGGTGCTTGTCGAGGTAAGCAATGAGATCAGCCCTGTGGCACTTTCGGTATTTGACCAACTACACGTGTCCGCATCCAATTGGTCCTGCCAGGAGGGACATTTGACTGCCCAGGGGACATGGCCGAAGGGACATGAGCCGCCAGGCGGCTGAGCATTAAATGGAATAAGTAGGCGCCCGATCGAGCCTGCACATGCGTGATGGGGAGCGGCAAAGTCGCCTGCCGAGCGCAGCAAGCTAACTTGCTCAGCAAGGCTTCGACATTAACCGGGAGGTAGCGTGCCCCGCGGCCAACATTGTGGCCGCAGCCAAAGGTATATGACGCGAGCACGGTTGATGCGGCACGCCACGGCGGCATGGGTCCCCGGGACATTCAATCTGCGGCACGAGACCTAACGGTTACAGGTCGTGCGGGCACGAATATAGCGGTCAGGATCCTTCCGGTCTTTGATAGGATTAATGCGGGGAGGGACGCGGTCTTGACCGCAAGGGCCTATCTGTCCGCGGTCTTCCCCCCCAGCGGTCTAGGAACTGCCACGTCACTGGTTCCTTGGACCAGACCGAGCGCGGGCCCGGTCCAGTAGATCCGGGCTCATCAGATTCAAAGAAACTTTTGTGCTTTTTCTATTTTACCCTCACAAATAAATACTCCTCTTTTATTTTATTAAGATTATAACTATAATTTTACATTTTTTCCTTCTCTTACTCTCATAATTCGATAGAACCTAGGAAAGATTTTAATTTCCTTCAATTTCCTTTCCTACCCTTTCCTTTCCTTTCTCCCCCTAAAAAAAACTCTGGAGCACACCCGTTTCCAACTTTTTGGATTGATTAAATTCATTAGCCACTAGGATGAAACCCGTGCTACGCACGGGATACTTTTTAATTTATTATTAGTCATTTTTTTGAGAGATTTTCTTTAGTTATTACCACATTAATTGTTTTTCTGCACGGGTACTTTTAAATTTATTTTTTTAAAAAAATGTTTATGACTTTATTTTATCATAATATATTTATTTTGTTACCACTTACTCCTCCGGTCCCACCTCACTTAATACCTAAGAGGTGGATACAATAATTAAGGGAAAAAATAAAATAAAGAAAATGTGTGGTAGAAAATAAAGAGAGAGAGAGAGAGAGAGAGAGAGAGAGAGAGAGAGAGAGAGAGAGAGAGAGAGAGAGAGAGAGAGAGAGAGAATGAGTGGGTTAATAGTAGGCTAGTTGAAAAAATTGTGTGGTGAAAAATGAAGAGAGAGAATGAATGGTTGAGACAGAATGAATATAAAATTATAAAAAGATTATCATTTTGAGAAGTCTCAAGTGAAGTGAAACGATCAAGTGAGGTGGAAGAGAGGGAGTATATTGTTTTACTTATTTTAAAGCATGATGAGTTTGCCTCTTCATTCTTCATGATGATCTAACATTAATTTCGTATCATACTATATTCATTTCATTTTAATTAAATTTAAAATAAGAGAATTTTGGTAGTCAGAAAACTTTTTTTGTCTAATGTTCCATATTCTAAGACTTATTATATGCATATATACTTATTAAATGTTTTAACTTTTAATTTAGTTAATTCATAATTAAGAGACTTTTGATAAGCAAAATATTAATTTACCTACTCATTCATCTCCCTTTAAGATTTATAACACTAAAAAAATATTTAATTCATAATGAATCTATCTTTGAATTTTATATGACTTTTCATATTCAGTTCCTTTAAATTAAGTTACACTTCTAATGTTTCATCTTTTTAGACTTATTATATTCATATATATTTATTAGATGTTTTAATTTTAAATTTAATTCAATTTATATGTAAAGACTTTTGATAATTCAAATATTAAGTCATCTTATAATTCATGTCCTTTAAAGACTTGTTGCATAATTAAAGTAGAATTAATTCATAGTGGATCTAACATTTGATTTTAAAAGACTTATCATATTCAATTAATCATTAAAATTAGTTTGCATCTTTTAGGACTTATTATATGAACATATATTTATTGCATGTTGTAATTTAATTTAATTTGATTCATAAATAAAAGACTTTTGATGATCCAAAGTCAACCACTCATTCATCTTTCTTTAAGATTTATAACATAAAAACTTTTTTAAAAAATATGGATCAATCAGTAATTTATATGAGTGGTTTTTTTTTCATTAAGTATTATCTTGATAGTATAAAGTAATAATTTTTTCATGGATCAATCCGTAATTTATAAATATGGAGAGGACTTTTTGTAAAGTTTCATATGGTGGGATAGAAAGTGTATATGTGTCTATACAAACTTAATTTATATAATTAAGTTGATATTTATAATAAAAATTATAAATTAAATATATTGAAAAATTGTCTCTCTAAGTATATAAAGACAAATGAAGTAAATTATATATTTTCATCCAGAAAATTGGATCACTAAACAATAAAAATTTTAAGAAAAAAAATTATAATAACATAAAAATAAGAAAAAGTTCTAGTTGAAAATGGATGTGAAGTTCATATAACTTGGTAACTCATTTTTGCAACTTAATACTTGCAACATAATTTGTATTAAAATCAACAACTCCAAAACATAATCTGGAGTA
This sequence comes from Adenophora triphylla var. japonica, assembly GCA_022495995.1. Lineage (NCBI taxonomy): Eukaryota > Viridiplantae > Streptophyta > Magnoliopsida > Asterales > Campanulaceae > Adenophora > Adenophora triphylla. The sequence goes on from JAFEMH010002840.1 coordinate 82,667, forward strand.
AAAGATAAAGAATAAATTAAAATTAATTAGTAAAACATAATCAAAATATATAAAACATCAACGAAGACCAAAATTAACTCTCAAATAAAATTATGATAAAAAAGCAAATATATAGACATAGCAATTAAAAGGATAAATCACCAAAATGTAAAATAATTTTTTAAACTCAAATCAGAACTAAATTCAAATAACAAATATCATAAAAATAACCAATTGGTAATATTCAAATCAATAAAAAAAATAAATTATGTCGACCTTTTCAGGTTCTATAACGAATTTGTATAAATGAATCTAAGTACTTCACATACCTAAGAAGTTTGGTGGGTAAAGTAAAATCAAACTTATTCCATCTTAAAATAAATATATTGTGTTTTTTTATGAAGAGAACAAATAAATATTTATTTTGGACGAAGGTAATAGTAAAATAAAATGATAAGCGGAAATTCAATGAGATAATATATGCAAAAATTATAGATGTGAAACTTACTCAAATGATGCAATTTTTCTCAACCAATCTAATGTATTATTTTTCATCAAAATTTGTCCAAGAACTATCTTCCCAACCTAAAGGAAAAGAAACAAAAAAAAATGTGAGAAATTAGTGAAAGCTAAATTAAACCATATACATAGATTTAGAAATAGAATGTTAAATGAAATGGAATAATTGACATTAATGTATGAATCTAAGTACTTCACATACCTAAAAAGTTTGGTGGGTAAAGTAAAATCAAACTTATTCCGTCTTAAAATAAATATATTGTGTTTTTTTTATGAAGAGAACAAATAAATATTTATTTTGGACGGAGGTAATAGTAAAATAAAATGATAAGCGGAAATCCAATGAGATAATATATGCAAAAATTATAGAGGTGAAACTTACTCAAATGATGCAATTTTTCTCAATCAATCTAATGTATTCTTTCTCATCAAAATTTGTCCAAGAACTATCTTCCCAACCTAAAGGAAAAGAAACAAAAAAATTGTGAGAAATGAGTATATTTATTTTGGACGGAGGTAATAGTAAAATAAAATGATAGCGAAAATCCAATGAGATAATATATGCAAAAATTATAGAGGTGAAACTTACTCAAATGATGCAATTTTTCTCAATCAATCTAATGTATTCTTTCTCATCAAAATTTGTCCAAGAACTATCTTCCCAACCTAAAGTAAAAGAAACAAAAAAAAATTGTGAGAAATGAGTATATTTATTTTGGACGGAGGTAATAGTAAAATAAAATGATAAGCGGAAATCCAATGAGATAATATATGCAAAAATTATAGAGGTGAAACTTACTCAAATGATGCAATTTTTCTCAATCAATCTAATGTATTCTTTCTCATCCAAATTTGTCCAAGAACTATCTTCCCAACCTAAAGGAAAAGAAACAAAAAAAAAATTGTGAGAAATTAGTAAAAGCTAAATTAAATCATATACATAGACTGAGAAATAGAATGTTAAAAGAAATGGAACAATTGACATTAATGTATAAAGAAGAAGAGAAGTAGGTGAAAGTCTTTCATGTCATACAACAATAAACACAATATTCTGTTTTATTTTTATATATTCCGTGGAAAGACCATATGTATCCCAAAATGAAGAGTCATTTAGGTCCATTCATCTTCAAGCTAATGTAGGTATTGAATGGAGAATTACAAAAAATATGTTTGAAATAAATATATATAATCTTTCATATTCTTTATTAGTTTATTTCATTTAGGTGTAGTTACTGTAATTCATTCACTAACTTGAAATGCATTTTGTCTTATCCTATCATGTGATTAATGAAATTTGATCAATTGAAAAGTCACACTTTTAATGTAATTCATGCACCAACTCGAAGTGTATTTAGTTTTATCATATTATTTGATTAATAAAGTTTGATTAGTTGAAAAGTCAAAAGTCACACCTTTAAATGCACAACCTACCTAATGTATACTTCTATTCTATATATATAAGTATGAGTTAGTATTACTAACTATTAGAAGACACTCATATAAGAAATATATATCTTCTTCTATTATTCAAAAAGTATAAATTTAACTATAGAAATATTGAATAGATAATATAAGACTTTAACTACTACTAATTATATGTAAGAAGTAACCATTCACATAACTATTAGAGACTATGAATATTAATAGCTATTAGGGAGAATTCAAAACATCACAAATTAATTAGGGGGTGAATGACTTGAAAGCCTAAGAATGCAAGAATCACCTTTTTTGACTTATGTGGCAACACCTTATCAAGTTTGGCCTACTTTAATGTATACTGTAAGTATAGATTTCTTGAATAAAAAACAGCAAAAGGAATCCGATTAGTATCTGTGAGGGATAGAGAGAGATTATGGGTTTGCTGTCGCACAGGGTTGAAAGAAATGAGATCGCAGCCGGAGACCATATCTACACATGGCGATCCCTCTATTCTTACTCTCATCACGGTCTCTCTCTCTCTCTCTCACAAACACTCTCTGACCACTTCAATTGCTCTGCATTTTAGGTTTTTTTTTTCATCGTTTTATCTCTATCAATTTTGGGTTTTAGGTATTTACTTGATGTAGTTGTAGAATGACAACCCCCCAATTTTTTGTGATTACAGTCTGTGTAAGTGGATTTATGAAATGAGTACATCTTAGATTACTAATTTATCTGGAGATTTTGTCTATAAGCATGATTTAAATGAGCTTTGCGTGTATGATGATTCTGCATTCCACAAAATTGAATGTCATGTAGCCTGCCTAATTAGGTTTTTCGATCAAGGCTCTCTACATTATCTTGATTGTCACTCAGACTGTCTCGACTTCTTCGTCGTGTTAGACTGTTAGCTCCATAAAAAAAGTGTGTGTGTGTGTGCACGCTTGAAGGATATCTGACCTGAGTATTAGCTTGTAAAAAGAAAATCTGACATCACTTAAGAATCCATATACGGAATCTACTTACATTATATAGCAATTAATATTTTTGAAGCATCAAAACCTTGTTCTTTATAATGAGTTCATTCTTAAAAATTTCTTCAAATGTTCTACAGTTAACTGTAATGATTCTGCTTCCAGTTTGAACTCAGCTTGCTACATTGACAAAACTCTTAAGGTTCTTACTCTTCATTTTGAGTGAGCCTTTGACACTCTTGAAGGCCCATTACCATATTATAAAGATGTATTTGGGATGGGATTCTGAGGAGATCTCCAATATTATTCAAATGCTGCTCTACCTTCAGTATAGAAGAATGTTATTATACCAGAATAAGTCAGTTGTGCACGATCTCAAGACCATATCATTTGACTTCTCTACAGTATCCATTGAAATCACGGGACTAAAAGCCACATCTCCTTCTGAGCTTATTGATTCATACACAGATTTTTTTCTGATGCCCTTACTCCATATTGTTTTATGGTCGACTGAAGCAAGCATGTATGTGTGTCTTGCAAGTAAAATTTACCTGCTTCGTGTGTCGAAATTAACGCGTGTGAGTGCTGCAAGCGATGTTCGTGTGACTCTCTCTGTGTGCGTGGATGTGTTGCAAGTAATGTTTGTGTGACTGTGTGTGTCCGTATCTGAATCAATAATGTGTTTGTATTGTCTTTTGCTCCTTGGAAATTATGTATCTGATGGTCAGTCCTTGATCTGTTTGAATTCATAATCCAGGTATCTATGTTGGTGGAAACAAAGTTGTCCATTTTACACGCGAACAAAACATCGGTTCGAGTGAAGAATCCGCCCGCCCGTCATCTGTTCCCACCTTGTCTTTTCCTTTCAGCTCTTCCGCTTCAGTTTCAAAATTCCCACCAACAACCTGTCCAAACATTGCCGACTGCGGATTCCGGCAACCAGAAAGTGGGGTCATCCTCTCTTGCTTGGATTGCTTCCTCTCAACCGGATCCTTATACCTCTTTGAGTACGGCGTCAGCCCATCTATTTACATTGCCAAATTCCGAGGTGGGACCTGCACAACCGCAAACTCGGACCCACCACAAGAAGTAATCCACCGGGCTATGCATCTCCTCCAAAACGGATTTGGAAACTACGATGTGTTCAGAAACAACTGCGAGGACTTTGCTCTGTATTGTAAGACTGGTCTTTTGATTGATGACCAAACAGGTCTAGGAAGGAGTGGCCAAGCGGCCTGCGTGATTGGTGCTCCGTTGGCGGCAGTTATATCATCTCCGCTGAGATTATTCATGTCTAGTCCTGTTGGGGTGGTGACAGCTACAGCAGGAATGTACTGTTTGAGTCGATATGCATCTGACATTGGTGTTAGAACTGACGTGGTCAAAGTCAAAGTGGAGGATATGGTTGTGTTGAATGGTCTATATGAGCCTATTGAAGTTGCCATGGATGATGAACTTGAGCCGATTGAAGCTGCCATGGATGATGAAGTTTGTGAAGGAGAGATAACGCGAGATCAGGTAGATGTCCCTGCTTCTAAGAGGCAGAGATGCTGATGATGTATAACCTGTCTGCATATTTATTCTGCCATTTATAGATTTTATTCTGATTTCTGTGATGCAGTACATGTGGTGTCATCAGATTCTGTATTTTCTTTTTAATTGCTTGCACTGTGATTTGTAAATTGTTACCTAAATCTGTTATAACGGTGTGTTGGATGTTGTTTTATTAAGGTTCAGTCTTTTCATTCAGCCTGTAAACGTTATTGAATCACGCATATACTCCTTCCACCGTATTAAGGTCCGTATTAAGGTGGCGTTTGATAGCAACAAGCACTTACTGAAATCTACAGGAATTTTCAACAAAAAATCCCATCTTTAACGAATTAAAATTTGATTTTGCATTCACCGATTGAAAAACACATTCACAGCCAGTAATTAACCCAGACATATACTAATTTTTCAAATCTCCATCCAAATTCTTCTCCCATAAAAATCAAATATTTTGAATTGAAAAAATAAATTGAAAAGCAAAGGGGGCAAGAATAAGAGCAATGAACCCTATAAATCAAGCCCCCTTTCTAGGCAAAAAGATCGAATCAATGAAATCAAACAAAACCCTAAGAATCAACGAAACTGAAAAAAAAGAAGGAAGCTCTTGAGGAGAGGAGAGGAATGAACAAAGAAACAATGGACGGATGTGATTAGGGCAATGGGATTAGATCAAGGAACGGAATTAAGGTGAAATTAGGGAAGAGAATTGAAGGTCGATGATGTCAGCATTTGATTTGATGACTCAGATTTTGTGAATATGCCAATTGTAGATAGAGCCGTCAATTTGGGTTCAACCCGTCGGTCAGCCCGTCCCGCCAGGATGGGTTAGGTTGACACATTTTCAGTCCGTCAGGAATTTGACCCGCCCCGTTCCGTTTAGTGGCGGGTTGAACCCGCCTCGCTAGCCCGTATCGACCGCTATATATATTTCAACATTTATCTTGAACAGGAGAGAACATTTCCTTGCAATTAAGTAGAAAGGTTCTCTTTTACTATAATATTTACATCTCAAAGGCACGTTGCAGAGGGCGTTGCAGAGGGCGTTGCAGAGTTGCCTTTTGAAAAGTAAGTTGGAAATAAATTCCAAAAGTATTGTCATCGGTGTGTTAGGCTAAAAACCATTACTAACCATAACCTTCCTTTTGCCTTCACCAACTTTTTTTCCCTTAATAATTAACTGTTTTTTTTTTTTTTTTTTTTTTTTTTTTTTTTTTTTTTTTGAGATTTTGGCTTATATAAAACTAAAAAAATTATATTTCATTATAAAATATATCAATCAAAACCTAGTCCCAAACATTTACCGGAACAATGACTTGGATTCACTTTCTCCTTGACATCAAGGAACTATCCATAGTTAAATCGTGTGTTATGTTTAAATATTATTAATATTAAAAAAGGGATTTTTACCAATAAATCCTTGACATAAGATGGAATTTATCAATAAAAACACACATTTTCAAAACTAACCAAAAAATTCCTACTTATAACAAATACCCGATTGCTCTTCCTGCCTTTCTCTCAATATACGCTTCTCTCTCTCTCTCTACGCGATTCTCTCTCTACGATCCATATGGGTTTCTGCGAATCTGAGCAAGATCCGGCAGATAACCGGCGAATCTGAGCAAGATCCGTTCACATTACTCTCTCTCTCTACGCGATTCTCTCCAGGCCAACGATCGAGCCCTTGCACACCTCTCTCAATACCACCGACAATACCGTCCCAAATCCGGCAGATAACCGGCGAATCTGAGCAAGATCCGATCACATTGCTCACTGGAATGTTAGATTACGGCCGCCAAGACTTGTCCCTACACTCCGGCGACGACGACCGGCTATCTTCCATCTACTCAGGTGGCGTTTTTCTCATAGTCATCTCCTTTCTCCTCGCCAACACCGTCGTCTCCCTCATTTGTCCCGCCTACGAAATTCTAGATTTGCAACAACAGTCACAATGTCCGACCAGATCAAACCATATCCGGCGGATCTACTTGCTCCCACGGCCATAATATCCAGGCGGATCTACTCATGGCTGAATACTTTCCTGATCTGCAAGTCTGGTGGCCATGGTTGTGCCATTGCTGAATTGTGATGTTGTTAAATTTGTTTATGATTTAGATATGGTATTGAGTTATTTTATCCATCCACTAATCTTCATGAAAGAAAAGAGGTGTGGTGTGGGGTGTTTCTTGGCAAAATATTAAAATTCGGTGGTTGGAAATTGAATGGTGCGGGGCTTGTTTGAGCGAGAAATTTCTCGGTTATAGTGTTATAACCGAGAAATCAATTTTATAAGTGAGAAAATCCTCAGTTGTTCATAGTGTTATAACTGAGAAATCAATTTTATAACTGAGAAATTTCTCAGTTGTTCATAGTGTTATAACTGAGAAATCAGTTTCTCAGTTGTCGTAGTGTTATAACTGAGAAATTCCTCAATTGTTCATAGTGTTATAACTGAGAAATCAGTTTCTCAGTTAGAAATCAATTCTTATAACTGAGAAATCAGTTTCTCAGTTGTATAATGGTATAAGCGAGAAAACAGTTTCTCGGTTGTTCATAGTGTTATAGCGAGAAATCATTTTTTATAAGCGAGAAATCATTTTTAATAAGCGAGAAATCGGTTTTATAAGCGAAATCATATAAGCGAGAAATCAGTTTCTCGGTTGTTCATAGTATTATAACTGAGAAATCAATTTTTCAGTTGTTCATAGTGTTATAACTGAGAAATCAGTTTTTATAACTGAGAAATCAGTTTGAAATAAGTTTTAATACCTAAGAAATCATTTTTATAACTTTGAAATTATTGTGAAATCAAATCATAAAAATATGAAATTGAAAGATGTGAAAATTAGTTTTTATAAATGTAAAATTACTATTAGTCAAATCATAAAGTTATAAAGTTGGTCTAATAATAGCCTAAGGACTAATTGGCGAATTTATTTGGTCTATAATAGCCTAAGGACTTATTGGCGAGTTTTGAAAATGTCAGTCCTTTAAGGTAGTATTTACTTGGCTGAAGGGTGTATTGGTCAAAGCCTCATTAAAAAAATTATTAAAATAAACCTATATATTACGCTAGACAAGTTAAACGGTTCGAAGGAAATCCCAAACCCGACGGGTTTAAAATAGGTTTCTGTTGGGTATGCATGTTTTAACCCTCCTATTTTGTATTAGATTTGATTGATACCATAACCTCCTGTCTATTTTAAGGACTTTAGGACCCTATGTAATGAAGCTTAGACTTCAATTTTTTTGGCTAAGTCCATTTTATAGAATAGGTTAAATTTAGGCTTGAAGACTGGCACAAAACTCATTGGATTGGAGAGTTGCAGTTCCAGCAGTGTTCAAAACCGCCCCTATGAACCGCACATGTAACCGCATGTGTATTTCTCCTTTGAATCTGCTTCTTGAACCAAGCTGCATGCACCGCTCTTGAACCGCACACTTTGTCCGGTTCATGTGCAACCGCATCTGTGCAACCTCCTGGTGTAGCAAACCGCATGGTCCTAACCGCTCCTCACCAACCGCATCCAATGATTGAAGACTTGAAGTGAACCACTTTTTATCCGTTGAAATTCACGTCAGCAATATCAAAAGTCAACCACTAAATCTTGTCACGTGATTCAATGTCAGAGAAGATCTGCAAGAATCTTGAAAAGGTGACAGGTGTCCTAACCTCATTGCTTGCGGTGGAGCACGATCGGCTTTATCTGCAGCAGCTGTACCAAAGGACAAAAGTGGATATTGTGGACCAAAAGGATTGCATCAAGTACTGTCCTTACACAGCTGTATCCAACGGCTAGTTTCTTGATGCTTGGGTATAAATACCCCTAATCTTCACAATTTGAAGATTGCTTGAAAAATTGAGAAGTGTTGTGTTCATTGAAGCTGAAGCTCTGTCCAGAAATTCTTAGTCCTTTGAATCTTCATCTTCAACCTTCAAGAAATATTCCCCAGCCCAGAAATCAAGCCTTAACACATTCAAGAATCATTGAGCTCTACATCTCACAGATTTAAAGAGCCTTGATCTTGTTCTTACACACACACCTCACTTGTTTAAACACATAGTTTATTCATTTGAGATACACTGGTTATAGTCTTAGAATTTGATCTTCATAGAATAGATTTTATATTTGAGTAACGATCTTTGTATCTTGTAATCTCTCAAACTCAATAGTAAAATCACTCTTGAAAATCCAAGACTAACCATCTTGGTAGTGGACGTAGATCGTTTATCGATTGAACCACTCCAAATCACGTGTTCTTATATTTCTGCATTTATATTTCCTGTGATTACTAATTATTTATCTCTATCTCTGTTTGATCTTATTTTAGTTATCCATTATTGTGAAATAGTATTTGGAGTTAACATTGTCAAAAAATACACGTGTTTGTAAAACTGCTCTTACCAAAATCGCAAATCAAAACCGCGTTTTACAAACCGCCTCTGCAAATCGCTTTACACTCTATTATTCTGCTATGCATTTTACATCATTACTTGCAGTCTATTATCAACTGCAAGAGGATTTTGTAAGCAAGATGTTTAGTTTTTAAAAGAGGGCGAAAAATTTGTAACAGCTATTCACTTCCCCCCCTACAGTTTGTATTTTCACCCTTGTTGCCACCTTTGGGACCAACAAGTGGTATCGAGCTAACACATTTTAAAACCACTTTGTTTTCAAGCTTAACAGCTTGTGTGCCGATTCGATATGGCAAATACAAAGACAATGACTACTGTTAACTATTCACACATTCCAATCTTGGACGAAGACCACTTTGACATCTGGAAGTGCCGAATGCTTATTCATTTGAAAACTATAGATGAAATGCTGGTGAGTGCGTGATCAATGGCCCTCTAATTCCAATGAAGGCTAACAAGCGATGCAACCACCAATCTTTGAAACTCCGAAGTCAAAAAGCCAAAAGATGAGTGGTCGGATGAAGAGAAGAGATTGGTTGCCTTGGACGACAAGGCTAGGCACATCATTTACGGAACCCTCCCGTATCAACTCTACGAAAGTGATGTACCTCAAAACCGCAAAGCAGATGTGGGATGCCATTGAGAGCTACCTCGAAGGTGATGACGAATGCAAGGAAAGCAAATTATATCTTTGTTGAAAGATCATACAACAACTTCAACGAGAAAATCCAACGAAACCTTGCGTCAAACCTACGGCCAGATATGTTGAGGTAGTTAATGCTTGTAGATCTCTTGGCAAAACTTTAACCGATAAGGAAATCAATATGACTTTCCTATACGCTTTAGGTTCTAAATGGGTGAATAAGGCTACCTCTTTAGAAGACTCCAAAGTTTTGGGTACTTGGTCGTTAAGTAACTTGTACGCCAATCTTAGAGTCTATGAATTAAAATTAAATCATATTGAAGAGATTGAATGGAAAACCAAATCGCTATCCATGTCCGTCGTGGAACATGAGGAGAAACCATCTACATCCAATCAAGCTGAGATCCTTCCATATCAACCTCGTCACTCATCGAGATGGATGATGATGATTTTGCCATGTTTGTGAAAAGATTTCAAAAATTTAGAAAATCCTCAAAACCTTTCACAAAATCATTTTCAAAAGGCAAACCTCTGCAACGTTTTCTAAAAATTTGGAGATACAAAGAAAAAGAGTGATCTAGTTTGCTACAATTGTAGAAAACCTGGTCACTTTGCATCTGAATGTCCGGCCTAAATATGAATACATGAAAAAGAAAACCTCTCTGCGAAATTTTCTCGTCGCAAGGGAATGGTTCTTTGAGGAGGAAGAGAATTCCAAGGAATTGGCTACTTGGATTGAAAGCAGTTCGATGATGGAAGTGATGATGAAACCGAAGAGGTTAATCTCTGCTTAATTGCGGAACGCTTAGATGAGTCGGATTACGAGTCAATCGAGTCGCAAGATATGGAAGAAAAAGAGGTTTCTACAAAACTTCCAAATTTTACGTTGGATGAAAATATCAAACTTACTCCTAGCATTAAGATAGGAAATTGCTCGTATTCACGTCCCATTTTTCCTCCTACAAATGCTCCACCTTCAAAAACAATTCCCAAGAAGAAAATTTTGAAAAAGGTGGTGGAAGAGGTTTCTCCCATGGAACATGAAAGGATGTTAAGGAAGGCTGAAACGGTGATCCATCAATTCTCTAATCTTAAGAAAGCCTTAAGCTTAGCTCATGATGAACTTAATGCATGCAAGACGGAGAAAGCGTGATGAAGTCCGAAATTTCAAATCTTAAGGACCAAATCGAAGTATGACTCCTCTTGCGATCGAACCGCATCCTTGAAACTAAGGTTGCTGCACTTCAACTCCGGAATGATGACTTGGTAACCCAAATCAACGATCTCCAAAAGATTATTGATTCGTGGCTCAAGTCTCAATCCACCAAGGATAAAATCATGGACTCCGAAGTTCCTCCTGGAATTAAGGAAGGCCTAGGTTTTGGATACGAGGAAGAGGAGAAGTGTGCATCCTCGAGTGAAAAGGATGAGGAAATTTTGGAACTAACTAAAGAAATTCCTAAGGGAAGCATGCTAAAGGCAAGGGTAAAGGACGACAAATTAATTATGTCTACCCAAAGGGAAAGCAATATGGAAAGAACTCTCGAGATGAAGCGAAAGGATTACGAGTGTAGCTTGAGAGGAAATGGCTTATGGAATTGGTCGAATCCACTGCTCCAGCCGCTTTTGGTGGAAAAGGCGGTTACGGCAATTCCGGGTCGACCGCGCCTCTTCTTCGACCGCTCCTCCTGCCCTCAAAAGCAGGAATAGCGTTCCTAGAAAATACGTGGTCAAACTAAAGCCTGTTCCTTTTGTCCCGGCTGACAACCGCTCCTCCCAAACCGCATGCAACTCCTAAGAAGAGTAAGGAGTTAGTAAAACCTCATGAAGCTTGTAGCTTTTATAAATGTTACGTGTGTGATGGTTTAGGTCACAAGGCTGCGAGAATGCCTTTTGCGGTTCACATCCAATGCCGGGAAGAGTAAACCTCCTTACATCAAGCAGTGTGGGTCGTAAAGGGTTGCTAACTTCAGGACCCAAGGAATAAATGGGGACCTCGTTCTTAATGTTTACATTTCAGGTCCTCTGCTTCATGGCTGGTCACTCCAAGGAAAATGAATGGTATCTTGACAGTGGCTGCTCAAGACATATGACTGGAGATAGATCATTGCTTGAAGATGTCGTTGAAGCAAGTGGTCCGTCTGTAACCTTTGGTGACAACAACAAAGGCAAGACCATTGGATATGGTATTATAAGGAGAGGAAACCTAACCATTGAGAAGGTTTCTCTTGTTGAAGGACTCAAGCACAACCTCCTTTCAATTTCTCAATTTTGCGACAAAGGAATGCTTTGCAACTTCACGTCATCAAATTGCTTTATCAAAGATAGCATCTCCGGCGTCACCCTACTCACAGGGATTCGTAAGAGTAATATTTACATTATTGATTTAGATTCTGCATGTAGTATTACTAATCTCTGTTTTGTAGCTAAGAATGTGAGCGAAAATAGTTGGCTATGGCACAAGAGGTTGAGCCACTTGAACTTCAAGTATCTTGCAAAGATTGGTAGGGAAAACCTCGTTCGTGGTTTACCCAAAGTGGCTGACCACCATCCAGAGAAATGCAGTGCATGCCAGCTTGGTAAGCGATCCGCGTCGTCTTTCACCGGCAAGACCGCTCCATCAACTTCAAGATGCTTACAAGCGCTTCACATAGATCTGTTTGGACCGTAACCACTTTGCCGGCATTGGAGGAAATAGATATACCTTAGTGGTGGTGGATGATTACTCAAGATATACGTGGGTTGAGATGATGATTTCCAAAGATGATTGTTATGAGATTCTCACCGCACTTTTTAGACGGCTCCAAACTCAAAAAGAAGACGACATCGTTAGTGTTCGTTCAGATAATGGAACGAGAATTTAAGAACAACGGTGTTGCTCGGTATTGTGATGACCGTAGGATTGATCACAATTTTTCAACGGTGTTCCACAACAAAATGGGGTTGTGGAAAGGAAGAATAGGACGTTGATTGAAATTTGGAAAGACAATGATATACGAAGCGAAGCTACCTCGGTATTTGAAATTTGAAGCAATCAATACCGCATGCTTCACTCGGAACCGCTCCCTCATCAACAAAACCTATAACAAGACTCCCTATGAGCTTTGGCGAGGAAGAACCCCCAACATTGCATTCTTCAAGATCTTTGGTGCAAATGTTTTGTCCTCTCTGACGGAAGAGAAAATAGAGGTAAATTCGGAGCTAAAGCCGACGAAGGTATTTTGTTGGGTATGCTAAACATTCAAAAGCTTTTCGTGTTTTCAATAAAACTAGTTTAAAAATAGTTGAGTCTGTCCATGTCACTTTCGATGAGCATTCTCTCCTTGAGCCAGATTTGGCTCCAAATGTTCTTGATGATTTTGTTGAGCATAATGAACCGGGTGAACCATCTCAAACCGCTTTGAACCTCAACCGCAAAATCCGGCACCCTCATTGAAATTCCCTCAAACCGCACCTTTGAAACCGCACGAAGTTCCTACTCCGGATGCAACTCCAAGGAAGAAGAAGTTGAGAATTCCCTATCCGGCTTATAGAACCTCTTCGTCAACTTACCTTCCATGACTTATTTGAAGGATCTAACGATGTTCCAATTGAAGATCTTGACAAACCTCGATCCAACCGAGACTTACCCCGGAGGTTCGTGAAGTCAGCAGTCACCCCCTCACAAATGTGATTGGTGATCTATTTTCTGGTGTTCAAACAAGGAGATCGAACTATGATGAGCATACTTCTCTTTTATCTCAAGTTGAACCCAAGAAGATTGATGAAGCACTCCAAGATTCCAGTTGGGTCGTTGCTATGCAAGAAGAACTCAACCAGTTTGAAAGATGCAAGGTCTGGACTTTAGTGCCTAGACCTCAGGATCAAGGAGTAATAGGAACTAAGTGGGTATTTAGGAATAAGATGGATGAGAATGGAAGCATCACTAGGAATAAAGCAAGGTTGGTTGCACAAGGATATAGGCAAGAAGAAGGAATAGATTATGACGAAACCTTTGCTCCAGTTGCAAGATTGGAAGCTATCAGAATCTTCTTAGCCTACGCCTCTTTCAAGCGTTTCAAGTTATATCAAATGGATGTGAAGAGTGCTTTCCTCAACGGCGAGGCAGAGACGTGTATGTTGCCCAACCTTTGGATTTGAAGACTCCAAATATCCCAATCATGTCTACAAACTCCGGAAAGCTTTGTATGGACTTAAGCAAGCTCCAAGGGCATGGTATGAGACTCTTTCTAAATTTTTACTAGAAAAAGGATTTAAACGTGGTAAAATCGATACAACTCTTTTTATTGCCAAATATAATGAGCATACTTTACTTGTTCAAATTTATGTCGATGATATTATTTTTGGTTCTACTAACGAGTTACTTTGTAAGCGTTTTGAAAAGCTAATGAAAAGCAAGTTTGAGATGAGCATGATGGGAGAATTAACATTCTTCCTCGGGCTTCAAATCAAGCAATGCGAAGAAGGTATTTTCCTTAGTCAAGCCAAATACACCAAGGAGTTGATAAAGAAGTTTGGATTAGAAAATGCTAAAGCATATGATACTCCTATGGCCATCGGCAATAAGCTAGATAAAGATCTCGAAAGGTAAGAAAGTTGATCGAGACTTTATATCGAGGTATGATCGGCTCATTACTTTACTTAAGCTGCTAGTAGGCCCGATATTATGTTTGAGTGTACGTGTATGTGCTCGTTACCAAGGCGATCCTAGAGAAGCACATCTTATTGCGATCAAGCGTATAATCCGCTATTTATACGGAACCACTAACCTTGGACTTTGGTATTCCAAAGATTCGAACTTCGATCTTGTAGGTTATTCGGATGCGAGATTATGCGGCTTGTACTATTGACAGGAAAAGCACTAGTGGTACTTGTCATTTCCTCGGGAATAGACTAGTTGCTTGGGCCGGCAAGAAGCAAGCTTCGGTTTCGGTGTCAACCACGGAGTGAGTACATTCTTTCTTTGGTAGTTGTTGCTGTCAAATCCTTTGGATGAAGCAGCAGTTGGTGGACTATGGAATCCATGAAGGAAATTGCCCTATCATGTGCGACAACACTTCAACAATTTCAGTCTCCAACAACCCTGTCATGCATTCCAAGACCAAGCATATAGATATCAAGTATCATTTCCTCAAAGATCATGTGGAGAAGAGGAATATCCATTTAGAGTACGTGGGGACAGACAACCAGATTGCTGATATCCTCACAAAGGCTCTTGACTCCAAGAGGTTTTCCTTCCTCAGAGGAGAAATGGGTATGCTTGAACTTAAATGAATCCATTCTTTTTATTAGCTAACTTGTGTGTTAAGTATAGTTTCAATTCCATTGTTGAAACCGCGTGCATCAAACCGCAAGCATGTCCAACCACACTGCAGCCAACCGCTTCACTCAAAACCGCATGCTGCAGCTCAACCGCTTGGACCTCAACCGCGTTTCAACCTGGAGTATTTTCTATCTTTACTTTTACTTACAGTTATTTAAAAAAAAAAAAAAACTGTTCAAATTCCTTTTATTTATTTTTCAGTCCTTATTTTTCTTTAAGGGTTTATTTGCAAATGTTTTCCCACGAAATTTTAAAATTTGAATGCATTTAATGCAAAGGGAACATTAGCATTTAATGGCCTTCATGTCAGCCGTCATAGGTTGATGTGTTGAAGCTGAAAGGGTGCATCATTTGTAATGATTCACTGAGTTGGTGAGTTTAAGCTTGTCCTTTCACTGCCAACCCTAAACCTTTCCTATAAATAGAAGACACAACCAACCTTTTCAAACTTTCCATTCTGTCTTCTCTGGCACCGTACCTATCTAGTGTCAGTTTTCACCAAACCCTTCTTCTCTCTCTTCGTAATATTTGTTTTAAAAGCTCTAAGTTCTTCTTCAATGGCACCCAAACTTATCGAAGACATGGTATGACTTCTGAACCTTAATCTTCTTACTATTCTGAAATCATACATGTTTATTTGCTTCAATCCGCCATTGATGAACCTTTGAATGCTCGAACACCAGAAGCGATTTTTGTTCATATGTTCTTCATTTCTTGATCATTTTTCATGAAATTTGTTGGGTTTTGTTCGGATTTATGCCTATATTAAGTTTCTAGACTTTATTTCATGATCAATGATCATCTAGGACACTAATTTTGAATTTTTTAAGATTTTAGTTTCGAAAACCCACTTTATGATTTTTGCATTTTAAGGTGATTACGAGTAAAGTAGAAATTTTTAATGTTATATTGTTAATCTCTTGCTCAATGTGATCATTTTGACATGTTATTTGTTCATTTTGGTTAACTTTCTTCAAATCTCTGTTCTTGATGTTCTTCGTGTTCTTCATGCACTCATGTGTCTGTTCATCTTCATTTTCAGAAATTTCTTATGTTTTGGTTTGACCTAACCTTCAAATCTTGTTTTTCAAAACTTATAAAATTTTTGGAGATTTTAATTTTATTTGCATGTTTGAACCGCGTCATTGATACCGCATGCTCTTGTGAAACCGCATATCTTAAATTGCTTACCTTTGTGTTTGAAACCGCATGTGTTTTGGTATATCAACCGCACTCTAAGAACCGCATGCCATGTTTTCAAAACCGCATATATATCCTTTTGAAACCGCATGCTTGAAAATTACTTAAGTTTTACTAAGTATATAGGCTGGACACCATAAATTTCCTCTCTAAGCACCGCTTGCAGTGTGGAATAATTTTGGATTACAATGCCACGTACTAAGTAAATATACTTTTTGTATTTTTCCTATTTGTTTTCCTACCTGTGTTCACAGTTTCCTTGAGGTTGGAAATTATCATTTCCAAAACCGCACTATTGCCAACCGCATGTGTGCACCAACCGTTTGTGAACTGTGATGTTAATAAATTGTTCTAACTTGTGTGTTTTACTTGTAGAATACCAAGTACTTCTTACCAGGGTGGGAGATCAATGAAGGCTGAGCTGCGATTGCGATGCTCTTGGAAGAGAGATGATAAGGAAAATGCAAGCTTACGGAATCCTTCCCTCTTGATAAACAGCAAACCTTCACCATCCCTCTTTTCATTGACCGGTTCTACTCAGCCGCGGTGCGTGGAGAGGCGAGGCATACGATGGAACCAAGATCCCAAGCTTAGTGGGAGTTGTAGAAGGATTCAAAGTCTCCATAGACTACTTGGATATTAGAGGCACCTTTGATTTCCATGTGTCTAATGCTCCTGTTGAGGTATCCCAAGAAGTACAGGATGCTACTTGCTCCACCCTCACTGGAAAGTTGGATTCCTTATCTGGCTATTACAAGAAGATAGCAAGGAGGGAGTTTGGAGAGATGATGAGCCATTTGTGCTACCTAGTTGGGAAGTACGTGTGTGGGAAGACGAGGAAACCACAACAACTTCACCTCTCACCGGTGGCGGTATTCTTTGTGCCATCTATAACGGCATGAAGCTTCATTGGCCCAAAATTTTGATGAGAGAGGCGCGGCGGTATTGATGCTTACGGTGAAGACCAAAGATGTGCATACCGGATGGAGACCCTTTGGTAGATTGCTAACCGCCATATTTGCCAACTACCAGCATCTGGAAGATATGAGAACTACCACTCCAGAAATCTGCTATCATTGGGGAGTTGAAGAAACTTTTGGACTCAAGACTTGCCACTCCTTCAGATTCTCATTTGGCAATGATGAATACAAGTCCCTCTATGATGCTGCTACCTTTCAAGCCAAGGCACCTTATGTTGAAATGTCCCCGCAACCGCGATCGAGTGCAGCTAAAGGCTGCGAAGGATTTCTAGGAAGAGAAAAGCTGCTGAACCACTTCTCAAGCAGACCAGAACCGCACCAACCCAACCGCGTGGTTCAACTGGTGCTGGCCCCAGTCAGAAAAAGCCAAGGAAGGGAAAAGAAAAGATGACTCTTCAGGATGAAGTAGTTGAAGAAGAAGAAGAAGAGGAGGATGTAACTATTCCTCCCTTGATTGATAGAGCCAAGAAGGCAAAGGAAACTCAGGCTAAGTTAGCCAAGATGTCTGATGAAGAGCGGACCGCCTACTACAAGGCAGAGATTGAGAAGATAGAAAGAAAAATGGCTGAGAAGGGTGCAGCTAAAGGAAAATCCAAGGAACCCATTCCTCAACCGCCTCCTTCTAAACCGCCCCAAACCCAACCTCTTATCCAATCACCACCTCAATCTCCTATTCACTCCCATCATCCATCCCCTGCTAAGTCCCCAATTCCTGAACCGCATTCTCCTCCCCAACCGCAAAGAGCTGCAACCGCTCAGGGGGAGAAGCAACCTAGGCTCAAGCAGTTAGCCAAAAGGAGAACCCCTGTTAAAGGCCCCAAACGCTTTTTGCACCGCCTTTCTAAACAACCTACTCCTTCCCCACCTTCATCCCATTCATCTTCCCATTCAACCTCAAATTCATCATCCCCTTCTTCTACCAAATCCAATTCCTCCTCTAGCAAATCCAGAACCCCAACTCCTTCTCCTCAACGTTCCAACCGCTCCAATTCCCCCCATCAATCTAACCGCGCTCAATCACCTCCTTATTCTCATCATACCCCAGCCATCTCCATTTCAAATCTAAACCGCAATAGATCCCCATCCCCTAACCGCGTCAATTCACCTCCTCCTCCTCCTCCTGAAAATTCTCCAAACCGCATTCCTTCTCCACCTCCTCAAACCTCTCCCATTCCAGAAACTTCACCTCCTCAACAGAAATCAAACTCTGTTGAAGTCCATACTACCCATACAAATTCCTCCTCCAATTCCAACCCTATCACTTCTGGTATTCCAACCACAAACATTCCACCTCCTCCAACCGCACCTATTTCAACCGCACCAATTCCTTCCATCCCAACCTCAACCGCACCTACTACCTTACCCCAAACACTACCCATACCTCCCTCAACCGCTTCACCTTTCACGGTCCCAGCCAGCCGCCTTTTCCAAACCCTTCTGAACCCTCTATCTCAAACCGCCCTTCCAACTCAATCTCAACCGCCTCCCTCAGTTACCCAAATTCCATCAACTTCAACCGCCCCCTCTGACTACCTCCAAATTCTTTCCACCCTCCAACTGATTCAATCACAGTTGGTTGTAAACCAAGGCCATATGCTGAAACTTATTGAATCCAACATTGCCACTGCTTCCAATTCAAACCTAGAAGCCTCCAACCGCTCTCTACATGCCAAGGTTGATTCTCAAACTGCTGGAATGGCCATCTTAAAGTCCCAATTTCTTGATGCCATTAAGGGGGAGAGATCACCTTCTATGTAGCAAACATTGAAGGCGCCCTCAAAACATTGCGAGTCCTCCCTTTTCAAATTCAAAGTTGAACTTCAAGCTGCAGTTCTTACTTTCCTTGGGGACTCTGTCAACAAAGATCAACTCAAGGACTTCATGCAACAACTTACAACCGCCTTTTGTGACTCTGTTGATCACACAATTGGTAGGTTCAAAACTGAGTTGATGGGAGATATAAGGAGCCTTAACTTTCAACACCGCTCAAGCCTCTCACCTCGGCCGCTCCTACCCAAAGCCGCTCCTTCTCAAGCCGCCCTTGAAGCTTTGGAACTCAAAGTCCTGTCGAGTTTGGACTCCCTCAAAGACGAGAATTAATGTTGATCTCAACATAGTGGGAGACGGTCTCGGAGCGGGTAAAATCCTTTGATGATGATATCTCTTTCAGGTTTGAAAACCTCAAGGCAGGATTCAACCTCAAGCTAGACAACTCAATAAAGGAATTGAAGTCCAACCTGAATGTGACTGTGGATCTGGAACCTTTGAGAGATGCATTATCTACTCAAACTGTAACCATTCAGGATGAGATCTTCACATTCTACAATTCCTTGAAGGCCTGCATTGAAGGTTTTACAAAAGAGATCAAGGATAGTGTTGCTGCCCATACCAGATCAGTTGATGTTGTTGGCTCAACCGCTGCTCAATCCGTAACCGCACTTAGAGCAGTTGAGACCACCTTGAGAAGTCAATCTGAAGACCTCCGAGCCCTAAGAAGAACTATCAGAGGTGAAAGCTCAGCCTTCAGACCTTCCGGACCGCATGTGCCAAATCAAGAGGTGGACCAGCGTCAGGATCAACCGCGCCATCAACAACCGCATCAACATCAACAGCGTCGGCATTAGGACCGCTCTTTACTTGTAATTTCTTTCCCTTTTGCTGAACTACTTTTGTTTTGTTGGACCGCACTTCATGTATTTTCTTTTGTCCAACTTCTTTTTGTTTTTGTAACCTTGTAATTTTCCTTCATTCCTGTACTTGTAATCATCTTGGGAATTAATGGAAATTGCATCATGGTTCCAAAACTTTGTTCATTCAAACTGCTTGTTTGTAGAACAATGAAACCGCTTATGGTTTATAACCTCATTCAAATATTTTCTAACTTAAAATCATTTTTTAATGAAGGTTAAACATTCAGTTTAAACCGCACTTTGAACTTAAACTCATATTTTTAAGTGCACTGAATGCATTTCTATACTTTCCATATTGTAAGTTTTTATCTTTCAGATAGTATAGAAATCTATAGCTTAAAGCTAAGTGTGTGCATTGACTTGGGACATGAATTACCATGTTAATTCTTATGGACATGTTTTTACCAAGTACAATGTTTGCTTTAGTTATAGTAGGTAATGGCATCAATCAAATAGGGGGAGATTGTTGGGTATGCATGTTTTAACCCTCCTATTTTGTATTAGATTTGATTGATACCATAACCTCCTGTCTATTTTAAGGACTTTAGGACCCTATGTAATGAAGCTTAGACTTCAATTTTTTAGCTAAGTCCATTTTATAGAATAGGTTAAATTTAGGCTTGAAGACTGGCACAAAACTCATTGGATTGGAGAGTTGCAGTTCCAGCAGTGTTCAAAACCGCCCCTATGAACCGCACATGTAACCGCATGTGTATTTCTCCTTTGAATCTGCTTCTTAAACCAACTGCAGTGTAACCGCTCTTGAACCCTCACATGTCCAGTTCATGTGCAACCGCATCTGTGCAACCTCCTGGTGTAGCAAACCGCATGGTCCTAACCGCTCCTCACCAACCGCATCCAATGATTGAAGACTTGAAGTGAACCACTTTTTATCCGTTGGAATCCACGTCAGCAATATCAAAAGTCAACCACTAAATCTTGTCACGTGATTCAATGTCAGAGAAGATCTGCAAGGATCTTGAAAAGGTGACAGGTGTCCTAACCTCATTGCTTGCAAATGAGCCTGATCAGCTTTATCTGCAGCAGCTGTACCAAAGGACAAAAGTGGATATTGTGGACCAATAGGATTGCATCAAGTACTGTCCTTACACAGCTGTATCCAACGGCTAGTTTCTTGATGCTTGGGTATAAATACCCCTAATCTTCACCATTTGAAGATTGCTTGAAAAATTGAGAAAGTGCTGTGTTCATTGAAGCTGAAGCTACGCCCGTAAATTCTTAGTCCTTTGAATCTTCATCTTCAACCTTCAAGAAATATTCCCGGCCCGAAATCAAGCCTTAACACATTCAAGAATCATTGAGCTCTACATCTCATGATTTAAAGAGCCTTGATCTTGTTCTCACACACACACCTCACTTGTTTAAACACATAGTTTATTCATTTGAGATACACTGGTTATAGTCTTAGGATTTGATCTTCATAGAATAGATTTTATATTTGAGTAACGATCTTTGTATCTTGTAATCTCTCAAACTCAATAGTAAAATCACTCTTGAAAATCCAAGACTAACCATCTTGGTAGTGGACGTAGATCGTTTATCGATTGAACCACTCCAAATCACGTGTTCTTATATTTCTGCATTTATATTTCCTGTGATTACTAATTATTTATCTCTATCTCTGTTTGATCTTATTTTAGTTATCCATTATTGTGAAATAGTGTTTGGAGTTAACATTGTCAAAAATACACGTGTTTGTAAAACTGCTCTTACCAAAACCGCAAATCAAAACCGCGTTTTACAAACCGCCTCTGCAAACCGCTTTACACTCTATTATTCCGCTGTGCATTTTACATCATTACTTGCAGTCTATTATCAACTGCAAGAGGATTTTGTAAGCAAGAGGTTTAGTTTTTAAAAGAGGGCGAAAAATTTGTAACAACTATTCACCCCCCCTCTAGCTGTATTTTCACCCTTGTTGCCACCTTTGGAACCAACAGTTTCCCAAACCCTTTTCATTAGGGGCGGGTCATTGCTGTTTCGATGCGGGTTCAGGATTTTTGACCTCCCTGATCCATCTCCAAATACAAATAGATATTGTATTTAACTTGCCAATATTTGTAAAAGTGTGCTTTAATTTAATAGTTTGTATACTCCTTTCGTCCCGGTCGAAAAGCCACAAAACTAGCCATGCACGCAAATTAAAAAATGTGATGTAGGAAAGAGAAAAAGTTTAAATGGTGTGAGTATGAAAAATTAAATAGGAGAGAGAATGAGTGGGAGAAATAGTTAGGAGAGAGAATGTTGTGAGTGTAAAAGTAAAGTAGGAGAGAGAATGAGTGGGTGGAATAGTAATAAAAACTTTCCTTTTTGGGAAAGTGCCTTTTTAAATGGGACGCCCAAAATGGAAATTTGTGACTTTTCGGCCGGGACGGAGGGAGTATTGCTTACTCCCCCCGTCCCATAACAAATGACACAGTTACTGTTTCGCACGGAAATTAAGGAAAAAGTGAAAAGATTGATGTGTTGTGAGTGTAGATGGTTGAGTAGGAGAGAGAATGAGTGGAGAGAATAGTAAATTATAATGGTGTTGTGAGTATTAAAATAATGTAGGAGAGAGAATGAGTGGAGGGAATAGTAAAAATTCTTTGCCATTTTAGAAAGTGTGACTTATCAGTGGGACACCCAAAATAGCAAAGTGTGTCACTTGTTGTGGGATGGAGGGAGTATACAATATCAAATTTTTTTCTAGTTTAGAAATACAACATTTATTCGAGACTAAATAAAAAAGTAAAATGAAAAATGCTACATTTGTTTTGGACAAAGAATAATAACTTCATTGAGCTTAATAGAAGCATTAAAAATAATTTTTATGTTTATTTTTTTTTATAATCTGAAATGGGGGTAAATACTAAATACAGAGACTCAATTTTCAGGGAAGTAAGTAAATTATCAGAATAGCCTTTTATATACCTAATTTTTTTATTCACTCATTCAATTTTCCCTCTTTTCAGTCTCTCTCTTACGACGATTGACGACGACGACAACGAAAATGACTAGAGTAAAAATTTCGAAGGTCCCTGTCGGAGCTGGCGCCGCCGCTACCGCCACTGCCATCGCCGTCGGAGCTTTTTCTAGCACCGTGCCTGTAAAGAAGGTAATTTAAACTTAATTTTAACCTATCGTATGAAGTGGGTTTAGAGGCAGAAAGCATCTCGTATGAATTCACACGAGACACATCTCGTGTGAACTCATACGAGACTCATCTCGTATGAACTCACATGAGATGTGTCTCGTATGAGTTCACACGAGATGTGTCTCGTGTGAGTTTATACGAGATTTCCAGTGTCCACTCTTTTTCTTTATATTGTTCATATTTGCCAGATACTAAATAGCTAATTTATTGTCTTGTGTGCGTACACGAGTCATCACGTGTACATATACACGAGATTATAGATTACATCTCGTGTATACTTACACGAAACGGGCAAGAACATCGTTGAAATATTTCGTTCCATTCCATGTATATAATTTTCTCCATATATAACCATATCCATGGGAAATGGGACTAGTATAGTAGCAGACTAGCAGTTATTTTCGTTGGGTCCATTCCTCCTGCTATTCTTCAACCTTTAGTTTCCAACTTTTTTTATGCTATTCTTCAACCTTTAGTTTCCACTTTCCAACTTTTTTGATTGATTAAAGTAATCATCTGGAGAGAGAGAGAGAGAGAGAGAGATTATGGGTTTGCTGTCGCACAGGGTTGAAAGAAATAAGATCGCAGCCGGAGACCATATCTACACATGGCGATCCCTCTTTACTTACTCTCATCACGGTCTCTCTCACTAACACTCTCTGACCACTTCAATTGCTCTGCATTTTAGTTTTTTTTTTTTCATCGTTTTATCTCTATCAATTTTGGGTTTTAGGTATTTACTTGATGTAGTTGTAGCAGTAGAATGACCCCAATTTTTTGTGATTATAGTCAGTCTGTGTAAGTGGATTTATGAAATGAGTGCATCTTAGATTACTAATTTATCTGGAGATTTTGTCTATAAGCAGGATTTAAATGAGCTTTGCGTGTATGATGATTCTGCATTCCACAAAATTTAATGTCATGCAGCCTGCCTAATTAGGTTTTTCGATCAAGGCTCTCTACATTATCTTGATAGTCACTTAGACTGTCTCGACTTCTTCGTCGTGTTAGACTGTTAGCTCCATAAAAAAAGTGTGTGTGTGCACGCTTGAGTATTATCTTATAAAAAGAAAATCTGACACCACTTAAGAATCCATATAAGGAATCTACTTACATTATATAGCAATTAATATTTTTGAAGCATCAAAACCTTGTTCTTTATAATGAGTTCATTCTTAAAAATTTCTTCAAATGTTCTTCAGTTAACTGTAATGAATCTGCTTCCAGTTTGAACTCAGCTTGCTACATTGACAAAACTCTTAACGTTCTTACTCTTCATTTTGAGTGAGCCTTTGGCACTCTCGAAGGCCCATTACCATATTATAAAGATGTATTTGGGATGGGATTCTGAGGAGATCTCCAATATTATTCAAATGCTGCTCTACCTTCAGTATAGAAGAATGTTATTATACCAGAATAAGTCAGTTGTGCACGATCTCAAGACCCTATCGTTTGACTTCTCTATAGTACCCATTGAAATCACGGGACTAAAAGCCACATCTCCTTCTGAACTTATTGATTCATACACAGATTTTTTTCTGATGCCCTTACTCCATATTGTTTAATGATCAACTGAAGCAAGCATGTATGTGTGTGTCTTGCAAGTAAAATTTATCTGTTTTGTGTGTCGAAATTAACGCGTGTGCTTGCTGCAAGTGATGTTCGTGTGACTCTCTCTATGTGCGTGGATGTGTTGCAAGTAATTTTGTGTGACTGTGTGTGTCTGTCTCTGAAGCAATAATGTGTTTGTATTGTCTTTTGCTCCTTGGAAATTATGTATCCGATGGTCAGTCCTTGATCTGTTTGAATTCATAATCCAGGTATCTATGTTGGTGGAAACTTAGTTGTCCATTTTAGACGCGAACAAAACATCGGTTCGAGTGAAGAATCCGCCCGCACGTCATCTGTTCCCACTTTGTCTTTTCCTTTCAGCTCTTGCGCTTCAGTTTCAAACTTCCCACCAACAACCTGTCCAAACATTGCCGAGTGCGGATTCCGGCAACCAGAAAGTGAGGTCATCCTCTCTTGCTTGGATTGCTTCCTCTCAACCGGATCCTTATACCTCTTTGAGTACGGCGTCAGCCCATCTATTTACATTGCCAAATTCCGAGGTGGGACCGGCACAACCGTAAACTCGGACCCACCACAAGAAGTAATCCACCGGGCTATGCATCTCCTCCAGAACGGATTTGGAAACTACGATGTGTTCAGAAACAACTGCGAGGACTTTGCTCTGTATTGTAAGACTGGTCTTTTGATTGATGACCAAACAGGTCTAGGAAGGAGTGGCCAAGCGGCCTGCGTGATTGGTGCTCCGTTGGCGGCAGTTATATCATCTCCGCTGAGATTATTCATGTCTAGTCCTGTTGGGGTGGTGACAGCTACAGCAGGAATGTACTGTATGAGTCGATATGCATCTGACATTGGTGTTAGAACTGACGTGGTCAAAGTCAAAGTGGAGGATATGGTTGTGTTGAATGGTCTACATGAGCCTATTGAAGTTGCCATGGATGATGAACTTGAGCCGATTGAAGCTGCTATGGATGATGAAGTTTGTGAAGGAGAGATTACGCGAGATCAGGTAGATGTCCCTGCTTCTAAGAGGCAGAGATGCTGATGATGTATAATCTGTCTGCATATTTATTCTGCCATTTTTAGATTTTATTCTGATTTCTGTGATGCAGTCCATGTGGTGTCATCAGATTATGGGTTTGCTGTCGCACAGGGTTGAAAGAAATGAGATCGCAGCCGGAGACCATATCTACACATGGCGATCCCTCTATACTTACTCTCATCACGGTCTCTCTCTCTCTCTCTCTCTCACTAACACTCTCTGACCAGTGACCACTTCAATTGCTCTGCATTTTAGGTTTTTTTTTTTCATCGTTTTATTTCTATCAATTTTGGGTTTTAGGTATTTGCTTGATGTAGTTGTAGAATGACCCCAATTTTTGTGATTACAGTCTGTCTGTGTAAGTGGATTTATGAAATGAGTGAATCTTAGATTACTAATTTATCTGGAAATTTTATCTATAAGCACGATTTAAATGAGCTTTGCGTGAATGATGATTCTGCATTCCACAAAATTTAATGTCATGCAGCCTACCTAATTAGGTTTTTCGATCAAGGCTCTCTACATTATCTTGATAGTCACTTAGACTGTCTCGACTTCTTCGTCGTGTTAGACTGTTAGTTCCATAAAAAAAGTGTGTGTGTGTGCACTCTTGAAGGATATCTGACCTGATTATTATCTTATAAAAAGAAAATTTGACATCACTTAAGAATCCACATAAGGAATCTACTTACATTATATAGCAATTAATATTTTTGAGGCATCAAAACCTTGTTCTTTATAATGCGTTCATTCTTAAAAATTTCTTCAAATGTTCTACAGTTAACTGTAATGAATCTGCTTCCAGTTTGAACTCAGCTTGCTACATTGACAAAACTCTTAACGTTCTTACTCTTCATTTTGAGTGAGCCTTTGGCACTCTCGAAGGCCCATTACCATATTATAAAGATGTACTCCCTCCGTCCTTAAAAGATTGTCTTGTTGTACATTTTGCAATTATTAAGGAAGAGCTTCACCTTCTTGTACCTTATTAGATTTGCACTAACATTCATATCTAAGTTTAGAAATGGGACATACTTTTTGGGACAAGTCAAAATGGCAAATGGGACAATCTTTCAGGGACGGAGGGAGTATTTGGGATGGGACTCTGAGATCTCCAGTATTATTCAAATGCTGCTCTACCTTCAGTATAGAAGAATGTTATTATACCAGAATAAGTCAGTTGTGCACGATCTCAAGACCATATCATTTGACTTCTCTATAGTACCCATTGAAATCACGGGACTAAAAGCCACATCTCCTTCTGAGCTTATTGATTCATACACAGATTTTTTTCTGATGCCCTTACTCCATATTGTTTTATGGTCAACTGAAGCAAGCATGTACGTGTGTGTCTTGCAAGTAAAATTTATCTGTTTTGTGTGTCGAAATTAACGCGTGTGCGTGCTGCAAGTAATGTTCGTGTGACTCACTCTATGAGCGTGGATGTGTTGCAAGTAATGTTTGTGTGACTGTGTGTGTCTGTATCTGAAGCAATAATGTGTTTGTATTGTCTTTTGCTCCTTGGAAATTATGTATCCGATGGTCAGTCCTTGATCTGTTTGAATTCATAATCCAGGTATCTATGTTGGTGGAAACAAAGTTGTCCATTTTAGACCCGAACAAAACATCGGTTCGAGTGAAGAATCCGCCCGCACGTCAATTGTTCCCACCTTGTCTTTTCCTTTCAGCTGTTGCGCTTCAGTTTCAAACTTCCCACCAACAACCTGTCCAAACATTGCCGAGTGCGGATTCCGGCAACCAGAAAGTGGGGTCATCCTCTCTTGCTTGGATTGCTTCCTCTCAACCGGATCCTTATACCTCTTTGAGTACGGCGTCAGCCCATCTATTTACATTGCCAAATTACGAGGTGGCTGCACAACCGCAAACTCGGACGCACCACAAGAAGTAATCCACCGGGCTATGCATCTCCTCCAAAACGGATTTGGAAACTACGATGTGTTCAGAAACAACTGCGAGGACTTTGCTCTGTATTGTAAGACTGGTCTTTTGATTGATGGCCAAACAAGTCTAGGAAGGAGTGGCCAAGCGGCCTGCATGATTGGTGCTCCGTTGGCGGCAGTTATATCATATTCTCTGAAATTATTCTTGTCTAGTCCTGTTGGGGTGGTGACAACTACAGCAGGAATGTACTGTATGAATCGATATGCATCTGACATTGGTGTTAGAACTAACTTGGTCAAAGTCAAAGTGGAGGATATGATTGTGTCGAATGGTCTATCTGAGCCTATTGAAGCTGCCATGGATGATAAAGTTGAGCCGATTGAAGCTGCCATGGATGATGAAGTTTGTGAAGGAGAGATTACGCGAGATCAGGTTGAAGTCCCTGCTTCTAAGAGGCAGAGATGGTATAATCTGTCTGCATATTTATTCTGATTTCTGTGATGCAGTCCATGTGGTGTCATCAGATTCTGTATTTTCTTTTTGAACTGCTTGCACTGTGATTTGTAAATTGTTACCTAAATCTGTTATAACGGTGTGTTGGATGTTGTTTTATTAAGGTTTCGTTCAGTGTCTAGTGTCTGTAAACGTTATTGAATCACGCGTATACTCCTTCCACCATATTAATAATGTGGTGTTTGATAGCAATAAGCACTTATTTAATGTTGTTGTTGAATAATTTTCTTGCACAAAATCTGGGGAGAAACGCGTTTCTCCGTCGCGTACGGAGAAACGGGTTTCTCCCTATAGAGAGCATGAATCGATTCATTACGGAACTCGACCCAGAGACGCCTAGCCATGCCTTCGTACTTGCCGCCATTGTTGAACAACAACTAACTCCACTGAGTATTGTCAAAATCGAATTCTGATTGGGGATTAATGATGGGAAAAGGTGTTTGAAACAGGAAAAAAGAGGAGATCGGAATCGAATTTTGAGTGTTGGGTTTATGAATAGGCGCATGAAATTGGGATTTGGGAATGATTTCGCCGGAGGAGATGTTTTTCCTGCAGCAAGTATGAACTGTGAGGGATTTATTTTGCATAGAATGGTTTGTTGAATAAATGGTGATGATTTTGGTCGTGGACAAAGAACTTATAGAGCTCGGATGTATTTGGTTATGTGATATCCAGAACCTTTTAAAAGGATATCCAGAACATTTTGAAAGGATATCCAGAAATTTATTAAATGTTTCTGGATATCATTTTCTAAGTTTCTGGATATCAATTATAAAGCTTCCGGATATCCGTAACTTTGAAAGGATATCCAGAACCTTATGTAAGTGATATCCAGAAATTTAAAATTGACTTCTGGATATAAGTTTTAAGGTTTCTGGATATCCATATTCAATGTTCTGGATATCCAGAACCTTGTGAAAATGATATTCAGATCAGAAATTTGGTCTTGGCCTTGGATTTGATCTCAAATTTTTTTCTGGATATCCATCCCAAAGCTTCTGGATATCAATCCTAAAGCTTCTGGATATCCAGAAACCCGTTTCTCCATAACTTATGGAGAAACGCGTTTCTCCCTAGACCTACTCATTTTCTTGATACTTGTTGTTGAATGATTTTTTTGTGTGCAACTTCTTCAAACGAACCTTCTTCAAACGAACCCTTGACTTAATTGTAACAATCATCTCATATTTATCTTGCCATTACCGAACAAGAGCCGCTAAGCAATAAAAAGATTGACAATGACTTGTTTACAAATACTCAAATTTTCTAAAATTTTCTAAGATTGTCGGTCATCAATAAGCATTAAGTGCTTGTTATCAAACACCACCTAAATCTGTTCCGTTCCATTATAAATGTCACAGTTAAGTTGTCAACATTTTTTATAAAATATATTTTACTAACTTCAGTATATTGTTTGTACAATAGTAAAATTGTATCAAGACTAATTTCTTATATGAACATACTATATTTATTTTGAAATGATCAAAAAAGAAAAGTGGACATACATTTATTACCGGACAGTAGGGGTGGACATGGTTCGGTTTGGTTCGGTTTGGAAGGAATTTGGAGACCAAACCGCTAGTACTCGATTTGGGAAAATCCCAAACCAAATCGAACCATAGAAAATTTCAAACCAAACCAAACCAAACCACCTCGGTTTGGTTCGGTTCGGTCTCAAACCACGGTTTCATAAACGGTTCAAACCGTGGTCCGAACTGCGGTCTAGACCGCTATCCGAACTACAAACCTGTCCAACTAAAAGCGTTGCTCTTTACATATTTTTTTTATCAAACTAGCAATCATATATATTAAACATAAAACACAAATACTACTATCCAAATAGGAATGAGTTTTAGTAAACTGAAAGTTCATTGTTCTAACAAGTACAACAAAAGAAACCATCTCAAAACAAATTACAAGACATTGTCTAAAATAAAGATACAAAATTACAAATTCAAGATTCAACCATTAAATAAAAGTCAAATGTCTTAGTAGCAAGATAAAAGTATCAAACCAAATAGATTATACCAAGAATTTCATGGTTCGGTTCCGTGGTTCGGTTTGGTTCGGTTTGAATCGGTTTGGTTCGGTTCGGTTTGGTTCGGTTTTGAGGTTCCAGACTGCGAGCTGAACCGAACCACACGGTTTATTAAATTTTCAAACCAAGCTAAACCATTTATAGAAAAAAACCAAACCAAACTGCGTGGTTTGGTTCGGTTCGGTCTCAAACCGCGGTTTGAACCGAACCATGTCCACCCCTACCGGACAGAGAGGGAGTACGTACTATTCTTTTCGTTCGTTCTAAAAATAATGTCGTATTTTGAAATAAGGAAATAATCTTAATAAAATTTAACCATTATAAGTACAAGGAAAAAGTGGTGGAAGGCAGATTGGGTAGGCTCAAACCTAAGCTACGGCATAAGACTATGAAACTTACGAGGACCCTAACCCCGTTGGCTCCTAGCATAGCCGAGACGGCTTGCATGTCTCCTAAAAATTCATTTATGAAGGGGTCCAAGGGAAGACGAAGTCCCTGCTGGAACTGTTTGAAATAGAAATGGACGTGGTTCAGGCTGTAATAGAAAAGGTGCCTCTCTTCCTCATCTTCAAAGGTTGGATGACCGAGATAACTTAGCTTGTACTCTTCCCTAGACACTCCATACTTGGAATATAACACTTCAAGCATTGGATCCCCGACCTTAACGGGTCTCGGCCTGGGATTGTAAGCCCTACCTCGGCCTGATCTACCTCGGCCGCCTCTTCCTCGGCCCTCTACTTGCTCTCCCTCTACAAAGGCATCTACAATATTGGCCGAAGTGAAGGCTTCACTTCCTCTTCCCGTCATATCTGCATAAAACCGAGGGACAAGTATCAGTAAATTCCTCCAAGGCATAAGGACGGGGAAGAGGAAGATTGCCCCTCCTCGTCATTTATAATAAGGCCGAGGAGGCACTACAAGAAACAGGCTTATTTACGGCGGTTAAAATCCGCCGTAAATAATACGCGCCCCGCCGTATATAGTATTTACGGCGGACTAGCCGCCGTAAATAGACCCCCATATAAATCATCGCCGTATATACTATATACGGCGGGACAACCGACGTATATACTATATACGGCGGATATACCACCGCCGTATATAAATGGAATACATACGTATAAAATGGCATATTTGAGTGATCTTTATACGGCGGAATGTGTAACCGCCGTAAATAAGAGACGAGTCGTCCGCTCCGTAACGAGTCGTCCCAGTTGCACCCCCACCAGGTTCCCTCGTCCAAACGAGTCGTCCATGTCCATTTTATACGGCGGTTACTATATCCGCCGTAAATAACTAAATAGGGACGACTCGTCCACCATGGCACGAGTCGTCCCATTTACACCCCTATCGGTTCCCTCGTCCCCCTTTCGGGGCACGAGTCGTCCCTAGGTTTATACGGCGGATTTAGTCACCGCCGTAAATAAGCCTATTTTTTTTTTCCCCAGCTTGTATAATTCATTTTCCCCAAAAATACGTTCACAAAAACCAAATTCAACCTGTACACACACAATATAACCAAAAATACACAAATCCAATCAATATTTACAATCTACATATTAATACAATTAATGTATCCAAAATACACAATGTCTAATAACCATTATACAAAAAAGTTATTAGTTGTTGAATGTATCCAAAATACACAATGTCTAAAATCCACAACACCTATTCATTACCGTCATTTCCACGTCCTTCCATCCAACAACGTTTCAATTCATCAATTTGTTGTTGTAACTTAAGGCGTTCCTCCTCATTTTGTCGGCGTTCCTCCTGAAGTTGTCTTTCAAAATCTCGCTCGACCCCCGCCACCGCCTCCGCTACACTGCCCGAGAAGGTTGGGATTTACCAAACACCTTAGTTTTGTTCGTACCGCCTCCCATACATCGAACTCTCCCATGGTCATCGAGCCAAACATACCAACAAAAATATTTTCACGCGCCGCGGGAGAGTCTTGTTGCTCCTCTGGCAGCTCCTCAACTGCATCATTAAGCGTTCGCTGTAACAAAAACAACATGTTCAATATAAATGTTTTAACTTTAATTAATATTATGAAAATGAAGTTAGAAATGAAAAAAGTATTCTATAGAATAACAAAACCGAAACGTAAAAGGTTGAAACTTTAACTTACAATCATTTGAGTGGTTTCGATCTGCGGGTGTTTTGCCCGTGCGCGTATGTATGAAAACGCTTAAGCGATCAATTGGTAAACCCTTGTCGCCTCTCTACAATTTATAATAGAATCATTTGACCAAAAAAATATATATTTATATACGATACAAAAAGAAACATTAATTGAATTGACAACTGAGAACTAAATTGAACGATGACAAACCTCTTTGATGACTTTGGAATGGGACGTTTTTCCGGTCCTATTCGTGCACGATTATTTTTCTCGATTCAATTTATTTGTTTCGATATTTCCTGAAAAAAAAAAAGATAATATTAGTATTAATTTGACTACTTATATAAGACATTCACGATAATAGATTGAGATTAATTTGAAATATACCCGAGCCTTGGGCGTACCCCACATCGCAACAAGTGCAGCCCATTGATCCGCAACGCACCCACGGGGTGGGTGAGCCAATGCGTCTTGGTCGATTCATACATCTTATAATGTCAGTTTCAACCGAGTAATATTATTCATAATCGAGTCAATATTCATAACAAAGTCATAACCGAGTAATATTCATAATCGAGTAATACTTATTATATGCTTGTCTCACATTGTATTTCCAAATACGCCACGCTTTAGCGAGAGAAAGAGCTATAACCGGGAAATACTCCGAGGAGCATTTGTATTTTCCTATATACACAATTCAACAAAGAAAAAAAAACAATTGTTAGAGAATCATAAGACTTTTGACTACGTACTAGAGATTTATGTAAGAAATATGGATTACAACTTACCGTAACGTCATTCCATACGTTATTTATGCACTCGTGGTTCATCTCGAGACCACTCATTAGTTAATGGGAAATGTTCCCCATTTTTAGCAAAAATTCCTATCTCGAGTAGCTAATTGTGCCATTTCCCCACCAACCGGTTGACCATAATTATTCCATATTATGATCAATCTCTCTTTACCCCATTTGGCGGTTGGTTTTGCCAACCCTCTTCCTTTAGGGTTAGAGCCCCGACTGTAATAAATTTTTCTTTGAGGCATATCTCGTCATATGACAATTCAATTATAGCACAAGAATTGGATAAACCAAGTAAAGGACCCAAAACAATCTTATAATATATGTATAAGACCTATAAATTTATTATAGGTCTTATGTATCATGTATAAGACCTATAAAATGCCTAGAAACAACAACAAAGAACAACAACAACAACAACAACAACAACAAAGAATGTAAACAACAAAGAAGAATGTAAACAACAACAAAGAACAACAAACAAGAATAAGAAACAAGAATAAAGAACAGAATAACAACAAAGAATAAAGAAACAACAACAACAACAACAACAAAGAATAAAGAATAATAATAAAGAATAAACAAGAACAAAGAATAAAGAATAATAACAAGAAGAAACAACAAACAGTTTATACTTTTTTGGCTCCAGTTCTAGCTACAGTGGGTGATATCAATACAAATCATTCTCTTTCTTTTAAGAGTTGTTAGTATGAAAAGCAAAATAGCAGAGAAAAACTGGTGTAGGAAAATTTTAGTTGCCGAGTGTTTTAAGAGTGGGCCACATGCACAACGTTTACATATTGTACTCACTGTGTTACGCATAAAACGCTAACGATTTTTAATTAATTCTTTTTAAATTCCCTTCTCTTAGAGTGTAGCTTCCAAAAAAAAATAAAAATCCAAATGGCTCTCCAAAGTCCAAATCAAAAAGTTTGGAGTTTACAACCACAAAATACCTCAAAACACCCACTAGTCAATCTATATGCACACATACACAAAGAAATTGAAGACTTTTCACTTAGACCACTACGTAAATTGTTGTCAACTTGTGCCACGTAAAATGAACAATATATATTTCAACAAAAAAACAAACAAATGAAAAATGACAAATTGAAAAGAAAAAGAAAATGAACCAAAAAAGTATAACCTAATTCAACAAAAGTACCTCAATTTTGCAAGTGTCCATTATGTGCATGGATCGCTACAAACCGGATATAGCTACATCCTTACTACGTAAATTGGCTCCAGCTCAACTAGACTAGTAAATTGCCTACTTTCAAAAAGGTAAGAAATTATAAATGGACTTCTAGCTACAACAATTACCATGCAAATACACGCTTATAAATTGTAAACTGACCTATTTATTGGTTATACAACTACTGTTAAGTGTCTCATTAGGTGAAAACTCGGGTCCATGAATATATGGTGAACAAAACATTGAATTGCCATGCAAATTGTCACCACTTCATGCACATCCATAATGCAATCACCACCAAGAATATAGAACTTGCATTCACGAGCACATGTACGTAACCAAATCTACATTTCTTTTGCTCTATAAATAATACTTTTGGAAGCTGGGGAACAACAAACATGACATTACTGGGGCTCATGGTTAGGACACATTTGTTATATGTCACATTTAACAAAAAACAAATACCAAATCGGTGGGGAAGCGGGGCAGGGGAACAACAACCACAAGGAACAACAACAACAACAACACTATAGGGCAAGCCTTGCTTGATACGTAAAAGTATAAAATAGTACGGGGGGTCAGCTCTCGCGGTACCAAATCGGTGGGGAAGCGAGGCGGGGACATCCCAAAGTAAAAGGAGTACCCTGGAGAAGCAGATGACGGAGGTAGAAAGTAAGAGCCGCCGCAACAAGATCCCGTAGGAAATAAGAGTTTGATCAAAAGAAGCGTAACAAATACATATTACAATTAACAATATTAATATTCAATCCAACCATACAAAATAACAAGTTTGATTGAAATATGAAACATAAGTAATAACATTGTCTTAGTAATAGTAAGCAAATAAGATCTAAACAAATACATATTACAATTAACAATATTAATATTCAACCATACAAAATAACAAGTTTGATTGAAACATGAAACATTAATAATAACATCACAATAATAACATCACCGATGAGAGCCGTGAGGTTTGTCCCCGATAGTAGGTCTCGACGGGAAGAACGCCTCGTGCACGAGCAGTGGCTCTCGAATGCATCATAGTCAAATAATCCTCCGAAACCGGCTCGTAACTCCGGGCTCGTCTCGCATCGCCCAAGCCTCCAAACTGCGTATACCGGCTCCCAAAATGGCGCTTTCATCTTCCAACCCTCAAAACGATCTTGCACCTCCCCATCTAGCATCCTCTAAAGTCCGTCGACTCGTTCCCGAGCGATAACCTCCCCCATCTAGCATCCTCCAAAGCATGTCGGCTCGCTCCCGAGCGATCCTTGATCGCTCCCGCTCCTCCAAAATGCCCTCATGGTATCCCACCGATCAAAAGAACCCCGCCGGCTCGGGTTCTCCTCTCCTCCCCGACCACCCCGTCTCTCCCGATCCTCCTCTTCCCGCTCCTCATCATCCTCCTCATCAACGGGATCCATTTGATCATCAACACCGGCATACGCCAATGCTCGGCTTGTTCACCACTCTAAACGTGGCCCCTACCCCGCAACGGACCGTCCTCCCGGGAGTACCATATTCAAACAATAAAGACCTCGTTGTCTGTCGCCCTCCTGGTCCCTCACAAACTTGTCATACCGCACTAGCGCCTGGCTGCACAAAACTCGTGCCCCCATCAATCTCATCGCCTCGGGTTTTGGTTCACCCACACAAGCTTGAGCAATCAATGTGATCATCCCCCTATTGATATGTTTCCTTTTTGGTAAGGGCAAATGCCTCACATCTCCGAACAAAAATATCAACCCAATCAGAATCACCCGAAAACTCCTCAACCCCGTTCGCAAAGGTTTACCATAGCCACATTCAATTGAGCGGGCTCTCCGTTTGCCAACCAAGACATAGATAGACCTCTCGTAAAATAATTTCCAAGCCGGGTGAGAAAGAGAGGAAGCCCTAAGGTATTTTTTTTGCAGGCAATCCCGTGAGCTCCGAAAAGAAAAACAAGTCCCCCATCGTACTCGACCCAGCTTTCCTCTCTACGATCAACCCCAAAGATTTGCCTCAACTCATCATAATCCACTCGATAGGCTTCATCATTCATATGAAACCGAATAGTATTTTCTTGTGACCCCCGGCCTACCTCCAAAGTTGAAAGGAACTCAAGTGAATATCTCAAATACGTAGATGGAGTCTTCCTCAGAAATTACCTAACCCGCTTGCGTCATCAATTCTGTTGTTACTAACGTCTCTAAACCCAAATCCCTCAACACCGGCAAATGAAGGAAAGTGGTGACTTGAAATTTCCTACCCTCCAAATTCCGCCATTTTTTCTTTTGAGCGGCGGTCAATTGGGTCAATCCCATATACGGATCATTTGGGACTACTGCGGCGGGTTTTGTCTACCCCTCTTGTTGCTACCCTCTCTCTCCTTAGGAGGCATATTTTCAACACAAAAACCACCTATACATAAGACGGAGAGACACAAATTTTAGTAATAACATTGTCTTAGTAAATAGTAAGCAAATAAGACCTAAACAAATACATATTATATAGAAGTAACAATATTAATATTCAACCATACAAAAATAAGAAGTTTGATTGAAACATGAAACTTAAGTAATAACATTGTCTTAGTAAATAGTAAGCAAATAAGATCTAAACAAATACTACTCAAACTAATCATCATCATTATCGGCCATATCAACATCATCATTATCGGCCATATCAACATCTAGGTCATTGATATTAGTAGTTTCAATCTCGACCCCATCAACTCCCTCTCGCACCCACGATGTTTCTTCGTTAGCAACATTTTCATCCAGATTTTGTGAGCAAAATGGTACCAATTGTGGAATCGAATTTGCTACTTGTTTATCATCATTTCAATATATGTCAAAACTATCTCTTGGCGTAATCCTCATCACAACTTTCCAATCACTTTCTATAGGATCTTTAACATACCAAACTTGCTCGCCTTGAGATGCTAATATGAATGGTTCATCACCAACTCGATTATCCTTATACAACTTGTGATTGAAGTTTACAAGAGTAAATTTTTGCTCATCTTCCATCTTGCTCGTCCTAAGCTATCAACCCAATCACATTTAAACAATACAAATCTTATTGAGTTGCTATAACGAATTTCAAGGATCTCAATCAACTCCCCGTAGAAGTTAACATCCCCTACAATGGGATTATTATCCTTTCGGCTTGCAAAACTTGTCACACTTGCATTCAAAGATGACTCCACTATTTTGAAGTTTTCCTCCGTCTATCGACATCCTTCACTCGAAATCGAAAACCATTTATTATGTAAGACTTATACCGCCTCGCATCCATATGAGGACCCAATGCAAGACTCGTAATTCTTTCGGGCACTACATCTTTCGTCAGGCATACCTTTTATAAAAACAAAATTTAATAAGAAAATATTTAAAACGATAAATTGAAACTATTATATGAATGTGGTTTCATACTTACATAATCCTTAAACCAACTAACAAACTTATCATTATGTTCTTTCTCTATAAGATGTCGTTGATTACGAGGTAATGTCTCCTCAAATGTACACGATGCATTCTCGAGCATCGAAAATATGAATTAAGTATTAATTTGAAATATAAAAGATATAAGGAATGTAAGCCTCATGTAAGGAATCACTTACTCTAGGTATTGTTCAACATCTTCGCATTGAAAAGCACATATCTATGCGCTTGTACTCGTGTGATGTAATCAAGGGTAATTACCTCTTCTTTTCCTACAAAGCGGCCTAACTCATCACCTTCATCATCATTTCTTCTAGGACGATTGGACTTTGTCTCAATGTCATCCAAATATTGCGTACAAAAAGTCATGCATTCTTCACCACAATTGCCTTAGCTATGGAGGCCTCTGGATGGGCTCGATTTCGAACATATAATTTTAATGTAAGTAGAAACCTACAAAAACATTTACTTATGCTAAAGCAGATGTAAAAAGGAATTTAACTTTTTCAAAGTAAATTTAATATGGATGTACCTCTCTACCTGATACATCCAACGAAATTGTATCGGGGCTCCGCTAGCAAGGCCTCCTCGGCTAAATGCACCGGCAAGTGCTCCATAACATCAAAGAAAGCCGGTGGGAATATTTTCTCGAGAGCACATAGTGTGACAAACCCATCCGATCTTGTATCTTTTCGAGATCAGCAAGTGTATTCACCTTTGAGGATAATTGCCTAAAGAAATTTGCCAACTCAATGATGGCTTTTACAAATGTAAGTAGGCAACGCTTTTCGAACAGCCTAAAGGGAGTAGTTGTTGGAGCAAAATATGACTATCATGGCTCTTAAGACCCCAAATAGCTCTTTCCTCTAGATGTACACAACGAGATATGTTTGACGAGTAGCCATCGTGGACTTTGACTCCCTTTAGAACTTTCAAGAATGTGTCTTTATGCTTCTTACTCATTGTAAACCGAGCCTGAGGCATAATATCTTTGCCGATGGAAGCTTTGTAGATGCAATGGTTTCCGAATGTTCATCACTTTTAGGTCTTTTCTTGCTTTATCATTATCTTTTGATTTCCCGCAGCATCTAACAGAGTATGTAGCACATTATCACACACATTTTTTTCAATGTGCATAACATCAAGATTATGACGAACATGATTATTTGCCCAATAAGGCAACTCAAAGAAGATACTCCTCTTTTTCCAATTGTGACACAACTTAGGAACCTTTCTTTTCTCCAACTTGGCTTGTTGCTTCTCACCCTCTTCTCTTTTCCTCTTTTTAATAACATCTTCTATTTTATACTGCTTCCATATTTTCAACTTGTTTAAGCAATTTTGTTCCAAACAATAACTTGGGCTTATCTCTCACTTCATGAGTACCATCAAAAGAGCCTTTATCCTTACGAAAAGCATGACTCCTAGGCAAGAAGCGTCGATGACCAATATAACAATACTTGCCACCATGATCCAACCATCGTGCTTGAGGTCTCACATTGCAACAAGGGCAAGCATATTCACCTTTAGTGCTCCATCCGCAGACAACATTGCATATGCAGGAAAGTCATTTATTGTCCATAATAGTGAAGCTCGTAAAGTAAACAACTCGCTCCTTGATGCATCATAAGTTGATATACCATCTTCCCACAATTCCTTCAACTCATCAACTAACGGTTGGAGATACACATCTATCTTGTTGCCCGGCCCTTTTGGGCCTTGAGTAAGCACCGACAAGAAGAAATATGGCCGTTTCATGCATAACCAAGGTGGAAGATTGTATGGCATAAGCACAACCGGCCAAGTACCGTGAGATATAGTCATTGTTCCGAAAGGATTAAATCCGTCGATGCTAATCCCAATCTAACATTTCGAATTTCACTTGAAAATAATGGATAACGTTCATCGAATTCCTTCCACGCACGAGAGTCTCGCAGGATGCCTCAAGACACCATCGTCTATTCTTTTCGCATGCCATCTCATGAGTGTCGCGGTCTTAGATGACCAATACAACCTTTGCAACCTTGGCTTTAAGGGAAAATACCATACTTTCTTCATCGCTACCTGCTTGGGAAGTTTATTCTTGCCACTTGTTTCCGCACCTTCACCGCTACCCCTTCTTCTTGTTGCTTATATCTAGAGGCTCCACAAATTTCACATTTAGTAAGTTTTTCGCTTTCATTTCGAAACAACATACAATGATTAATGCACGCGTCCCACGTTTTATAACTAAAACCCAAATCCGTTGCAAGTCATCTTGTACGCCTCACGATAGGAACTTGGCACTTTCGCCGACCGAGGCAATGCCCTAATGAAATTTTTTAATAAAGAAGTAAATCCCTTATCTGGTCACTCGATAATTAGCCTTCCAAAGGCATAAGTTCTACAATAAATGAGAGTACCGTAAACTTATCACACCCTTCCCACAAGGCTTGATCAAGCATCTCTCAAAAGTCTAAGAAACTTTGCGGTGGATGCATCTCGATTGTACGATTTCTTCAATTCCCGGGCCGGTTACTATCCGGCATACCCATCCCTTCATGTACCATTCGCCCTCATACAATCTTGCACGCCCAATTCAATTTCAATGCCATCTTCGCTTGTCCTATCATTATTATCATTCTTACGCGCCGAAATGTACTCTTCCCCGTGCCTAATCCAATTCTTGTAATCTTTTTGAAATCCCACTGCAATACAATGTGATCTCACGGTTGCACGGTCTTCTTGGTAACGATTTGCGCATTTTTTACAAGGACAATATATTTCTTTAACACCAACAGACTTTTTTGAGAATGCAAAATCGAGAAAGTTGTCAACCCCAGACAAATACTCATTTGAAATTCGATTATCCAAATCAATCCAACTTTTGTCCATATATGACTTGACTTGATATTTTTAACGTTAAAATACAACCTATATATAAGACCGAGAGACACAAATTTTAGAATAAAAATAAACTCATAAACAAACATAGTCTAAATATGTACAACTTTTGGCTCGATATAGATAATATACATTGTTGGAGCCTAGCCTATTAGTCGAACTTGGGCCCATGATATAGTATAACCCTATGACAACATTCATTCGTTCTCTCTCACAAGCCCCCCCCCTAATTGAGAAGCTAATTTAAGGAACTAGGTTGATGTGCAAAAGAATATGCACATGCAACAAAAAGATTTGAACTATTTTTAGGAACTAGATTGAAGTGCGCAACATTATTTTTTGAAGTGCGCAACACCAACATATGGACTAATAGATTGAGATTACGGGCACACTAGAGTTAAGGGAATTTACAAGGTTTGCCTTAGTTCAACAACAAAGTTGAACTAAGGCAGGGTATAAAGCAAGACTATCACCAATGAATGAAAAAAGCATTCTGATTCACAATTAACAAGACTATCACCACACAGTGGTAAAGCCACCTCAACCTATTTTACCCTAATTTTTGAAAAATGTCATTTCACTACTTTCAAATATTATCAGGTGAGTGGAAATACCAGAACAATTTCTAATGACTAAAGAGCCATCGGGACTTGTTTACGCCAACGAAGTTTCCATCTCCGAACACTACTATTAGCTTGTAACGGAAGACATGATAACAAGAAGAGAGCTACGAGACTACCATTTTTTAATAAATGTGGACAATAGGAGAACGAAAATTAGGAATTCGACATATGCGTGAAGAAACTTACACGGCTTTGATTTAGAATCGCTTTTAATGAGAGAAATCATTTTAACGGTGGGAGAGGATTTTCACTACATTATTTCACGAAATACATTTTTTAAGAATGTGACAAAGTCATAATTTGGATGGAAACTTAAAATAC
Source organism: Adenophora triphylla var. japonica (assembly GCA_022495995.1). Classification (NCBI taxonomy): domain Eukaryota; kingdom Viridiplantae; phylum Streptophyta; class Magnoliopsida; order Asterales; family Campanulaceae; genus Adenophora; species Adenophora triphylla. The sequence continues at coordinate 123,964 of JAFEMH010002840.1, forward strand.
AGTATCTACTCAGAATTAGGAATGATAAATGGAACCAACAATCTCTTCACATATACCAAATGGTCATGTTTCCTGTGACAACCAAATCAGCTTGGACAAGCTAAAACATGAATAAACTAAATAACTACACACTTGAACTAAGGCGGGGTATAAAGCGAGGGTCCGAGTCACTATTTCTTCGACATAAATAGAAACACACATAACTCACAACACCAAGAACAAAAAAAACCCAGAAATTAAAAGTAAATTAGAAAGAGGGAAAGAAATGTATACCTGATTGTTGTTGATTGAAGAAATCAAAGCTCAATTTCTATTTGGAGGAGAGAGAGAGGCGAGTGAGATACGCTAGAGGAGAGAAAGAGAGGCGAGTAAGAAATCAAAGTGGGAGACCAAGAACAATAAAAACCAAAAATTAAAAGTAAATACCAACCGTTCTTCCAAGACCGATTTGGAGGAGAGAAAGAGATCTTCGTTGGTTGCCCTAGCTATGGAGATTTCGTGCCCTAGCTGCTTCTGCTATGGAGGAGAGAAAGAGAGGGAGAGATACCGCGGCCCGAATAGGAAATTTGGTTTCCCGGTATTTAATAACATTTACGGCGGACGCGTATAAACCGCCGTAAATAGTTAACTATATACGGCGGCTACTTATAAACCGCCGTATATAACTTCGATCTCATACGTATTCATGTGAAATATACGTATTTACTTATTTACGGCGGTCTAGACCGCCGTATATATTAATTATATACGGCGGTAGATATAACCGCCGTATATATATGATATATACGGCGGACGCGTGTCCACCGCCGTAAATGAGCGCCGTAAATAGCCCCTTCTCTTGTAGTGAGGGAGCCTTACCCAACATTGGACGGTCTAGATGGTTCGACGTCAGGTAGAAGAGAATGATGTGGCCAATCATCTCCGTCCATCCATAGAACACTATCATACTTGGGGACATGGTGTCAACTCTGTCAATTCTATACTTGCTCGGATAACGGAGATCTTCCCTCGAACATCCATATCTCGTCAACATTTCCCCTATTTCCATCAAGGTCACCAACAACTATGGCCCCATATCCCTTCGTTAAACCCTAAGGTTTCTCTTGTGGTAGCCATGAATAACACGAGGGCTATGTTCCCAAGAGCGGGTCATTTCTAAAACGGGACAAAGGGGCAAAGATGGCTCAAGAAGATTCAAGTACAGAAATTCAAGAAAAGCTTCGAAATGACAACAATGGCGGTTTCCAAAAATCCAGTTCAAACAAAACCAAAAGCGTACAAATTAAAGGCGGAAATCACAAAAAGAGAAGAGATTATACCTGTTTCTGTTGAAGGTTGATGAATTCGAACGGACAAATCAAGCGATTTGAAGAACCTGGGCACTCGAAATCAAGAACACGAAGGGATTTTTGAAATCTTGATGTTTCGCTCTCAATTGCTGAAGGTGATAAAAAGTGAAATTGAAACAGGGATTTGGGTTTTATACCCTCCCAAATGGGTCAAATCCAAGGCAAGACGGGTCAAGCGCCGTCCTTGCCCCAAACATTAAATTGCGTAGTGGGTTCCCAATACGTGTGTCAGACATCGTGGACCTCGCCCATCATTGCACTAGTAACCGGCGGATAATGGAGCGACACAGATATTGAAGCGACATTGCCACGTGACGCCTGTTCGTATTCTCGTAAGCCGAGGACGAGATCACTTTCTCCTCGTCATAGCCGAGCTAGAAAGTCGGGGTCCACTGAACAGTATAAATCGAGATACGAACACGGGCTTGTTCGGGTAAGACCCAAGTGGATTGGGCCCTAAACATAATCCATCAAGTCTCAAATACGAGGTGAGGCATGGGCTTCCTCGACTCCTCTATCTCGTCATTCCTTAGGCCGGCCTAGGCCCAATAGGCAAAGTGACTGAAGGCCCAAGTCAAATGCCGAGGATGACCTCCCTCCAAGGCTAAGATGATCTCACTTGACGACGACGAGGCCTCCTCGGCTATCAAAGACATCATGGCTGGATCTCCATTTATCTCTCATCCCTTCCCCGACTCCTCGTAGGCCGGCCAGGCTACGTAGGACGAGGAAAGAGACATCTCGGATATCATGCAGCAGTTTATGCAGTCCTAATCAAATAAGGTGTGAATACCCCGTCCCGATGCAACGCGCATTCGGAGGTTTAAAATAATTTAATCATATAATGTCAGATCGAAATGGGATATTCATTTAGTGACACTCGCTTTAAACCATATTAAAATATTAGTTTAATTTTGAGAGTCGCCACGCCACTTTGATATAGCCCAAAGCTTTGAAAAAAGGCTAAACATGTAATTGGGTTCGGGGGTCAAGTTACAACAGAAGAAGAAACGCTATCACTCCTATTGCCCGACGGATCGGTCTTTCTAGCATATGGGGTGTTGGTTGTGTGCGGTGTTTACAGGAATAGATAGAAGAAACGGGATCATGCATAAGGAGGAGGGGAGAGAAAGAATTAATTGATGATCACACCCTAGAACCTTTGAGTTAGGCCCTCGGAAGGTGCACTAATCAACGTTCATCCTTGGGGGATTGTTGATCATGAGATAATTATAACTAAGGTGGAAGGAAAGAAATAGTTCCTAGATCCATTGGGTTTCTTAGGGCGAAACCTTAGATCATCCTCGGCTATAGCATAATTAAATATATTAAAACAACCCTAAATCTAGCATATATGGCATAAGCAAGAAATAAAGCAATTAAAATATATTAAGCATGCAAACAATAATAATAAAGACAATAATAAAGAACAAGAATATTAAAAAGAGAGTCTTACCAATTGTAGCAAGACTTTGGGGTCGAATCTTGGCGATTCGAGAGGAAAAAAGAAAGAGCGAGGGTTAAAGCAAGTGTAGCTCGCTTCTCCCGGAGAAATTGTGTGTCAATATGGGAGCCAGCACCCCTATTTATACTACCTCGGAACTTGGGCTGGGCTTCTAAAGGGTCGATCGGCTCTAGGGCTGAAGGGTCGATCGGCTCTAAATAAAAGGGTCGATCGGCTCTACCACGGGCAAAGGGCCGATCGGCTCTTCCAACTGGCGTACCTTCCACGCTGACAGTGACGGCGCTGGTACGGAAGAATTAATGAGCTTTTAGGGTTAGGGTTGCTTTAGGGTTTCTAATTAATATTAACCGGGCCAGGTATTTGGACTACCTTTTTTCGGACCGGGTACTAACAGTAGCCCCTCGGCGACGCTTCTTGTAAGACAAGTGGGGTCGACGATAAAAGAATAGGATCCGTCCTGAAAAAAGGGATTTCAGGAGGTAAGAAGAGTGATCTTGCGGATGCAAGGGATTGGACTCGAGCTGAGTCGCAAAAAGACGACCAGGTAGGTCAAACGGCTGAACCCACGTCGGGCTACCTACGTATCCCAAAAAGGAATCAAGCCAAGTCGTAGTTCAAAAGAGTGGGCGTTTTTAATACCCGAGAATGGCGGATGTGTGGCGTCAAGGATACGTGACTGCACGGGAGTCACCAAAAGATTTGACTGTCCGGAGTCACCAAAGATTTGATCGTCCGGGAGTCACCCAAAGATTTGATCGTCCGGGGAGTCACCCAAAGATTTGATCGTCCTGGAGTCACCCAAAGATTTGACTGTCCGGGAGTCACCCAAAGATTTGATCGTCTGGGAGTCACCCAAAGGTTTGATCGTCAGAGTCACCCAAAGGTTTATTTGTCCGGGAGTCACCCAAAGATTTGATCAGACGGGAGTCACCCAAAGATTTGATCGTATGCGAGTCACCCAAAGATTGGATCATGTACGGGAGTCACCCAAAAATTTGATTGTCCAGGAGTCACCCAAAAGATTTGGCCTCGAGTCACCCAAAGATTGAGTCCTGGGAGTCACCCAAAGATTTGATGTCGGGAGTCACCCAAAGATTTGGCTTGTACGGGGTCACCCAAAGATTTACGGGGAGTCACCCAAAGATTTGGCTGTCCGGAGTCACCCAAGATTTGATTTATGCGGAGTCACCCAAAGATTTGATCATGCAGTCACCCAAAGATTTGATCGTCTGGAGTCACCCAAAGATTTGGAGTCACCAGATTTGGCTGTACGGGAGTCACCCAAAGATTTGATTTGTCTGGAGTCACCCAAAGATTTGACTATGGAGTCACCCAAAGATTTATTTGTCCAGAGTCACCCAAAGATTTATTGCGTCAGGAGTCACCCAAAGATTTGGTGTACGGAGTCACCCAAAGATTTGACTGTACGGGGAGTCACCCAAAGATTTGACTGTACGGGGAGTCACCCAAAGATTTTGTGAGAGTTTGACTTCTGCGGGACGGACCCTTTGAAAGTACGGGACGGACCCTTTGAAGATGCGGGACGGACCCTTGAAAGTACGGGACGGACCCTTTGAAGATGCGGGACGGACCCTTGAAATGGAGGATAGACCTTTGAAATGCGGGACAGACCCTTTGAAGGTGCGGGACGGACCCTTTGAAGATGCGGGACGGACCCTTGGAGGATAGACCTCTTGAAGATGCGGGACAGACCCTTTGAAGGTGCGGGACGGACCCTTTGAAATGGAGGATAGACCTCTGAAAATGCGGGAAACTGTAGCTGCCAAAGGACTTAGGCTACTGTTTACTGATGAAGAATGGTGGCTGCCAAAGGACTTAGGCCACTAATGATGAAAACTGTAGCTGCCAAAGGACTTAGGCTACTGATGAGGAATAGTTGTGCGAATTGATTGGGATTACTATGGCTTCCCGAGTCGAAGAACCAAGCGATTAAAAGATTGGGATAATCATTGCTAAGGCTTAGAGAGGAGTCTTGTCTCCTAGGCTTAAGGCTAGGATTTTAGAGAGGTATTTGTCGCCTAGGCTTGAGGCTAGGGTTTGGAAAGAGGCATTTGTCACCTAGGGTTTAGAGAGGTATTTGTCACCTAGGCTTAAGGCTAGGGTTTAGAGAGGTATTTGTCACCTAGGCTTAAGGCTAGGGTTTAGAAGGGTATTTGTCACCTAGGTTTGAGGCTAGGGTTTAGGAAGGTATTTGTTACCTAGGCTTAGGGCTAGGGTTTAGGAAGATTTTTGTTACCTAGGCTTAGGGCTAGGGTTTTAGAGAGGTATTTTTTGTCACCTAGGCTTGAGGCTAGGATTTAGAGAGGAGATTTGTCACCTAGGCTTGCTTGAGGCTAGGGTTTAGAAAGATTTTTGTCACCTAGGCTGTTTGAGCAGAAAGGTTATTGGTTTAAACTAGGCGAGGCCGAGTAAGTGTCGATGGTAGAAGGTGGGATTAGGTAAGTTTGATGTCCAGAGATGAGGACCGAGTCATCTTGAGAGAGAGGCGTCTTTGATAGACTTGAAGAGTTTGAAAATTTGTGGAGACCAAAGAGTGATTTTTGTAAACAAGGTACCAAGGAGGACAGTATTTTGAAAGCATGTTTATTTGATAAAGAGGCCTTATGATTAATCATGTTTCTAACTAACTCAAAGAGTTTGCCACATGCTGATCTTGATGACAAGGGATGCCCTTCATGCTAGATATGACTTCATTGGAGCTCCGATTTTTGTTAGAGCACATAGTCGACCCATTTTTGTTGAGGGGAGCCCCAATGTTTGATGAAGTGACCTTGGCGAAGTCCCGCTGATGATGAATGGCGAAGCCCAAGTTGATGATGCAAAGCAAACTGAAGGGAATGGCGAAGCCCCGGTTGATGATGCAGAGCAAACTTGAAGAGAGCTCCGAGAGAACGGCTTAACAAAAGCCCCGGCTTGGAGAGATTCAATACATCCCTATTTGCGAGACAGTAGTCATCTTGCGGCCACGGGGCGACCCTCGTTTCGAACAATGGTCAATCGGGCCGGACAAGACTCGAAAATGTATATGTGCAGTGGGCGCATTTTTCGAAGGTGGGAATGGATCCCGAGTTCGTGTATGACACTTTCGCTTTTGGGTTTGACTCTTTTGGGAGAGTATAAGCATCACAAGGTGTGGAAAAGTGTATGGAAGCCCCCGCGACGTAAAGACGGTGTTTGGCTCTATTTTCCTATGATGTAGAAAAAGAAGACTTGTCGAGACATTTGAAGAATTATTTTATTGAGAATTATATCTTGATTGCTCGCGAATGGACCTCAACGATTGGTTTATCAAATTCCAATTATATGAGTAAACAAATAATGACTGTTTTGATTAGAAAGTTTGGAATTGGGCTTGTCTTTAGAAGGAGTAGGATGTTCCGTTGTTGCTTCTTTGCTCTGTTCGGTGGTAATTGTGGTGCGGGCCGCCGTTGCATTGATCTCCTTCATGGGAAAGAATGAAAAATAGAAAAAGATTGGGGTGGAAGAAAAGGTGGGAATTGACTGATTATAACCCAAAGATTTTTCATTCCTTCAAGTGAAGATTCTTTGTTCCTTTGTTCTCGCAAGCCGAGGGAGTAGTCCCCGGCACGTGTCTCCTTGCTTTTACCGGAGTGCCGCCGAGAGGCACGGATGCGGAGCCCAAGTGAGACTTTGCGAGACGGTGTTTGAGGAGTCGAATGAACGAATTTCAAGAATAGGACAAGTTCCCAAACTTTTGAGAGAATATGTAATATGCTCACGTAGGATAACAAGTGACTCAAAAATCTGAATATGCATTTCTTTTAAATAATCTTTTGAGAATGCCATCCGGTAGCGGTTGTAGCTGGGCTTTGGATTGCGATCGATCATTAGGTGATGATTAACATGACCTCTCAAAGTGAGAGGTCGGCTGGGCCATTTGCTGAGAGGTTGGCTTGAGGGATGTGTTTGGAATTTCTAAGGTGAAGGGATTTTCTTGTTGTTGCTTCTTCAGAACCTCTAAGAGTGAGGTTAACTTTGATTTTGATAAGGTCAAGGGTGGTGATGGAATCCTCTAAAAGTGAGAGGATGAACTTTGGAATTGGTTTACGGGATTTATCCAAGAGGGAATCTTTGTTGCTTCTTCTCGCGAGTTTGTTGTGGTTTCAGCAGGTAACTTTCACTCGACGTCTCATTTTCACAACCTTTGAGATGGGAGGTTCACTTCGGAGTGATGGAGGTTTTTTTTTTTTTTTTTTTTTTTTAAACACCCTCTTAAAAGCCTTCGGATTTGTTTGCTCGCGATAGGATGGTTTTACCTTTTCCCTCTTGGGTTTGGAGGTGGTTACTTCCTTTGTGAATCAAGGGAGCCCCTAGTATGGGCTTCTTTTGCATTCCGCCTTTCTTGAGCTTGGAGGTGATTACTTCCTTTGTGAGTCAGGGAAGCCCCTAGTATGGGCTTCTTCCTTAGGGTTTCAAAACTTGTCGATCTTGAAATGAAAGGGTATTATTTAGTGAGGATAAGATTATGGCTTCCTATGGTGAGAGGTTCAAGCTTCAATCGCTACTGGATGGCATTCTCAAAAGAGTATTTAAAATAAATGCAAACTCATTTAACCGACTTATTGAGTAAGGCAAAATATATTCGGACCATGCGAAAGATATGTGAGCATATTCAATGAAAGCTTATCGATCGAATGGAAAATCATAGGAGACGCGAGATTGGTGAGCCCCAAGTTGATATTCATGCAGCACTTGTGAAGGATAGGAACAACTCCTTGCATTTTCTTTAAATTGCAGTGGCGTGAGCAGCTATTTTCTGATGATGAGCAACAACGGTCTTTGTCTTGACCATATGGAAAGGAGGTCAAGTGGGGGAGAGTGTATGAAAAGTGTATGGTGGAGTATGGAGAGAGTGTATGGAGATGGTGTATGGAGATGGTGTATGGAGATGGTGTATAGAGATGGTGTATAGAGATGGTGTATGGAGATGGTGTATAGAGACGGTGAGTTGTTTACTCCAATCAAAGCATTCATTCATTGTTTACTTTATTAGCCGGTGAGTTTATCAGTGAGATTAGCAACCAAGTGATAATTATAAATAAAACAATCTTCTTGAAAGTAATGCGAGATTATGTCTCAAGTCTAGAGAGAAAAGAAAGAAAGACCTTTTTTATTATCGAAGTAACTAGTTCAAAGTGGACATTACATATCAATGCCCAAAATGGACGTAAGAAAGACATACTAGAACCTACAAGACTGAATGAATCTAAATCCTTCCTTGAAGTACGAGGGCTTCTTCATCAATGAGGCCTTGGTTGATCAAATTTTGAATCAAGCGTTTCAGCTGCTTACAGTTGTCAGTGGTATGCCCAACGTACTTGTGGTATCTGCAAAACTTGGATGTATCCAAGTTAGCTCTCGGATTAATAGGCTTGTAATTCTCGAGCGGCTTGATCAAACTCTTTTCCACCAAAATGTCGAAGAACTCACCCACAGGCATTCCTAAGTCATCAAAATGTTCCTTGTTGATCTTCTTCTCGGGTATTGGTGCCTTTCGTTGGTTGGTGGTCACAGCAGGCATCCTGAATGAGAAATTCTGATGTGTAGGACCATAAGTGGGACCATAAGCATGTGGATGATAGGGACTCTGGAATTGCACAGGAGGAGGATTTCTTCTCAAGCAGTCTTGGATGTAGGACAAATGATGCTGCTCAATTTCATGCATGTCTTTGAGGAGGTTGATCACTCCCAACCTCATGTTTGAGACTTCTTTGAGGGCTTCAATGCTTTTCTCCAGAGACATGATGTGGAATTCTGTAAGAACATATGGCGGAGTCAAACCAATGAGTTGAATTAGATTCATAATTAATCTTAAGGCATCCTTGAGAAAATATTTGACCTCCACAATTTTGAGTTTGACCAGGCTGAAGTTGCCTACGTAACCCTTACCATTTAAGGTATGAGTCTCAGGTCACCGTAGTTCGAGGGGGCCCCGATTGAGGATACAACCAGGGTTAAGTTTAGAGAAAGAGAGAGGATGAATGTAAAAGAGTCCGTTTGGTGAAAAAAGGAGAGGAAGATGACTCGACCCTTGGTCAAATGAGGGTGATCTAGGTGAGTTAATTTGGTCTTGGGTGAGGATTGGCCTTGGTTGGTCTTTGGCTGAAGGGTGCTAGAGATAAAGGATCTAAACTATGGATGGTTTTAAGGCTAAGGGAGCAGACTATGGAAGGTTCAAGAGATGAGAGGTAGAACTTTGAAGGGTCCTAACTTGTAGACCATGGGGGTCTAAGGTAGAGGAGTGGACCATGGATGGTCCAAGAGACGAGGGTGGACCTCGAAGAGTCTCAGGTGGAAAGGTGGACCTTTAATGGTCCTAGATAGAGAGAGTGGACCTCGAAGAGTCCTAAATTGAGGAGTGGACCTTGAAGGGTCCAAGAGAAGAAGAGCGGACCTTGAATGGTCCAAGATAAGAGGAGTGGACCTTAAAGGGTCCAAGAGAAGAGGAGTGAACCTTGAAGGGTCCAAGAGAAGAAGAGCGGACCTTGAACGGTCCAAGAGAAGAGGAGCGGACCTTGAACGGTCCAAGATATGAGAAGTGGACCTTGAATGGTCCAAGATTGGGAGAGTGGACATAGTATAGGAAGAGCACCACGAAGGGTCAAAGAGTGGACCTTGAACGGTCCAAGATAGAGAGACTGATCCTAGAGCGGTCCGCAGTAGAGGGTGTGGACCTTGAAGGGTCCAAGAAGTAAAGAGCGGACCTCGGAGGGTCCTAGAAATGGAGAGCGGACCTCGAAGGGTCCTAGAACTGAGGGGTGGACCTCGGAGGGTCCTAGAGATGGAGAGTGGACCTCGGAGGGTCCTAGAGATGGAGATTGGACCTCGGAGGGTCCTAGAGATGGAGAGTGGACCTCGAAGGGTCCTAGAGATGGAGAGCGGACCTCGGAGGGTCCTAGAAGTGAAGAGCGGACCTCGGAGGGTCCTAGAAATGAAGAGCGGACCCGGAAGGTCCTAAAAAATGAAGAGCGGACTCGGAAGGTCCTAAAAATGAGGAGCGGACCTCGGAAGGTCCTAAAAATGCAGAGTGGACCTCGGAGGGTCCTAGAAATGAGGAGCGGACCTCGGAAGTCCTAAAAATGCAGAGCGGACCTCGGAGGGTCCTAAAAAATGAGGAGCGGATCTCGGAGGGCCTAAAAATGCAGAGCGGACCTCGGAGGGTCCTAAAAAATGAGGAGCGGATCTCGGAGGGTCCTAAAAATGAGGAGCGGACCTCGGAGGGTCCTAAAAATGAAGAGTGGACCTCGGAAGGTCCTAAAAATGAGGAGCGGACCTCGGAGGGTCCTAGCAATGAAGAGCGGACCCGGAAGGTCCTAAAAATGAGGAGCGGACCTCGGAGGGTCCTAAAAATGAAGAGTGGACCTCTGAAGGTCCTAAAAATGAGGAGCGGACCTCGGAGGGTCCTAGCAATGAAGAGCGGACCTCGGAGGGTCCTATCAATGAAGAGCGGACCCGGAAGGTCCTAAAAATGAGGAGCGGACCTCGGAGGGTCCTAAAAATGAAGAGTGGACCTCGGAAGGTCCTAAAAATGAGGAGCGGACCTCGGAGGGTCCTAGCAATGAAGAGCGGACCCGGAAGGTCCTAAAAATGAAGAGCGGACTCGGAAGGTCCTAAAAATGAGGGGCGGACCTTGGAAGGTCCTAAAAATGAAGAGCGGACCTCGGAGGGTCCTAGAAATGAGGAGCGGACCTCGGAGGGTCCTAGAAATGAGGGACGGACCTCGGAGGGTCCTAGAAATGAGGGATAGTTAAGCACTTTATTTACAAAAAAGCCCTCTATTTTATAGAACCTACTCTTGGTTGGAAGGGATACCCCTTTTTCGCAACTAACTAAAGGTCCTAAAGTGGTGGATCCTAACGACTAACCGTCTCATATAGATATTTAAGATGATATTTATGGGAAGTACTACAGACCTATGATAAGACAAGATCTTTTAACAAGCACTCGACCTTACATGGCACATCCTTTAAAAGGAAATCAAATTTTTTGTGCTCTTTTCTCCCTATAGATCTTGACTTATCACTGATTCGTAGTGACTTAACATAAAGACCTTATTAATTGTCTATATAAAAAAGCTAGTCAAACCAACCGGTCATATGGAGTGTATTCCTAGAAAAGTGGGTGACGCAAGGGTTAGGTTTTAGGCTCCCACCGTGCAGCCGAAGCGCACTGATGAGTGGATGGCCAAGTGAGACTCGGAAGGGAGGCGACATGATCACCACACTTCCCGCACTTTGGCTTCTCCGAAGGGTAAAAGGGTGTCTGTGCAGTGTGACACGGACTCTAGTGGTAGTGTGAGGTAGAGAAGTCTAATTCTTTTTTAGAGAAAAAAGAGAAAGATTTTTTATTTACATGAAATGCATGCATGCAATGCAACAGTTAAGAGTAAAGAAAATAAAAAGAAAGCGAAAAGTACAACACCATACAAGAAAACGAAAGTCTGACCCGCTTAGTTTGAAAAGATTTCAAAACAGTCCCCAGCGGAGTCGCCACTGTGAATACCCCGTCCCGATGCAACGCGCATTCGGAGGTTTAAAATAATTTAATCATATAATGTCGGATCGAAATGGGATATTCATTTAGTGACACTCGCTTTAAACCATATTAAAATATTAGTTTAATTTTGAGAGTCGCCACGCCACTTTGATATAGCCCAAAGCTTTGAAAAAAGGCTAAACATGTAATTGGGTTCGGGGGTCAAGTTACAACAGAAGAAGAAACGCTATCACTCCTATTGCCCGACGGATCGGTCTTTCTAGCATATGGGGTGTTGGTTGTGTGCGGTGTTTACAGGAATAGATAGAAGAAACGGGATCATGCATAAGGAGGAGGGGAGAGAAAGAATTAATTGATGATCACACCCTAGAACCTTTGAGTTAGGCCCTCGGAAGGTGCACTAATCAACGTTCATCCTTGGGGGATTGTTGATCATGAGATAATTATAACTAAGGTGGAAGGAAAGAAATAGTTCCTAGATCCATTGGGTTTCTTAGGGCGAAACCTTAGATCATCCTCGGCTATAGCATAATTAAATATATTAAAACAACCCTAAATCTAGCATATATGGCATAAGCAAGAAATAAAGCAATTAAAATATATTAAGCATGCAAACAATAATAATAAAGACAATAATAAAGAACAAGAATATTAAAAAGAGAGTCTTACCAATTGTAGCAAGACTTTGGGGTCGAATCTTGGCGATTCGAGAGGAAAAAAGAAGAACTGAGGGTTAAAGCAAGTGTAGCTCGCTTCTCCCGGAGAAATTGTGTGTCAATATGGGGAGCCAGGCACCCCTATTTATACTACCTCGGAACCTGGGCTGGGCCTCTAAAGGGTCGATCGGCTCTAGGATTGAAGGGTCGATCGGCTCTAAATAAAAGGGTCGATCGGCTCTACCACGGGCAAAGGGCCGATCGGCTCTTCCAACTGGCGTACCTTCCACGCTGACAGCGACGGCGCTGGTACGGAAGAATTAATGAGCTTTTAGGGTTAGGGTTGCTTTAGGGTTTCTAATTAATATTAACCGGGCCAGGTATTTGGACTACCTTTTTTCAAACCGGGTACTAACATAAGGATACTAAGCAGTTACAATCTTCCTAGGATTGTAACCATCCCCCTTACCAAATTCAGGTCCAACAAGAATTCCTCAACAAATATAATTCTTTTAGGATTCATATCTTATCTCCTAGCAAGTCCAATTTCAACATGGATTCTACATTGCTATTCCTATAAATACAAGCCATATATCAGATTATTTGGTACGTTATCTTTTGACTCTAAACTCTGTCAAATTGATTTCTCTCTATACACACGTATACTTACTCTCACGCCGGAGGGCCTTCGCGGAGAAGCCCCGGCTTAGTTTACGTGTTTTTGTCTCTTTTTCAGGCTATTCAATTGCCGGAGTACAACCGACCGCTGATTTTGAACTGATTTGATCTTTTTGGCAGCATCAAAAATTATATTTCATTATCAAATATATCAATCAAAACCTTGTCCTGAACAATAACTTGGCTTCAATTTCTCCTTGACATTAAGGAACTATCCACGATTAAATCGAGTGTTATATTTAAATATTATTAATATTAAAAAAATTTGATGACGCCAAGCTTTTCAGGGTCAGGAGCGGTTCAAGGATATCTGACTTGATATATTTAGTGGTTTGTTTGTACCTAGATCACAACACAAATAAGCACCGTTAAGGTCAAAGTTGGATGTTACTCCAACTCAGGCCCTCGGGTGTGAGAGTAAGAATACTGAGATAATAAGGCTTTGAATACCTTGGAGTGTGTGTGTGTTTAGGGTTTAAGAATAATATGGCTTACTCAATATATTTTGAACTTACCTTGTCCAAGGGGACAAAGGCCTTCTATTTATAGGCAATGTAGTGGTGCTTGTTGATGTAAGCAGTGAGATCAGCCCTAGGGGGCACTTTGGTATTTGACCAGCTACACGTGTCCGCAGCTAATTGGCCCTGTCAGGGAGGGAACATTGACTGTCAGAGGGGGCATGGCTGAAAGGGACATGAGCCGTGTAGATGGCTTGGCGCATTAAATGAAATAGTAGGCGCCTGACTGAGCCGCATTAAATGCGTGATGGGGGAGTCGGCAAGTGGAATGTCAGAGCCACTAAGCTAACTTGCTCAGTAAGGCTTGACCTTAACCGGGAAGCAGACATGTGCCCGCGGTCAACATCGTGGCCGCGGTCAAAGGTATTTGACGCGGGCACGGAAGACGCGGTCATGCCTCCTGCGGGCACCAATCCAGCGGTCAGGATCCCTGCGGTCTTTGATAGGGACGATGCGGGGAGGGACGCGGTCTTGACCTCAAGGGCCTATCTGTCCGCGGTCTTCCCCTCAGCGGTCTGGGAACTGCCACGTCACTGGTTCCTTAGACCAGACCGAGCGCGGGCCCGGTCCAGTAGATCCGGGCTCATCAATGGCCCCTAGCTCCAAGTGTGATTATTTATGGTCTGAGTGAGGAGCTACTAGAAGCTCGGGTTGTCCAGATCGCTCCTCGAGCGAGCACCAGTGTTGGCGTTTTTGTTGGTTGTTGCTTTGCCTCATGGGCATATGGGAACGTTCGGGAGGCACCAGTGAGAGACACGTGCCCCCTTGCATGCTGTGCCTCCCGGTTAATCAAGTGGGCCCCTGGCCAGATGAAAAGACGGGGCGTGGTACGTACAGGGGTACGTGTCAGTCATCTGAGAGGGGTAATAAATGCTTAACCGGTGGAATTTTCGAATATTTCAAACGTTGGAGACGGTTCAGGGTTCAAGGCACGGTTTGTGGGCTAATTAATACGGGTTAAACGAGTTAACCCGTACATGTAGGCCTTATAAATACCAAACCCTTAAACCTCAAACCCTTTTACCGTCTTCAAACCTTCAAAGTGCTAGAGAGAGAAAATTAACTGCTGCCAATTTGTGTCTGCGTCCTTTGAATCCAACTCTTAAGCTTTACCCTCGTAAGTAATTTTGGGGTGTTTCTTCTTCATCTCTTTCTATTTTCCTTTTCTGGGTTTTGAACAATGACCACTCGCGAATTTGGACCCCGCCGTCCCATAGAGTTAGGAGATGGGAGCACTCCAGATCTGTTTGCCGTTTGTAAACGGACAGGGGGGATATTTAGGAAGGTAGGCCATGGGTGGCTTAGGTTATCCCTTGAGTGCTTCCAATACTTCTGTGAAAAATCCCAATGGGGGCCTTTTGTCCCACCCCGATTGTGGGAGGCCAAGGATAAAAGGGTAAAAAGGAACGGTGATGTTTTGGTGTTGGGGGATACCAGTAGGCTGAGAAATTTTGTAATGGGGGTTTTGTGCAGGTTTCCCCGCGAGAGAGGCTCGGCTCTGAACGTCGTTGAATTAGTGAGGAGAGCGATTCGCGTCCCCGAAGTAATTTGTGACTGGGAAAAGTGTGAACTGATGGATCCTGAACAAACCAATGATGCGCGGGCACCGGGCACGGACCTGAATGACCCTTTAGATGTTCTGCCCCTGAGGACCATATTTCCCAATGTGCCCGCGGCCCCTAATAACCCAATCGAACTGAGTAGCAGCGAGGAGCTGGAGCCTCTGAATTTTGAGACGACTGGAGGCGGAGAGAATGAGGCTGAAGTAACCTCTGCCCGCGGTGATGCCACCGGTCTCTTTGGCTCAACGAGCTCGGAGATCGAGGAGGATGACCGCGAGGTTGAGGATAGGAGGGCTGCGGGGACCTCCAAGAAGGCTAATGAGACCACAGAGATTGTGGATGCCTTTGAGGACTCTGACTCCGAGGAGGAGGTAGCTGTGGCCCCTGCCCGGAATAAAGGCAAGCGGCCAGCTGATGGGGTGAATCCTGGCCGTGGCCGTGGTAAGAAAGCCAAGGAGGTGGCTACTATTGATTGGGAGGAGGATATTTACGAGATTTACAACGTGGACCGCAATGCCTTTCGTGTCCGCACCCTTGGTCATGTACAGATAAAAGGGAAGGACAAACTGAGGCAAGAGACCATAGCGGATGTCCGCGAGGATAACAGAGCCTGCGTCTTCTATGGGGCCCAGTTTGAGAATGGCCTGAGGCTGCCTCTGGACCCTTTCTTTCATTTCTTCCTCGAGTTCAACCGTTGTCTCCCAATGCACCTGACCCCCAATGCCATCAGGGCCCTCGTCTCCTTCATAACGGTTTGCAGATTCCTAGGTCATGAACCTACCCTGGCCGGGCTTTAGGCTTATTATCAGAACCAGATCAGTCGGGGCATCCTGAGCTTGAAGGTTAGGAACTACTCTACCAGGACCTTCTCTCCCCCATCGAACAAATTTGACCAATGGAACCAGAGGGATATTTTGGTCATCGAGTCTAGGTTTGGTTGGCCCTTCTCTAAACCCTCAAGTCCAGTCCCGATGAAGGTGGCCGTTAATAGTTATCCGGACCCATCCTCTGCCGACGGGATGCGCTGTGCCATAGAGAGACATCTGGCCACCTATATTGACCGCGGGGAGGAGCCCGTTTATGATGTGGGTTCCATCGTTGAAGACGAGCCCCTCTTGATCTACTCGGGGGTGGCTCCTCGCAGGGAGGGCGCCCCACATGCCCCCAGAGTAGAAATAGAGCCTATGCCTCGTGACCCTGATTGGAGGGTGCACGAGCATTACCAGTTTGAGGCTGATTGTAAGACCTGCATGCTGGGCGCTGAGTGCGATCCTCCAGAACTCATCGGTCTCTGATTCTTTTGTAAAACTGTTGCCAATTTATTTTGCCTTTGATTTTTCGAACTGTCTTCTAACCATTTTTCCTTTCCTCCAGAGTAGATCCAGAAGAGTATAATTTCTGATGGCCCCCTTGAGTGCTGCTCAGATGAAGGCCAGGAACAACAAGGCCAATAGGGAAGCTGCCTTGAAGAGGCAAAATGAAATGGGAGGTGTCCCTGCAAGGATAAGACCGCGCCCGTGGTAGCGAAGGAGCGGGGAGCCTCGTCTCGCTCCCAAGGTTATCCCCACCACGGAATCTCGCTCCACCCCCTGGGGTCCTCCTCCACCCACGCTGTTCCGGTTCCCTCTCCAGCCGCACTATTGCCTCCGGCATAACCAAGAGCACCCAAGAAGAGGACTCGAAAGAGATGCGGATCTTGCGCACAGGAGAGGACCTCCAAGTCCCGTAAAGTGGGGGACACTCAAGTTCGGGCTCTACCGCCTCGCCTCTCGCCCGCTTCCCCTCCTCGCGGGGACCATCTGCTCCGCTGCTTATCCCATAGCCTCCTTGGCCACCCGCGAGGAGACATGGGCGCTGAGGAAGAAAGTGGGTGAAGTGCCCGCTATCACAGGGGTAGACTTATATGCCCGATCCTCCTTCAACTCTGCCGTGGGGATAGGGCTTATCAACAGGCTCTATGCCCCTGACTTTTATCAAAATGTGGCTGAGAAGGAAAACCCGTTAGCCTTGATGGGAGATATTGGGCTTGCCCTTACTGAGGTAGGGACCATTCTGCCCGTCTCTTTACTTAGCTTTTGCACCAACACATTTCTAACTATCTTCCTCGCAGGTGGGCAATAAGGCTATGCGGCTTTGGGAATGCTGCGACAGCTTGTCCGCTGAGTTGGAAAACAACACAAAGGACATGGCGGTCAAGCTTCGTGAGCTGGAGCAAGCCCAGGAGAAGGTGGGAACCCTGAACTCCCTCCTTGATCTTAAGGAGAAAACCCTGTCCACTCAGGAGACCGACTTGAAGGGTTTCCAGGAAAGGGTGACGGAGTTGGAGAAGAGCCTGGAAAAGGCAAAGGGTCAGCGGGATGAGCTCCGCGGGCAGAAGCTCCAACTGGAGCAAAGAAATAACGAGCTCTCGGTCAAGCTGGAGGCCACTCAGAAGCAAGTCCAGGTCCTAGAGGCCAAAGCGGATGAGCTCTCAGAGAAGCTGCTACCTCTTACGCAGTTTGATTTGGAGAGGGAGAGGATGCTGGCCGAAGCCCGCAAGGAAGCCGTTGAGGAGTATAAAAACTCCGAAGAATTTAAGGACTTTCTTAACTCTGAGAATTTGGCTCAGTATGAGGCCGGGGTCCGGACACAAATCAGGAATTTCGCGGCCATGGGCATGTTCTCCGTGCAGCAGTTGGCCGTAATTGGCTCAATAGTTGCTACTGATGCGGAGTGCCTGCTCGGGCATGCGTTAGTTCCTCTGTCCGAGGATGAGGTTAAGGGATTGGATCTGTCCGCAGCGGCCTCCCTGCCTCCTGTGGCCGAGGTGACTGCCCTTAGCCTTATTGCCGAGCTGGATGAGCTGAGGTTTGAGGAAAACCCTATACCCCTGGGGGATGCCATAACTCGCGTCCTTCCAAACGGGCCTGCTATAGGTGATCTGTTTCCCCAGCGGGCAACCCCCACTCCGGCCTCTGCTGAGCCCTCATCTCGATCCGAGCGCAGCTCCTCGTGAACAGCCTTCCTTCACCAACCCCGGCCACAGAAGCGGGCACAGAAGGTGCGGCCACCGAGGACCCTAAGGACCAAACTCCTTTAGTATAGGATTTTTGTTTTTCTTGTTGTAATAGTTGGTAGGAACCTTGTAAATATTTATTTTTTATTAATACAAGAATTTTTCCTAACTACTTATCTTAATTGCTTGTCTTTTAGGCTGTATTTGAGTGTTTGCAATTTTTGAGTACCTTGATACTTACATTCTTGCTTCTTACTTTTTCCAGCGTTTTTGACTAACAATTAACTTTTATACTCTCCTTCTGCGGTCAAAAGCTTAATAGGCCCTCTGCCCGCATTTTTTGAGTTTTCCTAACTCTTTATTCAAAACCCCTTGAGGTTTTTAGTGAGAGTCAGCCCTATTTCTCTGTGACCGCGTTTGTTTAGCCTTGTGGCAAATTTAGGGGTCTTGACCCCAGTTTGTCTATTTGGCTTTGTTAAACTCTTTTGATCACTCCCATCCATTTACACTTATTCCCAGCCTTGCGAGCCGTGGTGTAAGTCAAAAGTAACCAAGGCAAGCTACTTTTATAGGGCATGTAGAAGGTGGCCGTGAGGCTATTGTCTACGCATCAGTAGGTAGGAGCATACTTAGCATAGAGGCCCTTTAACCTACCGGCAACTGTATTCCCTTATTGGAGGTTCACGCTTTTTGACCCTTTATTCAAAACCCCTTGAGTTTTTTGTGAGGGTCTTGTGGCGATCAGGTGAACGGGCTTATATGTAGGCCTTTGTCACATACATGCATACGAGTAACGGCCCTAACGAGGACCTTCGCGCACTGAGCGGGGCGGACTTTCGGTCTTTGTCCCCGCTGGCATCTATATCCACTTATTTTTGGTGGTGTCACGCGGGCAGGATGGAGTATCCCCCCCCGCGATCTAGTACGGACGTAATGGCCCTTTGTACACATATAGTCTTGCGGATCTTAAAGGATCTTTGCGCATCAGTAGGTAGGAGCTCATATGTTGGCTCTTTAACCTACTGGCATCCGCTTGCGGGCATCCACTCTAGCTTTTGAGGCTGGTGGAAATAGGTTTTTGCATCAAAATATGATGATAACTTCTCACTTATATATATATAGGGGTCTATACTCCCTCCAAAAATTACAAAGATTTCAAAAGAAGTATCTTTTAAGGTGATCGCTATTCCAAGCGTGCTTGAGCTCTGCTCCTTCCCTTGGTCGCAATATATAGGTACCCTCCTTGATTATTTTGGTGACCTCATATGGACCTTCCCATTTCGGGAGAGTTTGTTGAAACTGTGTTTGGTCCCTTGGACCTCCACATTTCTGAGTACCCAATCTCCAACTGAAAAACTCCTCCTATTCACTCTTTTATCATGGTGCCTCTTCGCCTTTTGCTTGTAGTTCACCATTTTTTCATTTGCCCGCATTCTCTTTCCTTCGAGATTGCCCAGGTCACATCTTCTGTTTGCCTCATTCTGAGACTCATCGAAGTATGTGACTCTGTACGAGGGTAGGGCAACCTCAACTGGAGCCATTGCCTCAGACCCATACGTGAGTGAAAAAGGAGTCTCTCCTGTTGAATTTCTTATGGTTGTGCGGACAACCCATAATGCGGTCTGGAGCTCGTCCAACCATCGTCCTCCTCGCCCCTCCAAATTTTTCTTTAGGGCGGTCAGAACTAGCTTGTTTGCGGCCTCAGCCTGGCCGTTTCCTTGAGGATAGGCAACTGCAGATTTGCGGTGTTGTACTTTCATTCTCTCACACTCCGCGGTGAACTTTGCGGAGAACTGAGTGCCATTATCTGAAATTATTGCTCGGGGAACTCCAAATCGGCAATAGATGTGGTCGTGGACGAAATTGATAGTATTCTCCTCGGAGATGGTAGCTAAGCCCTTGGCTTCTGTCCATTTAGTAAAATAATCCACGGCCACAACAAAGATACTTAATGTTTCCTCTAGCAGTTGGAAATGGTCCAATAAGATCTATCCCCCACGTATCAAACGACCACGATGGTACTACCAAAGTCTGCTCTGTTTATGGTAGTCTAGGAATGTCCGCAAATCTCTGGCACTTATCACACTTTCTGACGTACTCTTGTGCATCCCTCCTCATCGTAGGCCAAAAGAAACCTTGGAATTTGATTTTGTCTGAGAGAGTGCGAGCACCTGGATGTCCGCCACAAACTCCTTCATGGACCTCATAGAGTAAGTTGGTGACCATGTGAGTTTTGACACATCTCAGCAAAGGCTTGGTGAACGATCATCGAAAAAGTACCCCTTCGAGGACGAGGTATTTCGCGGACACCGTTCTGATGGCTCTAGCCTTTACTGGATCCTCGGGGAGGGTCTGTTTCTCGATGTAATCCTTGATCTCATCTACCCAGTCCCTTACTTGATCCTCAAGATTGTTTATCTGAATTCGATCTATAGCAGGTCTTTCTGTGAACTCAATCTGGCAATCTGTTTCTAATTCCTCAATTTCTTGATCGGTTATTCTGGAGAGGAGGTCAGCTTCCACATTATCCTCTCTCATGACTTGGTTCAGCTCATAGTAGGTGAAATTTTTGATGAGGGATTTTACAAGGCCACAGTACTGAGTTAGCACTGGGTTGATAGTATCATACTCCCCCCTAATTTGATTAACTATGAGATGAGAGTCACTATTGATCTATATATTCTGAACTCCCAAGTCTCTTGCCAATTCCATGCCTGCTATAATCGCTTCATACTCAGCCTGATTATTAGATGCCTCGAACTTGAACCTTAAGGCCCTCTTAAATTTCTCCCCGCAGGGTGCGATCAGAAGTATGCCCGCGCCACTAATTAGCTTGCTCGCAGAGCCGTCCACATATAAAGTCCATATTTCTTCCGGGCGCTCTTTTGGCTGTGTAATTTCAGTGCTCGAGCTATCTGGGGCTTCCTCTGATTCTGCCCGCTTTCTCTTTCCAAGGTCGCTGTCCGCTAATTTAAATGATGATTCTACCATAAAATCAACTAAGGCCTGCGCTTTGACTGTCTTTCTCGGGGAGTAGGTGATCTGGAACTCAGTGAGTTCGATAGACCAAGCTAGCATTCTCCCCGAAGACTCTGATTTGTGTAAAACCTTTCTAAGCGGGCCTCGCCGCAGTTATAGGGTGTGCAGAAAAGTAAGCTCTTAATTTTCGAGCAGATACAAGCAAGGCGTAAGCTAACTTTTCTATATTAAGATAACGCCCTTCTACGGCGGACAACGCCTTAGATACATAATAAACTGGTTTTTGGGAGTTATCCTCCTCCCTTACAAGAACAAATAGCCTACGCGATCAAGAATCGCTAAATATAAAAAGAGTTCTTCCCCAGGCACCGGGCTGCTGAGTAGAGGTGGCTGCCCGAGGTATGTCTTGACTTCTTCAAAAGCTAGATGGCAGTCAGTGCCCCATGTAAATTCATCTGGCTTCTTCCCCCCTTTTAGAGTTTTGAAGAAGGGGAGGCATCTCTCTGCTGACCGCGAGATGAAGCGGCCAAGTGCGGTGATGCGACCATTGAGCTTTTGTACATCCTTCACGCAAGCAGGAGGTTTCATGTCCAATAGGGCTTGGATTTTTTCTGGATTAGCCTCTATCCCTCTTTGATTGACCATGAATCCGAGGAACTTGCCCGCCTTGACCCCAAAAGCGCACTTAAGGGGATTTAGCTTCATGTTATTGCGGCGCAAGTTTTTGAAGGTTTCCTCCACGTCGAGCTCGTGGGAGTTTTCCTTAGTTTTTATAACCATATCGTCAATGTAGGCCTCAAGATTTCTGCCTAGTTGGTTTTTGAAGACCAGGTTGACCATGCGCTGATAGGTGGCTCCTGCGTTTTTTAGCCCAAAGGGCATCATCGTGTAACAATAAGTCTTGCCCGCAGCGATGAAAGCTACAGAGCGGACATCTTCAGGAGCCATTTGGATCTGATGGTAGCCGGAGTATGCGTCAATGAAGCTCAATACTCTGTGCCCGGCTATAGAGTCTACCAATCTGTCTATGCGAGGAAGAGGGAAGCAGTCCTTGGGGCATGCCTTGTTGAGATCGGTGAAATCAACACACATCCTCCACTTATCGTTGGATTTTTTAACCATGACCACATTGGCTAGCCATTTGGGGTAGGAAATCTCCTTTATTATCCCCGCCTTGAGCAATTTTTCCACCTCTTCCTTGATCGCCATTTCTTTCTCCGGAGAGAAGTACCTTGATTTCTGATGTATGTTTTTGAAGGATGGGTCATCATTGATTTTGTGGAGGATCACGTCCTCGCTGATGCCTTGCATATCTTCCACCCTCCAAGCGAACACGTCACAATTTGCCCTTAAAAATTCGATCAGGATTCTTCTCTCCTCGCTGTGAATTTCCAGCCCAACCTTAACTGTTTGCTCGGGGAAGTGGGGATTGATTACCACCTCCTCGAGCTCGTCGTTAGGTTGAAGGTCGCTGATTTCACGGTTGTGCAAGGAGTCAATGATTATGGTCGGAGGGTTGACCCGGGCACCGGTCAGGGTTGCCATTGAGTAAATAACTTCGCGGTCAAGCTCTCCCTCAACTCCTCGATCTATATATCCTCCCTCAACAGGGGCCAATTGTTTCGATTTTCTGCTCGCTCTGAGCTCCACCTTAGTGGAATGGAAAGAAAGCATGCCAATTGTAATGGGTGCCGACACAAGTGCTAGGGCCTTCCTTTTCTTCGTTTTGTCCTCGCCCTCTATCTGCGGGCAGGATGTCTGGCCTTTATCTGCCTTTCTCTTCTCCTCGAGTGCTCGGAGGAATCTCCCGGGCTGGTTCTTGATGGTAGCAACCCCGCCCGGGGTATTAAATTTCACCCTCTGGTGGGGAACGGAAGCAACTATTCCCAATTCGGCCTGAGCAGTTATGCCGAGAATAGCATTGTATTGGGAAGGAAGATCGACCACCATGAAAGTGATTTTGGCCGTCTTCTGCATGGGTTTTTCCCCAATAGTTACTTCAAACACAATCGTCCCCTTTACCCCAACTGCGTGATTTGTGAAGCCTTCCAACATGCCCGCATAAGGAGTCAGGTTAGCCTCGGTCATCCTCATGCTAACCAACGTGTGGTAGTAGAGGATATCTCTGGCCGCGCCCGTATCAATTAGGACTCGATGTATGTTGGCCCGGTTTATTTTCATTGGGATGGTAATGGGCTGAGTAGAGTGAAATAGGGAGGAGGCAAGTTCACTCTTCTTGAACCCTATTTCCTGCTCTTCTTCCGGAGTCATGGGGGGAATCAGAAAAACTTTCTCCAAAGTGCGGATTTGAAGGGAGAGTTGTTTATTGGAGGGAGGCTCCTCGCCAATGAAATGAATGTCATAATCCTCCAAATCATCATCATAGTTATCTCTCTCATTCCTTTCGGGGCCACGTGTATTTCGTGCCCGCTGCTGGTTATTATTGTTGGGGGCATTGTTGTTGTTCCCTTTAACCCACTGGGTCAGCTCCCCGTTATTGATTTTCTGCTGGATTATTCTCTTCAGTTGGAAGCAATCTTCAGTACCGTGCCCGTGGTCGTTGTGATACTCACAGAACTTAGCCCTACTCCTCTCATTTGGTTTTCTGAGCATTGGGGGAGGAGGAGGAAATTCTGAGGCTCTCATTATTACCACTCTTGGCTCGGTGAGCTCGGTGAAAGGTGTACTATCTACTGCCTTCCGGAGTTTGTCTGACCCACGACCTCTGTTTTTGCCCTGATTATTGGGGCGGGCAGGCTCCGGGGTGGTCTCCTGGACTTGGCTTATTCTCTCCTTTGCTGAGGCTCGGGGAGCGGGCACGTTTGGCTCTTCGGCGGATGCTATGGCCGAGGCTCTTTCATACATTTCCTCCACAGATTTAGGCCGGCTAGAGGCAAAGTTCATTTTCAGGAAGGAGGAACTGAGGCCGCCCTCAAAGCAGAGTCTGATATCTCCCTCCTCTAGATCAACAATCTCCTCGCTCACCTTTCTGAACCGAGAGATGTAATCTTTTGTTGCTTCGCCCGGGGCCTGCTTGACACGGACAAGGTCTGTCTTTGGTCTAGCGGGCACACCAGCACCAGCAAAGGCATTAAGAAAGATGCTCCTGAACTGGTTGAATGATTGGATGGACCGAGGTTTGAGAGCCAGCATCCAGGATAGGGCCTTGCCCGTGAAGGTCGCAGCCAAGGATTTGCACATTACGGACTCATCTGAGGAGTATAGAGCCATTTGACCCTCAAATCGTCCCATATAGCTTTTGGCGTTCTTGGAGCCATCATAGGTGTCCATCTGGGGGGCTTGCCCCTCTGTATAGGTGCCCGCGCAATCTTATCGCTGAAGGCGTCCATGGTGCGGCCACATTTCTGGGCAGCCTTTTGATGGGTTTCCCACATTTTTTGCATAAAATCCGCAAACTCAGGGTTCTGACTATCAACCTTCTGCTTCTTAGCTCGTGGAGTCACGGCCTTCTCCTTGGCCGGAGCCAAGGGTCTGGCTTTGGACTTCGCACGTAGATTGGATTGGGCCTCTTCTCCAACCTCCTCGCTATCCTCCACTTGCACCACGTTGCGCCTGGTCGGCTGTCCGCGCTCAAAGGTTGGTTCAACCCGGTTTTCCCCCCTAGCCTGACTAGCAAGCGATTTAGGGGGAGCTCGTTGGGAGAACCTTTGTGACCCCTGAGGGAACTGGAGCCCTCCGTTGGTCTCTATTTCAAACATCTCCAATTGAGCGTCGGCGATGGCCATGACCTCCGCGACCAGCTTGGATTTGGAGGCTAAAATTTCTGTCCTTCTCAGGATTTGCTCCGGGGAGAATGGAGTGTTTAAGGCGGTATTTTTTAGAGGAGCTTGGGGGGTTTTTGGGCTATTATTTAGGAGGGCTTGGGCTTTTTCAGCTCGGGCCTCGTCTGTCAGTTTGTGTATAGCTCTCTGGGCTGGGAAAAGGCTGTGTGATGGCTGAGAACGTGCCCCCATACGGTTAAAAACAGAGGTCGTAGCCTTACCCTTATTGACATTAGAAGGTGAGGCATGGTTATCCTCCTCTAGGGTCAAATAACCAGCGTTTTCCAATATTCTAGACATGTTTGAAAAAGAAGGAAAATGACTGAAAAGGAGAGCTTTTGACAGTCAGTTGTTTAGAATACAAGGTGTTCTGGAAACAAAAATTTTAAACGGGAAAAACTAATGAAAGTCGGTTCCCGACAATGGAACCACTGATGACGCCAAGCTTTTCAGGGTCAGGAGCGGTTCAAGGATATCTGGCTTGATATATTTAGTGGTTTGTTTGTACCTAGATCACAACACAAATAAGCACCGTTAAGGTCAAAGTTGGATGTTACTCCAACTCAGGCCCTCGGGTGTGAGAGTAAGAATACTGAGATAATAAGGCTTTGAATACCTTGGAGTGTGTGTGTGTTTAGGGTTTAAGAATAATATGGCTTACTCAATATATTTTGAACTTACCTTGCCCAAGGGGACAAAGGCCTTCTATTTATAGGCAATGTAGTGGTGCTTGTTGATGTAAGCAGTGAGATCAGCCCTAGGGGGCACTTTGGTATTTGACCAGCTACACGTGTCCGCAGCTAATTGGCCCTGTCAGGGAGGAAACATTGACTGTCAGAGGGGGCATGGCTGAAAGGGACATGAGCCGTATAGATGGCTTGGCACATTAAATGAAATAGTAGGCGCCTGACTGAGCCGCATTAAATGCGTGATGGGGAAGCCGGCAAGTGGCATGTCAGAGCCAGTAAGCTAACTTGCTCAGTAAGGCTTGACCTTAACCGGGAAGCAGACATGTGCCCGCGGTCAACATCGTGACCGCGGTCAAAGGTATTTGACGCGGGCACGGAAGACGCGGTCATGCCTCCTGCGGGCACCAATCCAGCGGTCAGGATCCCTGCGGTCTTTGATAGGGACGATGCGGGGAGGGACGCGGTTTTAACCTCAAGGGCCTATCTGTCCGCGGTCTTTCCCTCAGCGGTCTGGGAACTGCCACGTCACTGGTTCCTTAGATCAGACCGAGCGCGGGCCCGGTCCAGTAGATCCGGGCTCATCAAAATTATTAAAATAAATTTATATATTACGCGAGAGATGGGTTAAACGGGGTCGAAGGAATCCCAAACCCTAAGAGTTTAAAAAAGGCTTCCCAAATCCTTGTCATTAGATTAGGGGCGGGTCATACCTGTTTCATTTCAGGACGGTTCAAGATTTTTGCCATCCCCTCATCCATCTCCAAATACAAATAAATACAACAACAACAACAACAAAGCCTTAGTCCCAAAATAATTTGGGGTCGGCTAACATGAATCCTCATATGTCATCGTGAAAAAAATAATAATAATAATAATAAAATAATAAAAAAAAATATATAATAATAATAATAAATAAAATAAAAAAATAAAATAAAAAATAATAAAAAAAAAAATAATAATAATAATAATTAAAAAAAAAAAAATCAACCCCCCACATGGATTTTTGCCCTCCACTCCGGCCTCTTCAACACCATACTTTCATCCACTCCAAGTAAATTCATATCATTTTCAATTACTCTAATCCAAGTTTGTTTGGGTCTTCCCCTACCCCTCGCCATTTTATCATTTCTCCACTGTTCCGGCCTCCTAACCGGTGCATCACTCGGTCTCCTTCTCACATGTCCAAACCACCGTAGACGATTTTCCCTCATTTTATCCTCAATGGGCGCAACTCCTACTTTACCTCTGATCACCTCATTCCCCAATCGATCCTTTCTTGTATGACCGCACATCCATCGAAGCATACGCATCTCCGCCACATTCATCTTATGCACGTGACACTGTTTCACGGCCCAACATTCGGTGCCGTAAAGCAATGCCGGCCTAATTGCCGTGCGGTAAAATTTTCCCTTTAATCTATTGGGCATGCCGCGATCACATAGAAACCCTGTAGCACTCTTCCACTTCAACCAACCTGCTTTAATCCTATGAGCCACATCTCCATCTAATTCTCCATCCTTTTGGATAATGGATCCAAGATAGCGAAAAAACTCAGAAGCTTGGATAATATTGCCATCAAATGTGACCGCGCCTGCCTCCCCACTTCCAACTCTGCTAAACTTACACTCCAAATATTCAGTCTTGCTTCTGCTTAATCGAAAACCTCGAGATTCCAAAGTGTGTCTCCACAACTCCAATTTACTTTGTCAATATTGTAAGAAGTGTGCTTTAATTTAATAGTTTGTATATTGAGGTATCAAAGGCGGGTTCAGGAATTTTTAGCCATCCCTGGTCCATTCCTTTAGTTTCTAACTTTTTTGATTGATTAAATTCATTAGCCATTTCTTGAATAAAAAACAGCAAAAGGAATCCGATTAGTATCTGGAGAGAGTGAAAACGTGAGTTTTTGTGGGAACATATTTATGTTTCCTTATTTAATTTGTCTTCTATTATGGTAAGAAGATTTTGAGACTTTCATGGAGATTTATAAGTATCTTATTTTTATTAAGAGATTGTAATTATGTAAATATCTTTTATTTATGTACATAGTTTTATATTAGGACTAACCTACTAATATTTGATTTCCTTGTGAGTGTGTTATATGTTTTCATATAGAAAAAGGAATCTCACAAAGGAAGAGGTCGATTGCATGAAGATCTTCTCAATGGTGCATTATAAATACAAGGCATTCAGCACAAAGAGAAGCTACGGTTTTAGAGAGAAAAACATACATACTTCATAGCTTTCGATTGAGTTGATTTTAGGTTGTGAGCTTACATCCGTAACTCACATCTAGGTTTTCATAAAGTTCTCTTGTTTTACTTCTGATTGAATAAGTCCTACTTGGGAAAGGGGAGTTGTTCATATCATAGAAGGTGATTAGAACTTGTTTAGTATTTTCATATTTTAGTTTTTCACTTATTTGTTTTTGTAAGAAACATAAGTTTTTATAGTGAAAGGTTTTTGGGCGTAAGCCTAGTTTGCTTATCACACGTATCGCAAGCGTATATAACTCTTGAGTTATTGCATTTTATTTACATTTAATTGTTTTATTCCGCCGCATTATCTCGTGGATGTGTGGACAATTGTGAGACACATCTCGTACTCACATCCTTTGCCTATTGCGTGATCCAAGTTTCCTAGCTACACGAAACTTTCAATTGGTATCGCAGCCAACTCTCGAAATATTACCGAGTGTTGATCCGTAAAGTGTAGTCATTATGGAATGCCAAAATCACCAAAATAGGCCTCCCGTCTTGGATGGCACAAATTATTCTCTTTGGAAGTCTAAGATGCGAAATTACATCAAAAGTATTGATGAAAGAGCTTGGATGTGCATTCTTGTTGCATGGCAACCTCCTACCGTGGAGAAAAAGCCATCTTCTGGTGTTGGTGAGTCCTTCTTTGAAAGAAAACCCGAAGAACAATGGACTCTTGATGAAATACAAGCCGCAAATTACAATTCAAAAGCCATGGGTGCTATTTCCAGCCATGTTTCGGGAATATGTACAAGCTTATAACAAATGAAAGTATAGCCAAATCTGCTTGGGATATTTTGCAAACTCAATGTGAGGGAGCACCAAGTGTGAAGGCTACTGTGCTTAGGATTTTAATGGATAGGTTTGAGTTACTTCGAATGGAAGAAACCGAGGATATTGTGTCATATGCCGCTAAGATTCATGAGATTTCAAATGAATGCACAAGTCTAGGAGAATCTATCTCCAATGCAAGACTTGTTAGTAAAATTCTAAGAACCTTGCCTCGAGAGGTTTAACATTAAAGTAGCCGTGATTGAAGAAACAAAGGACACAAACACCGTAGGTCTTGATACTATCATAGGAATCTTGACCGTGTTTGAGCTTAACCTTGAGGCTCGAAGAAGAACAAAACACACAGCCTTGCCCTTAAAAGTGCCGCCGCTCTACCAAAAGAGCTTGTGGAATTATCCTCTGAAATTGACAAGTCTAATCTTGAAGATGAGGATGTAGCTTTTATTTCAAAGAAATTCAGTTCTATACCGAAAAATAGAAGGATAAGCAAATTCCCAATAGACCTACTTCCAAGATCGCTGAAAAGCCCAAACCTAGCACCGACACCGAATTCAAGAAACCAAGTTTTGAAAATAAATCATCCGAATCGTCCAATGTAGGGCATGTCGTGGCTTTGGTCATTATGCCAATGAGTGTGCTAACACACTTAAAAAGAAGGGGATGAGCTTAACTGCTACTCTTAGTGACAGTGAAGATGAGGAAGAAGAAGTGGCTAACATGTCTGTCTTAAATTGCCATTCTGTGTTTAATGCTTTTTCGCAGATATAGAAGAATATACTCCCGAAAATCCCTTGGATGTGGGCTCGCTTGTGTACACATCCGGTGTCACATCTCGAACCGGTGCCGAACCGTTTCTCTATAAAAGGAGATTCAGATGATGAAGATGAAGAAAGAGACATTCCCTATGAGGAACTCTTTGCCACATACAAGGAGCCGCATACGTATTGGATGAAAAGATTGGACAAAATTGAGGTACTTGTTAAGGTAAACAAATCTCTCGTCTCGATAAATTGGTCTGCTTGTGAAGATGAAAAAGTCAGACTTTCAAAAGAAAATGATGCTCAAAAGGATACCATTGCAAGACTAGAAGTCCTTGTGACCAAAAGAGAAGTTGACCTTGAAAAATTCAAGAATGAATGTGAAAAGCCGATAATACTTTTACTAAGTTAAACAAAAGTAAAATGAAAATGGAAGAAGCATTTTCTATGGGTCAACGTGACAAAATTGGTATAGGTTTTGAAAATAATTTTGTAAAGGAGGGATATGAGGGTTCTACCTCTAAAAGTGTGAAAAAACAAGCTTTTAAAGAAAAAGTCATTCTCGAGTGAGAAGAGACCAAGAAAGAGGCATTACATCCGTCATTACCGCCTAGCTCCCGGTCACATTAGGCCCTTCTGTTACAAACTCAAGGCCGATAAAAATCTGTAGTTTTAAATGCCTCGTATGTGTGAGAAGATGTATGCACATCCTAACACACATCCAAATAATCCGAGACCTCTCGCAACCCAAAAAGAAAACTGTTAAACAAATGGGTAGCCAAACCAATTACCACCTGTAATGTTGTCTACTCTTCCCTCAAGAGTACCGTCTCTCGGCTCTTGGTATTTTGATAGTGGGTGCTCTAGGCACATGACTGGGAACCAAGCACCTACTTGACTATGAAATAATTAATGGAGGGAAAGTAAATTTTGGTGGAGGTGCTCAAGGAAAGATTGTTGGGAAAGGAACCCTAGATGTCAAGGGTCTCCCAAAATTGCACAATGTGTACCATGTGGAAGGCTTGAAAGCCAACCTAATAAGCATCACCAACCTGTGTGATGATGACCTATTTGTGAAGTTTGATAAGCACTTGTGTGAAGTGTTTGATAAGGATAATAAATGTGTGTTTACCGGTCCTAGATCTGCCGATAATTGTTACCAATTTGGTGACAATCTTTCTTGCCTAAGCTCAAAAGCTAATGATGTCAATCTGTGGCACCAAAAATTAGGGCATGCTAGGCTGTAGAACTTCCTGGAAGAACTTCAAAGGTTTGAAGCCATTAAAGACCTCCCTAAACTGAACTTCAAGAACCCCGATGTCTCGTGGTTCATGTCAAAAGGGAAAACAAACAAAAGCATCACATAAAAAGGCTCCAACAATGCTCCACAACTAGATGTTTGGAGATGATTCACACCGATTTAATGGGACCTATTGAAGTAGAAAGCTTTGGTAGGGAAAAAGTATGCCTTTGTGTGTGTTGATGATTATTCTAGGTACACTTGGGTAATGTTCTTAAGAGAAAAGTCGAAACAATTGGAGAATTCAAGAATTGGTACAAAAGAGTTAGAAATCTTTATGGTCTTAAGACTGTGAGGATTAGGTCCGACTACGGCACCGAATATGAGAATCAAATGTTCACCAATTTTTGCAATTCTAAGGGAATCACTCATGAGTTTTCGCACCAATCACCCCACAAAGAAATGGAATTGCTGAAAGAAAGAATAGAACCTTGCAAGAAATGGCAAGGGTCATGCTAAGTTCAAAGAACTTATCCAAAAAGTTTTGGGCGTAAGCTTTAAACACCGCTTGTCACATTGGCAATAGGGTGTTTTTAAGGATTGGTAACTGTCACCCCATATCAAATTCACCTTGGAAAGAAACCAACTGTAAAATATTTTCATGTGTTTGGTTGTATTTGTTATATTCTCAATGATAGAGAATACCTGTCCAAGTTTGATTCAAAAAGTGACAAAGCAATTTTCATGGGATATTCCACAAACAGTAGAGCTTACAGAGTTTTCAATCTCAAAACTAAGACCATTATGGAATCTCGCTAATGTTAAATTTGATGACTCACTTGATCTTAACCTCAAGACTGCTGAGGATGATGTTTCAGTTGCTTGCTGGATCTGGAAGGATGAAGAAAGCAAAGTCGAAAAAGCAAAAGAAACTTCCAAAGGCTTTGTTAAAAATGATGAACCCGACAAGGATGTAACCAAGGATGTGGACACATCTCGCTCCACATTCAACCCACATTCGCACCCACATCCACTCAAACTCCACGTATCGAGGACGGTTCCTCTGATTCTGATCGGGATGATGCTCCGTAAGACAATGTGAATGGGTGTGTGGATAGGTCAAAGGATATCCCTTCAAAAATCCAAAAACCACCCCACTTCACAAGTTGTGGGAGATGTGCATGCTCAAGTGAGAACTAGACAAAAGGACAAAGTTGATTATAGAAAGATGGCTGGTTTATGGAGTTGCTCCTCAGCATACTCCTGTAAGCTTCTGCTTTTCTTTGTTTCTAAAATTGAACCTAAGAATGTTACTGAAGCATTGAAAGATGCTGACTGGATTATGGCTATGCAAGATGAATTAATTCAATTTGAAAAGAATGAGGTATGGACTCTTGTTCCTAGACCCTCACATGGTAATGTAATAGGAACCAAATGGATTTTTAAGAACAAAACTGATGAGCAAGGTGTGATAACTAGAAATAAAGCTAGGTTAGTTGCTCAAGGTTATACTCAAATTGAGGGAATTGACTTTGAGGAGACATTTGCTCCTGTTGCAAGAATTGAGTCCATTAGGCTTTTGTTAGCCATTGCTTGTTACCTCAAGATTACTCTTCATCAAATGGATGTCAAGAGTGCCTTTTTAAATGGGATATTAAATGAGGAAGCCTATGTTGAACAACCTAAAGGCTTTGTGGACTCCAAATACCCTAATCATGTGTATAAACTGAAGAAAGCTCTGTATGGGCTAAAGCAAGCCCCTAGAGCTTGGTATGGTAGGTTGACTGACCATTTGCTTCAACTAGGATTCAAGAGAGGTGAGGTTGACAAAACCTTGTTTGTGAGAAGAAATAAGAAAGAGATTCTTGTGGCACAAATCTATGTAGATGACATTGTGTTTGGATCAAATTCTGATC
This sequence comes from Adenophora triphylla var. japonica, assembly GCA_022495995.1. Classification (NCBI taxonomy): domain Eukaryota; kingdom Viridiplantae; phylum Streptophyta; class Magnoliopsida; order Asterales; family Campanulaceae; genus Adenophora; species Adenophora triphylla. The sequence continues at coordinate 156,139 of JAFEMH010002840.1, forward strand.
CAATGCTAGCTGAATTTGTGGATAGCATGACTTCCACATTTGAGATGAGTATGGTAGGTGAGTTGAACTTTTTCTTAGGCTTACAGATTAAGCAATTCAAAGATGGCATGTTCATTTCACGGCCTAAGTATGCCAAGAATCTTGTGAAAAAGTTTGAGCTTGAACACTCTTCACATCAAAGAACCCCAATGGGATCTTCCCAAAAACTAAGTCATGATTCTGATGGTGAGAGTGTTGACCAAACCCTTTATAGAAGCATGATAGGAAGTCTGCTTTACCTCACTGCAAGTAGACCTGACATTATGTTCAGTGTGTGTCTATGTGCTAGATACCAAGCCAACCCTAAAGTGTCCCATCTTAAAGCCTTGAAAAGAATCATTAGGTATGTGAGTGGGACTCGAACCTAGGTCTCGCATTACTCTAAAGAAACAAACACCAATTTGGTTGGGTACACCGATTCGATTGGGCCGGAAATAGTGATGATAGAAAGAGTACCACCGGTGGATGTTTCTACCTAGGTAATAACCTTGTGTCTTGGTATAGTAGGAAGCAAAATTGTGTGTCTTTATCCACCGCCGAGGCCGAATATGTTGCCCTTGGGAGTTGCCGCACACAATTACTTTGGATGAATCAAATGCTAAAAGATTATGGATTAAACACAGCAAAGTTTTGATCGCTTTTTGTGATAACAAAAGTGCCTTGGACATATCTAAAAATCCTGTCCAACATTCTAGAACAAAGCACATTGATATTAGACATCATTTCATTAGAGATCTTGTAGAACAAAAAACTGTGTGTCTGGAATTTGTTGGGACTGAAAATCAATTGGCTGATATATTTACAAAGGCATTAGATTTGGAGAGATTTTCCTCCTTGAGGAAGTCTCTTGGCTTGTGTGATATCTAAGGTTGTGAGACCGGATGTGTCTCACATCCTCTAACACATCTCGTAGTTTAGTTTAACCAAAAAAAAAAAAAAAAAAAAAAAAAAAATATCATAAAAAGAAAAATCCAAAAATATCATGCATTAGCACGAAATTTCTCAGTGTGGTCACTTGTGAGTCTTCATCTTTAACATTATTTTTGATCACTTAATTGTGAGTATTTCCTGTCCATGTAATCTTTTGATTACTTGGTATAACCTTCCTAGGTATCTCACAGTGGGTGCTAAAAATAAAAAAATAAAAAAAAAAATAAATAAATAAATAAAAAAAAAATAAAAAAAAATAATATATATATATGTGAGAAACAGCTGCTTCACCCTTAGTATGAAGCCATACCATTGTGATCAAGTGATTTTCATAAGAAAACTTGAAGTCAAACTTGATAAGATCATTGGGAAAAAGGGCTATCTTTGGGATCAAGTAAAGTGAAAGCTACTCACATTGCAAAAATCCACAACAAAAAATTGGTGGATGCATCCTAGAGGCTGTGCAGATTGGATTATTACTCATTGACTTTTTGTGATCTAAATGTGTCCCCATTTGTGACTCACATCCTATGCCACATCCATAAGCTGAGAATATTTCCTCCACTTGTGTGTTTGCATCATGCTAGGCATATTGCATTTTAGGACATATAGGAGCTTTGTAAATATGTTAGTTAATTAATTTTCTCTCTTAATTTACTCTTTGATTATATAGGTTTTTGATCTCCAATATCTTTCATGAAAAGAAAAGATGTGTATCAATCCTTGTTTGAAAAGGTTGAAAAATTCTTTTGGGATTCTATTTTAAATAGAGATATGCCGAAGCATTTTTGTTTTCATAAAAATCTTACAAAATCTTGATTTATTTTAATCCCTTATTCTCTTGGAAGGTGCTTGTGTGTTGCAACCTCAAAGGTTTTCTAGCTGTTGGAGGACTCTTAAGGATTTTGAGGTATGTTAAACCTCTTTGAAAAGGGATTCCTAATTTTAGTAGGAAAGGGGGAGCTGTGAGTATTTAATATACCTCACATCCGTCCCATCCCCATAAACCTTGACAAACCCTTTGTTCTTCCTCCTCCTTGCACACAATCTCTCACACCTTTGCATTAATTCCCCTTTGACCTTTGTTCAACCAACCCAAATTCCTCGTTAAATGGCCGAGCATTCGAACATTCAAGAGAAAGACATTCTTGACGTTGCTCCCATCTCAATAGCTAAAGGCGAGGGTTGTTGTTTTAAACCCGGTAATTTCCAAATTTCTTCTTGAATTTTCTTCCCCATCACCCTCGTCGATCCAACAATGGAAGCTTCTTCTCCAAAATCCCCCACATTGGAACATTGCTTTGAAAACCCTAAAGCTCCATCCTCTCAGGTGATCCCACCATCGGATGTTGCCATTCTTTGTGGAACCTTCTTCAACTAAGAAGAGGAAGTTGACCCAAGTAAAACCCCAGAAGTCTGCTCTGACTCCGGTCCCCCAGCGTGCTCTTCGTCGATCTGGTAGGGTTCGCGGCTGTCGAGTCGACAAAACCAAGAACCGATCAAACACGGAGGGAAATCTTCAACAGCTATTGTTCTTGAAGAAGAAGAAGAAGATGAGGTAATCATTCCCCTTGTCAGGACTAGGGCTAAATCGTCTATTCCCCCTTCCTCTGTTAGTAGTCCTGTTGTTACTCCTTCTGTAGTTGTTCCCCTTGTTGAATCAGTTATTCCTGATGTTCCTTCCCATGTTGAACCTTTGATCTCTGTTGAGACTGTTCCCCATACAGAGTCGGTTGAGCCAATTGCTCCTATTCCTCCCATAATTTCTTCTGATCCCATAATATCCTATTGTTTCACCTGCGAGGATATTTTGTCTTCTCCTGTTGTTGAGCCCTCTGTGCCCTTGGTGTCTAGTCTGTTGAGGACCTTATATCCTTCGGTGATGAAGAAACCCTAGCTAAAGTTTTAATGGATTTAAAGGGTAAGAAAAAGATGGTGCAGTGACCTTGAGCCTTTTGATGATGAAAGCGACTCGAAGCTCGGATGATGATGATCTTGCCTCAGATGAGAACTACAAGCTCGGAAGAGAAGAATTGGATCGGGAAAAGAAGACCAAGAAATTGATTCAACGATCTTTGATGGCCCTTTGAAGTTGAACCCATTGTTGTTCCATTCCTGTGAAGGATGTGTCTAAGGATGTGCCCGCATCTAGACGCACATCTACTCGAAAGAAAGCCGAACGGGGTATGTCATCTTATGTCTCTGGTCTCTACCCCAAACCCTTTTCTAAAAAGTTTCTATCCAAAAAATTTCATGATAGGTTTACTCACAATTTCCTCTAAAGCCTTTGTTGTTGAGATGAAAAGGGATAGGGAGACTTTTTCTAAACTTAGTATGGACAAGTTTTTTGAGGAAAGAGGATTATTTTTGATCATGGACCATCCCATTCCCTTCTATCCCAAATTGGTTTATGAGTTCTATGCAAATGTTGCCTAAGGGATTAGATAAAACTTATCCTCATTCTCCTGGTGTTTATGTTAGAGGAATATTTGTTCAGTTTACCCCTTCTATCATTAATGATTTTCTTGGGTTGTATGATCATTTGGATGAGGTGGTTTCTATTGAGGATGATGATCTTGTGTACGCAATTACCCATGGCAAGGTAACTTCTTGGCCAGTAAAGCCTAAAGACTTAGGGAGTGGCTCTTTATCCTCCCTTTACTGTTTTCTCCACACTATCTTAGTTGCCAATCTTTGCCCCTCAAATAACAAAACCTCTGTCACTAGGGTGCAAGCTGATCTTCTGTACAGATTGGGACTTAAGAGGCACATTAATTTTGGGGAATTTATCTTTAGGAAAATTTGTGATTATGGTGAGTCTCCATCCAAGAAATGGTCATTACCTTACCCTTCCTTGATATCCCAAATTCTCATTGCCAATGGAGTAAAGGCTGAAAAAGGAGAAGAAAGAGTTGATAATTTTGCCTTATTTAAGGAATCCAAAACTCTGTTAGACCCTAAGCAAAGGCATGTTGATCTCCCTGTGGGTACCTCTCCTGAAATTACTATGCCAGATGTGGATACATACGAACCCCCTGTAGCTCCATTTGATGTTCGGATGAAGGATTTAGATCTTTGAGATTGCCGATCTTTGAAGCTCAAGCTCAAGCCTCTACTGCCCATGCCAACAACCTTAAAGCTCTTAAGGCTAATCTTCTCAAATGGCATGCTTCACTTTCTGCTCAAAAAGGGGGAGATGCTGATGTTGATGCTGCTGCTGCTTTTGGAGGAGATAAAGTTTGGAACACTGCTGTGTCTGCTACTAGTTGGAGGGGCTGGGAACTTTAACTTAGGGGGAGAAAAGTTTTTTTTTTGAAGTGATGGTTTTAAAGACAATTTTAATTTTCTGTTTTAGTTTGTTAGTTTTTAAAAACAATGGTTTGTAATAGCTTTAAAGTAGGACATGGCTGAATGGTTTTTGCTTTTGTTTAATGAACTGCTAGTATTCTATTCTAATTCTGTTTTGCAGTTTTTATGTGTGGATGTGTATACACATCTGGACACACATCCATTCAGGGGGAGTTATGTTCTTTCTATATTCTGTGGTCATAATATTATGTTTGTTATAAATCTTTGGTTTTGACCAGAAAGTCCAAAATAGGGGGAGATTGAAAACGTGAGTTTTTGTGGGAACATATTTATGTTTCCTTATTTAATTTGTCTTCTATTATGGTAAGAAGATTTTGAGACTTTCATGGAGATTTATAAGTATCTTATTTTTATTAAGAGATTGTAATTATGTAAATATCTTTTATTTATGTACATAGTTTTATATTAGGACTAACCTACTAATATTTGATTTCCTTGTGAGTGTGTTATATGTTTTCATATAGAAAAAGGAATCTCACAAAGGAAGAGGTCGATTGCATGAAGATCTTCTCAATGGTGCATTACAAATACAAGGCATTCAGCACAAAGAGAAGCTACGATTTTAGAGAGAAAAACATACATACTTCATAGCTTTCGATTGAGTTAATTTTAGGTTGTGAGCTTACATCCGTAACTCACATCTAGGTTTTCATAAAGTTCTCTTGTTTTACTTCTGATTGAATAAGTCCTACTTGGGAAAGGGGAGTTGTTCATATCATAGAAGGTGATTAGAACTTGTTTAGTATTTTCATATTTTAGTTTTTCACTTATTTGTTTTTGTAAGAAACATAAGTTTTTATAGTGAAAGGTTTTTGGGCGTAAGCCTAGTTTGCTGATCACACAGATCGGTGGCGTATATAACTCTTGAGTTATTGCATTTTATTTACATTTAATTGTTTTATTCCTTTGCATTATCTGTGGATGTGTGGACGGTTGTGAGGCATGTCTGTGCTCGCATCCTTTCTTTTATTGCGTGATCCAAGTTTCATAGCTACACGAAACTTTCAGAGAGAGAGAGAGAGAGAGCGAGAGAGAGAGAGAGATTATGGGTTTGCTGTCGCACAGAGTTGAAAGAAATGAGATCGCAGCCGGAGACCATATCTACACATGGCGATCCCTCTTTACTTACTCTCATCACGGTCTCTCTCACTAACACTCTCTGACCACTTCAATTGCTCTGCATTTTAGGTTTTTTTTTCATCGTTTTATCTCTATCAATTTTTGGTTTTAGGTATTTACTTGATGTAGTTGTAGAATGACAACCCCCCAATTTTTTTGTGATTACAGTCTGTGTAAGTGGATTTATGAAATGAGTACATCTTAGATTACTAATTTATCTGGAGATTTTTTCTTTAAGCAGGATTTAAATGAGCTTTGCGTGTATGATGATTCTGCATTCCACAAAATTGAATGTCATGTAGCCTGCCTAATTAGGTTTTTCGATCAAGGCTCTCAACATTATCTATAAAGATTATGGCAAAGATAATTCTTTCATTACACAACTGAAGTATATATATACATGGGAAGCTAGATGAAAAGACCAAAATCTAAGAGGCATAAATAAATACATTAATCAAAATTAAAGGGACAAGCTGAATGTGCATGAACTGAAGTGGAAGCAACATGGAATGCATCAGTCGCGTGAGGCGCGCGCCTGGCACATGATGAGGCGGCCGCATGGGAGGCCGTGGCTTCAGACGAGGCATGGACAAAGTGAGGCGGGCGCCTGGCACATGATGAGGCGGCCGCATGGGAAGCAGTGGCTTCAGACTTGGCGTGGACAAGGTGAGGCGGGCACCTGGCTTTTGGTGAGGCGGGCGCCTCACTTGTTTGAGGAGTCTTTTGATCCTTAACATTATCTTGATAGTCACTTAGACTGTCTCGACTTCTTCGTCGTGTTAGACTGTTAGCTCCATAAAAAAAGTGTGTGTGTGTGTGCACGCTTGAAGGATATCTGACCTGAGTATTATCTTATAAAAAGAAAATCTGACATCACTTAAGAATCCATGTAAGGAATCTACTTGCATTATATAGCAATTAATATTGTTGAAGCATCAAAACCTTGTTCTTTATAATGCGTTCATTCTTAAAAAAAAAATTCAAATGTTCTACAGTTAACTGTAATGAATCTGCTTCCAGTTTGAACTCAGCTTGCTACATTGACAAAACTCTTAACGTTCTTACTCTTCATTTTGAGTGAGCCTTTGGCACTCTCAAAGGCCCATTACCATATTATAAAGATGCATTTGGGATGGGATTCTGAGGAGATCTCCAGTATTATTCAAATGCTGCTCTACCTTCAGTATAGAAGAATGTTATTATACCAGAATAAGCAAAAACGTTGTGCACGATCTCAAGACCATATCATTTGACTTCTCTATAGTACCCATTGAAATCACGGGACTAAAAGCCACACCTCCTTCTGAGCTTATTGATTCATACACAGATTTTTTTCTGATGCCCTTACTCCATATTGTTTTATGATCAACTGAAGCAAGCATGTACGTGTGTGTCTTGCAAGTAAAATTTATCTGTTTTGTGTGTCGAAATTAACGCGTGTGCGTGCTCTGCAAGTGATGTTCGTGTGACTCTCTCTGTGTGCGTGGATGTGTTGCAAGTAATGTTTGTGTGACTGTGTGTGTCTGTTTCTGAAGCAATAATGTGTTTGTATTGTCTTTTGCTCCTTGGAAATTATGTATCTGATGGTCAGTCCTTGATCTGTTTGAATTCATAATCCAGGTATTTATGTTGGGGGAAACAAAGTTGTCCATTTTACACGCGAACAAAACATCGGTTCGAGTGAAGAATCCGCCCGCACGTCATCTGTTCCCACCTTGTCTTTTCCTTTCAGCTCTTCCGCTTCAGTTTCAAAATTCCCACCAACAACCTGTCCAAACATTGCCAACTGCGGATTCCGGCAACGAGAAGGTGGAGTCATCCTCTCTTGCTTGGATTGCTTCCTCTCAACCGGATCCTTATACCTCTTTGAGTACGGCGTCAGCCCATCTATTTACATTGCCAAATTCCGAGGTGGGACCTGCACAACCGCAAACTCGGACCCACCACAAGAAGTAATCCACCGGGCTATGCAACTCCTCCAAAATGGATTTGGAAACTACGATGTGTTCACAAACAACTGCGAGGACTTTGCTCTGTATTGTAAGACTGGTCTTTTGATTGATCACCAAGCAGGTCTAGGAAGGAGTGGCCAAGCGGCCTGCGTGATTGGTGCTCAGTTGGCGGCAGTTATATCATTTCCGCTGAGATTATTCATGTCTGGTCCTGTTGGGGTGGTGACAGCCACAGCAGGAATGTACTGTATGAGTCGATATGCAACTGACATTGGTGTTAGAACTGACGTGGTCAAATATGAGCCTATTGAAGCCATGGATGATAAAGTTGAGCCGATTGAAGCTGCCATGGATGATGAAGTTTGTGAAGGAGAGATAACGCGAGATCACGTAGATGTCCCTGCTTCTAAGAGGCAGATATGCTGATGATGTATAATCTGTCTGCATATTTATTCTGCCATTTTTAGATTTTATTCTGATTTCTGTGATGCAGTACATGTGGTGTCATCGGATTCTGTATTTTCTTTTTAACTGCTTGCACTGTGATTTGTAAATTGTTACCTAAATCTGCTATAACGGTGTGTTGGATGTTGTTTTATTAAGGTTTCATTCAGTGTCCGTAAACGTTATTGAATCACGCGTATACTCCTTCCACCATATTAAGGTGTTGTTTGATATCAACAAACAATTAATTAATGCTTGTTATTGAATGATTTTTTTGTGTGCAACTTCTTCATACTAACCCTTGACTTAATTGTAACTATCATCTTATATTTCTCTTACCGAACAAGAGCCGCTAAGCATAAAAAGATTGACAATTACTTGTTTACAAAGACTCAAATTTGCTGACTCAAATTTGCTAAGATTGTCGATCAACAATAAGCATTAAGTGCTTGTTATCAAACACCACCTAAATGCGTAAGATAAAAATTTATAAATGTCACAATTAACTTGTCAACATTTTTTATAAAATATATTTTACTAAATTCAGTACATTGTTTGTACAGTAGTAAAATTGTATCAAGACTAATTTCTTATATGGAAATACCACATTTATTTTGAAATAGTAAAATTGTATCAAGACTAATTTCTTATATGGAAATACCACATTTATTTTGAAATGATCAAAAAAGAAAAGTGTGACATACATTTATTAACGGTGGTAAGAGAGGGAGTACTACTATTCTTTTCATTCGTTCTAAAAATAATGTCATATTATCAAATAAGGAAATAATCTTAATACAATTTAACCATTATAAGTACAAGTTACGCACAAATTTAAAAAATTTCATTGATAATATTTAGAATGGTGCATCAATAATAAGTTTTAGACTTTCACTAGAATAATTAAATTAACATAAAATTATTGTTCAAATTTTATTTATAGTAATGAAAGAACCAAATCCAACACACAAAGCTTAGCTTGGCCTGGCTCGACTCGTTTACACACACACCCTACACATAGTGATGAGAAAACAAAAATTGTTTTCAAGTCTTGATCAGATATACCATTCCATTGTTAAGATACATGAGTCCGATACAGCAAAGTAATCTTCATTCTTGAAAATTCAAAATTCATTCAAGAAGTTTATCATATGCAGCTAATTTCAGAAGAGGCTAAATCTTTCATGAACCCAACTCCACAAAGAGACTGGCTTGAGGATGTAGCCCAGCTTCCTTGAGGGACAAATTCAGCTTCTCAGGCCCATACAAAACACGAGGAAAGTTTGAGACAAGGGTGTAACTCTCCACCTCTAAGCAACCCAATGAATCAACATAGTCATACAGTGACTGTAAGGTGTTGGTACAATGGAACCTCCTCCCCTTTCGTTCACCACTAGGGAACCTCACCAACACCTATAATATTCCATGAAACCATACATATAAGACCCGGTTTATAATCTTAGAACAAAGGAGGAAAACAATGGTACAATTGCACCAAGACACTTTCCTTATTTAGAAATGCGTCATTTATTTTTGGAAGGACTAAAAAGGAAGTACTTGAACAAGTCCATTTTCCTTGCTGACGAGACTCATTTTCAAATTCTTAAATTCAACCAAGAATTCACATAGATTGAGGAACCAGGTATGAGTTACCTGGGTGACATCAGGTCCCTTTTCTGGTTCAGCACCCAGTGACTGGGCTTTCTCCTCCCGCAGTCTGATTAATGCAGCTTCTTTCTCAGCAGCTTCACGTGCAGCTCTTTCGCGGGCCTCCTCCTCCTCTCTCTGCTTCCTTTCAGCTTCAGCAGTTTCTCTTTCTAACCTCTCTTGCTCTTCCTTCCACTGGCGTTCCCTAGCCTGATATGGCAAACAAATGAAACGATATAAATAATTAGCTATTCACTCTAAGATAAACATGTGTCTCTGAGGATGCACAAAAGAATGATGGTACTCAAAGAAGAGATTAGCGTACTTGATCAGCCTCAAGTGCAGCTTGATATGCAGCATCTTGCTCCTCCCTTAAACGCATGTTGTTTCTTCTCTCTTCTGCATCAAGTCTTGCAGTAACTAGAACAGGGGCACTTTCTTCTAGCACTCTTTGCAATGCAGTAAGCATTTCTTCAGGAGATTTAGGTCCTTCGGTCTACATGAAATCACATGACACAAACATGAAAAAGAGCTTCAAAAATGAGGTTTAAACAGAGCAGGGTATAATCAGACCATCGCAAACAGAGTGCCAACATTTGAACATAAATACATTTTTTATAAAAAAAAAAACTGGGACATGGTTGGTTTTCACAATACTTTTTCCTTTTACTCGTGCGATAGCAACAATACTTCTTGTCCAGCACTCTTTTCGGGCAATGGATTCTTTTAAAGATGTAGCACTTTCTGACGGTCAGAAATAGTGAGTATTTAAGATCATTAGATTTAGGGCTACTTTCCTCTACCTGCTTCTTAACTAATGGCATACACTTCTCGTTTTTTGTTTCACAATACCGTAACATGAACAGTTATTCACTAAGCATAATCAGTTGCAATTTTGAGTTTATAAGAGAAAACCTTAAAATATGCAGATTCATGACTTCCTTTTCTCGCACATATGCGCCTAACAAATGTTACTATCTATCATCAAACTAAAAGTTTGGGCAAGGCGTGATAGATGAGAAAAGCACACCTTTCTTTTTTATTTTTTTATTAGAAAAGAAAAGCAATAGATTAACAAAATATAAGACAAGAAGAGAAGAAATAAAATAAACAAGAAAACACAAGAAAGAAAACTTAAGCAATAAGTGCAATGAATCACTTTGAACAAGGGAAAGCAGAATCCCATAAACAGAACCCCTTGCCGACGCCCAAAGGGAAGCCATGAAAAGGCTACCCCACAAGAGCGCCAATGACAAAACCTGACACCTGAAGTTCCTGATTTGACTCCTCAAGTTACTGGTTCATCTACAAGTTGAGTGAAAACTTGAAAGCTCAAGAATTAACCTAACTTGCTGATATGAGGACATGTAACAGACTTACGTTAAAAACTCCTCAACACATCATCATGAAGGTGCTGAAATTACACAGCATGACTTAAAGAGGCCAGCTGATACGAACCCGGTTAGAGAAACATAGAGAGGCATGGATGGTTCAAAATGTACATTATTTATGTTGGATTTTCAATCGATGAAAAGGTGTTCAAAGGCAATGGGGATAATTTGGAGTTGATTGTGGCTCAAATGGAGGTTCAAAAACAAAACTTAATCTTGAATTTCCATTCCCGTCCATGGCCACCCCATGATTCATTCCATGGCCATGGTTTTTTATGAAGCTCTAGGAATTTTCAGCATTTTCAGATTTTTGTTACAACTTTGTCGAGCCGCCCAGAGGTTCTAGATATGGAAATAAGGCTTATAATATGTTTTCGGAAAGCCACATGGGTCTACTTTCCAACATGCCAAACGGATCCTTAATCGGAAGTCCCTAGAAGTTATGACTGAATTACTCGAGGGTGGTCCTCCTAGACGGGAATTGACAATTTTTGAATTTTGGTTCATTTTCTATTATGTTCATTCTAGATGTTCATTCCCTTTCTTGATTATACATTTATCAAATGGAAGAATAAGTGTACACACGCCCTTAGAATTTCCAATGCATTTATTATGATGTATATCCTCTTTGTTTTAAACACTATATAAACTCAAGTACTTCTTCATTTGTAATCATCCAACTTTGAAATAATATATGAGAGTTTTCTCTTTGTTATTTAAACTTTGAACTTATCAAGATTGTATTACTTTTTGTGTTCAACTTATCAAACGGATCACCACCGCCGTTTGTGACGTCATTCACCTAGTTCAATCACCTAGTTCAAGGTTGTCACTACTTGGGAGTGAAGGTATTGGTTCCATCATTCATTTCACATCACTTAAGTCCTTGATTTGCGTCTTTTAGGGGCGTTGAATCAAGGTATCCGCCAATATTCAACAATTCTTTCAATTAGAACGATCTAGGGTTCCCATTTGGATCGTTGGGTCTTGTCGTTCCTGGCAAGGTTCACATCATTTGTTATCACAGCTTTGGTTTAATTGAGTTTTCATCTATGCTTCTTTACCTTTTGTTTTACTTATCTATTTATCTCTTTTTATAACTTCTACCTTCTACCTTCTAACTTTCTATTGTTTCTTTCTAGTAGTACTTCAAAAAAAAAAGTTGTGAAAAAAATAGCAAAAAAAAAAATAATAATTTATCTTTCGTCTATCATCTTGTTCTTCTTGAAGAGAAAAAAAGTTTCTTGTCATTCGAATTTTCAAAATTTTCTTGTTATCATCAATTTCTTATTTTCATCTATTCTTTGTTTTCATCAATTACTGTTTACATAAAATTTTCTTATTGAAAATATGTCTCAAAATTTGAAAATCCACGTGAAGAAATTCTTGGATGAGATCCGAAGCGAGTTGAAATCTCAAATGAGGCTTCTTTTTCATAGGAGGCTTGATAAGATCGAACAATCTTATTATATGTATATCCCAACATGTCATACATGAGAAGAAAAGAGAAGGTCACAACATCACGAGATAAATTGACAAGTAAAGAAGGGAATGTGGAATGTGAGAGTGATTTTTTTATTTTTTTTTGAGAAAGTTGAAATTGAAGTTGTTGAGGGTACAAAAGTAAGTGTTAAAATATATGAGAAGACTAAAATAGAAAGCACCAAGGGGAGTGTGGTAGAAATGGAGAAAGAGTTTGGGGATAAGGAATACGAAGAGTTAGTTGTAGTTGAGGAGGAGAAAGAAGGAAAACAAAATGAAGGAGAAAACATGGATGACGAAGAATATGGGTTGATTGAACTTGAGAACATCAATAAATTGATCATTGATCATTGATCATTTTATTGCCACTCGATGTACTGATTGGATGGACATTGTTACAAGCTGCATTAAGTACAAGGTTCGTAGAGTTTATGATTTGAGGTTTCATAAAATTCTATCTCGGATGTTCGTTTTTAAGGCATTGCTTAAAATTCGAGTACAAATTTTCTTTAAAAGAGAAGGAATGATACGAACCCGGTTAGAGAAACATAGAGAGGCATGGATGGTTCAAAATATACATTATTTAGGTTGGATTTTCAATCAATGAAAAGGTGTTCAAAAGCAATGGGGATAATTTGGAGTTGATTATGGTTCAAATGGGGGTTTAAAAACAAAACTTAATCTTGAATTTCCATTCTCGTCCATGGCCACCGCATGAATCTTTCAATTAGAACGATCTAGGGTCCCATTTGGATCGTTGGGTCTTGTTGTTCCGGGCAAGTTTCACATCACCAGCTCACCTGATTTAAGAGTTTCTTTACCCCCTTTTTTGCCCCTTCTTCATTTACAGAAGGGGTTGTATCTTATTTAGGAATAAGAACATAAACAAGTTTTCATAAGTGAAAAGAAAGAGAAAAAGGAATAACATGTTCTTGTGTGCCTTCACAAGTTGCTCCCAGCATCTTAAATTTCAAAATTAACCTCATGAATGAAGAATCAATAAGACAGAACTGCCATCTACTACTGGCATTTCTTACGAAAGACGGCGATGTATCACCCAGTGCAATCTAGTGATTCTATTAGAGATTAACAAGGCTGGATAATAATTCTTATGAAGTTTAATTTTTCAACTGCAACAATCTCAACACTAAACGAATTACTAAAGCGGAAAAAACACACGTTATCACTTATCATTATTTTTGAACCCAAGATAATGTGTGTCAAGCATTAACACACATTTCTTTATGAAGTTCCATCTCTGATTCGCTTTGTGGTCCTTTTCACTATATATACTCCCTCCGTCCCACCCGACATAGGACAATTTGCCATTTGAGCGTCCCACCCGACTTAGGACATCCCAAAATGGCAAGTTTATATTACTTTTATATTCCATGGGACCACCTGTCATACTCACAACAACAATCCCCTTAATATTCCTCCCACTCATTCTCTCTCCTTTTATTATATTAGTATTTCTTAATCCTCGTGCCGGGAAAGAAAATCCTAAGTCGGATGGGACGGAGGGAATATATTCTAACAATAGATACAAAAAAAATATCCACTTTATCACCTCATATATCAAACCAACATAAAAGGTAGACTATGTTGGGTCTGCATTTTGCACGAGTCGAACAACTTCTAATTTTCATCCCGGAAAAGGAAGAAAATGTGAAGGGGACAATGTACAAAGTTGATGCTTTCTGAAGTACAATATCTTGGTTCATGGTTGCAAAAGTAAAAAAAAAAATGTTACTAATGTTCTTTTCCCTATCCATATCCACTGGCCTTCCCAGTCCCAACCACAGTTCACATTCACAAGAAGCAAGAAAAGACCGAACAAGTTGTCTAATAGAACTAAAAGCAAGATGTGAGACTCTTGACATACTTCAAAATGGAATGTAAGACCCCGAAGCTCCATTTTGCACAATGAATACTCCAAATAGAAGACCCCTCCAGTAAAAAAAATCTAAAGTGCCATATCAATTCAGATATTTCCATATCTAAGGCATTCAATCACATAATTGTGTCCTGAGGCAGTGCAAAAAAAAATGCAAACTGCAACGATCCTTCGTGTTCAAACCGTGACTTATCAGACTAAATGCGCATTTAGTGTCTTCCAAAGCATATATCTTCATCTACACTAGATGCCTTCTTTTACACTTACTAAAAACTACTAGAAAGGCCAGGGATATTCTAATAACCTTGCAAAATCAATCAATGTAGATATATTATCTTGTGTACAACCAGTTTAATACATGGAAATGCAGAGTTGCTGATGCAGAATATAAATTACGAAACAAGTTTTACCTTACTCAACAAATCAACAAGCTCGTAGTCTCTGCCCAACTACTTTGGGCCAACTAAGTTAATCCTCCAGAGTAGCACATGCAAACCCTCTCTTAATCTTTGTTCCTAGCCCTGTATTCCCCTTTGACCCCCTCCCCCCCCCAAAACCAAAAAAAAAAATAAAAAAAACTCACAGCCTATAACTTGATGAAAGAAAGATTCACACACCAGTCAGCCTGCACCAATCATTTATTGCAGTTGTGATGGTCCAATGCAATAGACAAACAACTCTCGCTGATATCCTCATTATAGTTTCATACATGTCTGTTTCAGCATTCCCCCAACGTGTACCCTGGTTGTTGATATCAAGTTATCAACATTATAACACTTCCTGATGGGTGACTAAGTGCTTGTGACCTATGTTGTACTTCCACTGGTATTTGTACTTTATATACACTTCACTAACTTCACCAAATTATACTTTAAACTTCCCTCCTTAATAGTTAAGCAATAGCACTAACTCATACAGCCTTATGCAGATAACACAGACCATGGAGACAAATCAGAAACATAAGATAAGAGCCTTTGATTAAAGAGCTGCAAAGCTGAACCACTGAACAGTAATCAAATTGTAAAATATAGAAGACAGGAGCATTTCATAACAACTTAAGATAAGGGCCTATTTATGAATGTTGATTCAAGAAGTTTGGCGAATGCTTTAAGTCATTTCACTGGCAAAGTAACTCATTTAGAGGAAGTACATTTTTTCTATCATGGCCACATAGGACCAGCCACTTCCATATAGTATGCACTATAACTTAATTTTCACAAGGATGAGCCAAAAAAATGAAAACATAATTGATGATCAGAATTTCCATACCTGTTGGAGTAATGCAATCCTCTGATTTGTAGCGGCCATAACCACAGCACAAAAAGGATATCTAGACGCCTTCAAACTATTACTCATCTTAAACCCCTCACTAGCTCGAATACTACCACCCCAAGCCACAAAATTCTCATTCACAAAAGCTGTCAAGACCTCAGAACAAAGACTCCTCTCACAAAACAACGGCGTATCAGGATGATCTGGAGAATGCAAATAGACAAACAGCAACTTATATTCCTGCCTTGACCTCTGCAAAGCGTCCATAAAACCTTCAAGAACGAAATTCGGATGTATATTCCCATACTCTCTCTCAAATATAGATACAAAATCCATAGCCTCTGACGCTGCAGCAGATACCGAAACTAAAGGAGAAGACGATTCACCGTTCCGTCCAGAATTCAGGCCGATGACACCAAGCGAATAGGATAAGACGCCACCAGCGGCCCAAAAGCCGAGCCCAATCGCACCGGAAACTAAACCTAGACTACCGGAGATAATGGAAATCGGCAGCGTAATGAGTTTCCACGCTAAACCTGGCGGACCAGTCCCACCGGCTCCATCGGGAGTGACTAATCCGGTTTGCCTAACTTCTCTATCGGGAATTTGATCAAGCCGATCGCTAGTCCCGACATCGGTGATGTCGGTCGGTAGAGCATCGTGGTTGTAGGGCATCGAGGTGGAGGTGAAAGAGGAGATGGCTTGTTCGAGGTCCCAACCATGGGCGGAGAGGATCTCAGTGCATAACTCGGTGTCCTCGACGCCGGTAATCGCCTGGAAATATGCTAGTTTGTCGGCAACATCACTCATTTCACGATGTATCAGCAATATTAGGGTTTCAAATTGGCGACGATGAACACACAGTTTCTCTTCCTCTTTAAATTGGCAGAGTTGTGTAAGGTGGGAAACAAGGCACGTTTTCCAATGCTCCAATTTCCCAAGCCCAACTAATAACATGTGTTCCAATCTTACTGCACTGCAACCCGAAATACTTGTTGATTTAAACTATTAGTACACAAGGGTCCTATTATAATGAGAACCATATTTATATGAGAATCATAAGAACCACTAACAGCCATTGGATTAAAAAACACATCAATGCTCCAGATTAAAAAAAAAAAGATAGAGGGGGTGGCATTTTCGTAATTATTTCATTTAAAATTCCCCTCAAATTTCAAAATTAAATATCTCAATATCTATAAATCAAAAAAAAAAATTCGAAAACACTGATTTTTTTGTCTTGACGAGACGATTCAAATTAGATCCCTGAAGATAGGATTTTGAAAAAATAATATTGAACAACGTCTAATTTTTAAAACACTGTGTTGCTAGTGAACACTAGCTGTGTTGTCTTAGTGAACACTAGATGTGTTGTATTAGTGAACACTAGCTGAATTATAAGGGCTCAGAGAGACACAGAGAGAGACCACCAGGACTTATCAGTTTCAATGCCAGTATCTATTTAGATGGTTAGATCTACCTCTGATGGTGGTGGTGTTAAGCAGGGTGGATGAGAGAAACTCACTCAAAAACCTATTTTTAGTCTGGCATATAAACTAACAAATGACAGTTCGCCCCCATTTAAATTTGATATGTATTTCCAAAAGCTCGGTTACACGCGGGCCATTGAGTCATTTCAAATGCCTCTATTACTCTAACCTTTTGTAAGTTGGTTTCCCTTAATGTCATTATGAACAAAAGTAGTAGGCTAATCGATTGCAAAAGGTAATAAAAATGACGACATACCATAGAATTCTGAACTTATCTTGCAAGTAATTTGTGACCATTGAATTCTGAAAAAATAATATTGAACGTCTAATTTTTAAAACACCGTGTTCTTTGAGCGAACACTAAATGTGTTGTCTTAGTGAACACTAGATGTGTTGTATTAGTGAACACTATTTGTATTGTCTTAGTGAACACTAGTTGTATTGTCTTAGTGAACACTAATTAATTAGTGAACACTAATGTAAGTGAGAACACTAGCTATGTTGTCTTAGTAAACATTTAGCTATGTTAACACTAGCTATGTTGTCTTAGTGAACACTAGTTGTATTGTCTTAGTGAACACTAATTAATTAGTGAACACTAGTAGTAAGTGAACACTAGGCGTAAGTGAACACTAGCTATGTTGTCTTAGTGAACACTAATTAATTAGTGAGCACTAGGCCGTAAGTGAGCACTAGGCGTAAGTTAACTAGTTATGTTGTCTTAGTGAACACTAGTTTGTGTTGTCTTAGTGAACACTAGCTATGTTGTCTTAGTGAACACTAGTTGTATTGTCTTAGTGAACACTAATTAATTAGTGAACACTAATGTATTGTTCACTAATTAATTAGTGAACACTAGTTGTATTGTCTTAGTGAACACTTACGGCTAGTGTTCGTAATTAATTAGTGAACACTAGCTATATTGTCTTAGTGAACACTAATTAATTAATGAACACTAGTAAGTGAACGCTAGGCGTAAGTGAACACTAGCTATGTTGTCTTAGTGAACACTAATTAATTAGTGAACACTAGCAAATTTATATATGGATTAGAGCAGTTTCGACACACCCTTGAATGATCTAGTAAAGTTTAATGCGTGCACATTATTACTCCATAGTTTTATGTATTAGAAGGTATCTCATTTGGACCAGCCATAGAAATGTTAATTTGGTAATATTTTTGTGTTGGTTTCTGTTACATTTTATCTTAAAATTTAATGATTGCCAGCATGTTTAGTGATTTCCACACCTTGAAACAGGTTTCAGTCAACAATTTTACATTTCAAAGAAAAAAATAACCTCTCCGTCCCATAGTCAAGCATTTTAATAAGACTATTACATGAAAAATTAGACGTTATTCAATATTATTTTTTTAAAATCCTATCTTCAGGGATCTAGTTTGAATCGTCTCGTCAAGACAAAAAAATCAGTGTTTTCGAATTTTTTTTCGACTTATAGATATTGAGATATTTTATTTTGAAATTTGAGGGGGATTTAGTTCACAATAATTACGAAAATGCCACCGCCTCTATCTTTTTTTTTTAATCTGGAGCATTGATGTGTTTTTAATCCAATGGTTGGATTTGGTTACCGTGGTTACCATATAAATTTGGTTACCGTTTGAATGAAACTTCTGATGCAATTTATTTATTTTTAAAAACTTGTGCACATTTTTAAAAAAATACATATAAAATATATTTAAACTATCCTTACAAATTAAAAGTTTTTGACTTTGATGAGCCCGGACCTTTTAAATTGGGCTCAAAGCTCGGTCAGGTCCAGGGGCCAAATATGACGTGGCACTCCCCTAAATTGTCAGAATCAAGACTGCAGACAGATAGACATCATGGTCAAGATCGGGATTCTCTCAGACCGTCTCAGTCATGACCGCGGACAGCTAGACGACCAATGGGGTGACCGCGGAAATGGTGACCGCATTATACGTGCCCGCATCAATATTGTTGATCGCGCCAAAGATGTTGACTGCGGGCTCATACCAGACTCCCGGTTATATTACCAGACTCCCGATTAAAGCCAAAGCTTATAGAGTAAGTTTCCTAACGTGCTCTGACATAAAAAAGCCGGCTTATTCTCATCGCATTGAATGCGGCTCAGGCGCCTACTATGTCATTAATGCGCCGCACCAACTCTCCTCCATACACTGCTCATGTCCACATCAGCGACATCCCCCTGCAGTGAATCTTACTTTACGGGCAGGTCCAACCAGATGCGAACACGTGTCTTTGGTCAAAGACAAAGATATTCTTAAGGCTGACGTCAGCGATCACCTCTTATTTCCTATTAATAGAAGGCTTTTGTCCCCTTGGACAAGGTTAGTGTAAAATCATATTTGTAAGCAACATTGTCTAAACCCTAAACACACAACTCACTCAAGACATTCAAAGTTTTATTCTCTCAATTAAATACCTCAGAAATCTTACTCTCACACTCGAGGGTCTGAGCTAGATACGCCAGGTATTTTTCAGGTGGCTGAATAAGGTAGAACATCCGGCTTTGTCCTTAACGGTGCTTATTCTCTTTATTGTGTTCTAGGTATCACTCAAATATCAAGCCAGATATCCCTTATTCAGACACCCGAAAATACCTGGCGTCATCAGACTTCACACACAAAATCTCAAAAAAAAAAAAAAAAAAAAAATCTATTTTACACCCGCTTAGTTAGTGTAAAACGTGTTTTCAAAATGCATGGTGGCATTTTTTGTAAACAAGTAAAAAAAATAAAAAAGTGCAGTGACATTTTATAAATATTCGAAACTTATAGAAACTCACGGGCACTTTTCCACAATACAATGACACTTTTAAATACTATATAACCTAACATTTTTTAAACTAGGGCTAACACTATTTTAACACTATACAATACTACCACACAATTTAACACTATAACTGACCATCTTTAACACTACCTCTGGTCCTCTTTTATCAAATAATATTAAAAGTAGCACTTAAGGAAAACCAGTAAAACACGTTTTACATTTTACATAAAGACCGTCTCTCTTTCATATACCTGCAAAAGTTAAGTAGCAAAAACACAATGAAACTGAATGTGTCACTGAGCCTCCTCAATCAAAACCTTGTTCCTACTTTTCACATTATCTGCAACTTCAATAGGACCCCTTTTACTACCATAATAATCCATGACTGTGTTTTTCTCTGCATTTACAATGGCTGCTAACCCTGACCAAGCTTCTTTAGGCTGCTCATGCACCCAACACATCATAAAATGAACTTTTCTCTCTGCAAATTTGAGTTTCCTCCTACTTTCTCCCTTCTCCAAAACCCCTGTCTTCTCCAACTTAACCTCTCTCTCCGCAGCCTGAATCAGCTTCCGCAGATCACTAAGTCCACAAACCAAGGCAGTGCCGCCAAGAGAAACTAGGCTCACTACATCATCAAGAAGGCCCAAGCCAAACTGGGACCCACCCATGTGTCTGAAAGCTGAAGAGCATGTTTGCTCCAAACAGTAACATAAAGCTTCAGAAACGGTCTCAGGTTGACCCCTTTGACCCAAAACAGATGAAATGCTCAAAACCACCATGGCTGACCCTATGGCATCTGATTGCCAATCTCCATTGTAGACTCGAAGGGTGAAACAATAGCTATATATTATGTCAACTAAGTGAAATGCTAAAAGTGGAGATGGTTCAGTTGAGATAAGTTTGCTAAGTGGAGGTAAAGGAGTATCGGGACCTGGTGGAACTTCATGCGCTTGATTACTACTTCCTGCATCATCTTTCAGTGGTTGAATAAGCTGGGATCCTTCTTTGCTTAAAGAGATTGTTCTTGCAGAGGGTGTCAGCCACCATGGATCCCACAGCTCAATCAACTTACTTACTTCTCCAGAAGCCAAAGCTCTCTGAAAATTTCTATTCTCTTCTGGAGATAAATCTTCAACACTGATTTGGGCTCCTACAAATAGACAGGTATAAACAAATTCAGATCAGCTTGAAATAGGTATGGAATGATGTAAAGAGTTCAAACTAGAGGTCCAATGCTGACGATTAGAAATGTACCTGACATAATCTTGTGGATGGTTTCCTCTGATAGAGTTGAATCTAAACCTGAAAAAGTTAATCAAAGGATCACATTAGTAATTTCTTAAAGCAATAATACAATGGCTAAAAGCTGTTCTCTCTGTCCCTAAATGAATGTCATCCCTAAATGAATGTCAATTTTCAAGAAATTTGTCCCAAAATGAATGTCATTTTTGAAAATAACTATGTCCCAAAATGTTTTTTACCCAATTTTTTCACTAGTCACTTTATATTTGCCAAACTACACCTAGAAAACAAGAATATTTATTCATCTTTGCCATTAGAATATAAAAAGCACACATTTTCTGAGTGTCCCTTAAAATGAAATTTCGACATTCATTTAGGGAAGGAGGGAGTAGAACATAAAAGGCCGAGAACATGTATGGATAACATACAATAGAATGCACTAAGAAGGAAACTCCTTTCTGCACAGAAGTTTGTTAAGAAGGCATATCCCTTGTATACTTGCTACGGTCTTGGAGTATCAGGGAAAACAAGAGAAATAATTTTGCCAGCTCAATTTCAGTAAACTAAAGCTTTTTTGATAGTGGTTAAGAGATCCACTACAGCTATTAAAGGCCTTCAAACATTACTTGTCAATTTCTACAGAAATGCTGGTCTGGTTCCCAGTTAACTTCAAGGGATCATATATGGAGGAAACTGCAAAAGAAAACATCTTAGAAGCAGGGCAGGAGACAACTTATATAAGTACTGGCAGCAGCTACACATTCTATGAATAATCTTCATCTCGCCTATTCTTTCCACTTTTTTAGCAAACTACAGAACACACAAGAAACAGTTGACTGCTTGAACTAAGTTTATGTTCTACAAGCAGTTGACTGATCACCTCTGTACTGTTCATGAGCTCAATGATGATTATGAGCTTTTAGGTCTATACAATTATCCTTAACTTCTTATCACTGAAAAAGAACAAACCATGTATTCAACCTGAATATTCAGCAATTATATTTTCAAAAGGCATTTACTTTCTAGTATGCTGTGTAATATTCATTTGCAACAAAAGTAAGGTAACTGAATCGGAAAGGGGACAAAACTATGTAGAAAATGATATGGTAGCATCTAAATTTGGCTCAAATGAGGGTCGGAAGATAAGGAAAGAGTAAAGAGAAAAAGTTCTCCAAGAAGAGTTTTCAATCAACTACTGAAAATGGTCCAATATATCCGCAATAGCTCATTAGTTGGTCACTAGTATGAAGTATTTAATCAATTAACTTCTTCTTAGCAGTAGTAACTAGTAAGCTGTGCACGGAGATGAGGAAAGAGGAAAGAGGAAAGAGGAAAGAGCAAAGGTTCTCCAAGAAGAATTTTTAGTGCCTCAAGCCAGTTTCCATATTGAAGATAAGTATTCACTTATTTTAAGTAAGAGCTTACCATCCTCATCCATGCTATCCGTCTCTTCTTCAGTATGGAATCGTCTAAGTATGTCCAGCATCTTTAGCTTAGTATTATCATCCGGCTGCAACTGCTGCATCTCCTCCATTACATTATCCCTCATAAACGATTCAGTGCAGCGGTTACTGTGAGACTGGAAGAACAGCAAGCAAAACCAGTTCAAAAATAATAGCAGCAAAAACGACTTTACAAAAAGCATATGATGTATAAGCAACATTTTTTATATACTAAAACAAACTTCCCATAGAACTGAATCTTCTCTGCCACTCCAAAATAGTCCTAGAATTAAAGTTGGTAAGAAGTTAATCTCACCTTGTAACATGGAAGGGAACAATAGCGGGTATTGCATCGTGGGCAAGTGTATTTTGAAAATTGCTTCTGGCAACTGTAAGAAAGAAACAATGGACAATTATTATATAGATTTCTGATGAACCCTGACTTTTCGGATATATTTATACATACACATATATACATATACCAAATATATACGGTGGGACCCCCACAAAGTGCCACCTACACACTTATTCCCCTATAAATACTATAACCCTCCAAAGGCAAAGGTAATCTCAAAACACTCTCTCTCTCTCTCTCTCTACAATACTCTCTCTATATCTCTCATATACAGATGCTGATCCTTACGCCCGAGGATTATAGCGGGGCAACCCCGCACCCCTAACGGTGTTGTTTTGCAGATCTTGACCGAGGTGCGACGCTTCCACTGCAACCTTTGTCACCCCGGGTCGTGGCGTCATCACTTTCATTGATCAATTGCTTCAACCAGAATATATTTCATCCGCGTAAAGCAATGGGCAGGGCCGGCCATTATGGGGAGCAAGTGGAGCTCCTGCTCCGGGCCCCAAACTTGAAGGGGCACCATTTTTTATTTTATTTTCACATTAATATTTCATTCGCTGTATAATAAATGTTATACTTTCAATTTTAGTTTGTCCTAAATAAATGTTGCATTTCAAATAAACAAAGTAACTAGTGCAATTTTAACAATTTACAAGTTAGTAAAGCATCTTTCTTAAAAATGTTGATAAATCAAATGCGACATTTATTTTGTAAGGGAGGAAGTACTACTGATTTAGAATAAAAAAATCTTAATTTAACTCAAGTAGATAATATAATACTCCATCCGTACCACTAGAAACTACACATTTTCCATTCGAGTAAACGACCAAAATAAGTGTAAAAAGAAAAAAAAAATTGATTAAGAGTAAATTTGAAAAAAAATTCGGAGACGATTGCAATGACAGAATTATAATCATCTTCCATAACTTTTGGCAGCCACACCCCCATATTCTTTAATATTTTCATACTTAAAATTTTCAATTACTAGTTCTAAAATTAGAAAATATAAATTTGGTCATGAAACACGATAAAAAAAATTGACGACCAAATATATACACTATTATTTTTGTAGTTATATTTAGGGCCTAAGTTTTTCCTTCGAACAGGGCCCCTAAAATGTCAGGACCGGCCCTGGCAATGGGTCATATGTGTTCTATGATGTAGTGCATACAAAATCAATACTTCAGCGTGGAAGATATGAAAAGAGGATCAATCAAACATATGGTATGAGAAAGATGGACAAAAGCAACATAACTAGTATTCGCAGAAAAAAAAACGATAAGGTTAGAAGAACATACACTCTGCAGATAATACGCGCAGATGGATTCAATTGGGAAGAATTTTCCTGGGTAATCGCGACCTTCTCCGACATTCTTAAACCCCACCCCAGTAATAGAATAGGGTTTGTTTGAGTGCTCTTACCTTAACGGCAATCAATCCTGTCACTTGCACATGCTCCGGCGTTCATGGCTGCTTTTGGCAAAAGTTGGATTAGGGTCTGGGCTTTAAATCTCAAGGATTTTCGTTACTTCTTGCGGGTTTGCACCGATTGATTTTTGGGGGTTTTAGGGTAAATACTAAATATAGAGAAAGAGAACGAAAAATACAGAGAACGAAATATTCCAATTTTGCCCTTTCGTCTCGTGTGATTCTACACGATATCAATACCTTTATCCCGTGTATATTCACACGACACACCTCGCAGAAAAATTTCAATCGTTCACCATGGACTGCGAACGATATCATCATCAACAACGAAGCAGTCTCCGATGGTTGATAGGTTCTCCTTCGTCTCTCCCATCACATTAATATCCACCTTCAAGTGCATTCACACTCACCCCTCAGGCCCCTTTTCACCCGATTTCGTCGGAGAATCGGGTAACCCTAACTCCCAATCATCGATTCTTTGTTTGCACTTTGTGCGTTTGTGATTGATTTAGTTGAATTTTTTAGTGCGAGATGATTTGAGGACACTTTTGTTGAAAGGGTTTGAAGTAATTGGAGCATTGATTGTTGGAAAAGGAGGTTCTGATTTTAAAGGAATTGTTAGTGACGCCATTGATGCGTCCAGTAGAGGAACTCTCTTTTCAGTTTATCTCGTGTGAACTCACACGAGAATAATCTCGTGTGATTTTACACGAGATTTATCTCCGTCCACCATTAAAAGGGCCCTTTCATTTGATTGAATATTCAGGTTTTGGTAATCGGTTGTTTAGTGTTGATGATGATGATGGTTGTTACTGTTTTGGTAATGGGTTTCGCCTAATTCTTCACTCATCTCGTATGGATCCACACGAGATGTGTATCGTGTGGATATACACGAGATGTATATCGTGTGTATCAACACGAGATGTGTCTCGTGTGGATACATACGAGACACATAAAACCCTTTAATTGGCAAATATTTGTAACTCAATCTCCATTTGGATTTTGAGGAATCTCATGTAGATAAAAAACACTTTAAATGTCATCTAGAATGTAAAAAAAAATTAAAAAAAAATAAACGAGGTAGCCGTATACCATTTTTGGCAAGATCGGGACAAGTAAAACCCTAAAAACCCTAAATAATGGCAAATATTTGTAACTCAATCTCCATTTGGATTTTGAGAAAACTCATGTAGATGAAAAACACTTTAAATGTCATTTAGAATCTAGAAAAAAATTAAAAAAAAAATAAACGAGGTAGCCGTATACCATTTTTGGCAAGATCGGGACACGTAAAACCCTAAAAACCCTAAATAATGGCAAAAATTTGTAACTCAATATCCATTTGGATTTTGAGGAAACTCATGTAGATGAAAAACATTTTAAATGTCATTTACAATCTAGAAAAAAATTAAAAAAAATTAAACGAGGTAGCCTTATACCATTTTTGGCAAGATCGGGACACATAAAACCCTAAATACCCTAAATAATGGCACATATTTGTAACTCAATCTCCATTTGGATTTTGAGGAAACTCATGTAGATGAAAAACACTTTAAATGTCATTTAGAATCTAGAAAAAAATTAAAAAAAATTAAACGAGGTAGGCGTATACCATTTTTGGCAAGATCGGGACACAGAAAACCCTAAAAACCCTAAATAATGGCAAAAATTTGTAACTCAATCTCCATTTGTATTTTGAGGAAACTCATGTAGATGAAAAACATTTTAAATGTCATTTAGAATCTAGAAAAAAATTAAAAAAAAATAAACGAGCTAGCCTTATACCATTTTTGGCAAGATCGGGACACAGAAAACCCTAAACACCCTAAATAATGGCAAAAATTTGTAACTCAATATCCATTTGGATTTTGAGGAAACTCATGTAGATGAAAAACATTTTAAATATCATTTAGAATCTAGAAAAAAATTAAAAAAAATTAAACGAGGTAGGCGTATACCATTTTTGGCAAGATCGGGACACAGAAAACCCTAAAAACCGTAAATAATGGCAAAAATTTGTAACTCAATCTCCATTTGGATTTTGAGGAAACTCATGTAGATGAAAAACATTTTAAATGTCATTTAGAATGTAGAAAAAAATTAAAAAAAAATAAACGAGGTAGCCGTATACCATTTTTGGCAAGACCGGGACACGTAAAACCCTAAAAACCCTAAATAATGGCAAATATTTGTAACTCAATCTCCATTTGGATTTTGAGAAAACTCATGTAGATGAAAAACAATTTAAATGTCATTTAGAATCTAGAAAAAAATTAAAAAAAAAATAAACGAGGTAGCCGTATACCATTTTTGGCAAGATCGGGACACGAAAAACCCTAAAAACCCTAAATAATGGCAAAAATTTGTAACTCAATCTCCATTTGGATTTTGAGGAAACTCATGTAGATGAAAAACATTTTAAATGTCATTTAGAATCTAGAAAAAAATTAAAAAAAATTAAACGAGGTAGCCTTATACCATTTTTGGCAAGATCGGGACACATAAAACCCTAAAAACCCTAAATAATGGCAAAAATTTGTAACTCAATATCCATTTGGATTTTGAGGAAACTCATGTAGATTAAAAACACTTTAAATGTCATTTAGAATCTAGAAAAAAAATAAAAAAAAATAAACGAGGTAGCCGTATACCATTTTTGGCAAGATCGGGACACGTAAAACCCTAAAAACCCTAAATAATGGCAAAAATTTGTAACTCAATATCCATTTGGATTTTGAGGAAACTCATGTAGATGAAAAACATTTTAAATGTCATTTACAATCTAGAAAAAAATTAAAAAAAATTAAACGAGGTAGCCTTATACCATTTTTGGCAAGATCGGGACACATAAAACCCTAAATACCCTAAACAATGGCACATATTTGTAACTCAATCTCCATTTGGATTTTGAGGAAACTCATGCAGATGAAAAACACTTTAAATGTCATTTAGAATCTAGAAAAAAATTAAAAAAAATTAAACGAGGTAGGCGTATACCATTTTTGGCAAGATCGGGACACAGAAAACCCAAAAAACCCTAAATAATGGCAAAAATTTGAAACTCAATCTCCATTTGTATTTTGAGGAAACTCATGTAGATGAAAAACATTTTAAATGTCATTTATAATCTAGAAAAAAATTAAAAAAAATAAACGAGCTAGCCTTATACCATTTTTGGCAAGATCGGGACACAGAAAACCCTAAACACCCTAAATAATGGCAAAAATTTGTAACTCA
Organism: Adenophora triphylla var. japonica; assembly: GCA_022495995.1. Classification (NCBI taxonomy): domain Eukaryota; kingdom Viridiplantae; phylum Streptophyta; class Magnoliopsida; order Asterales; family Campanulaceae; genus Adenophora; species Adenophora triphylla. Next base: position 183,657 of record JAFEMH010002840.1, read on the forward strand.
ATATCCATTTGGATTTTTAGGAAACTCATGTAGATGAAAATCATTTTAAATATCATTTAGAATCTAGAAAAAAATTAAAAAAAATTAAACGAGGTAGGCGTATACCATTTTTGGCAAGATCGGGACACAGAAAACCCTAAAAACCGTAAATAATGGCAAAAAATTGTAACTCAATCTCCATTTGGATTTTGAGGAAACTCATGTAGATGAAAAACATTTTAAATGTCATTTAGAATGTAGAAAAAAATTAAAAAAAAATAAATGAGGTAGCCGTATACCATTTTTGGCAAGATCGGGACACGTAAAACCCTAAAAACCCTAAATAATGGCAAATATTTGTAACTCAATCTCCATTTGGATTTTGAGAAAACTCATGTAGATGAAAAACACTTTAAATGTCATTTATAATCTAGAAAAAAATTAAAAAAAAATAAACGAGGTAGCCGTATACCATTTTTGGCAAGATCGGGACACGTAAAACCCTAAAAACCCTAAATAATGGCAAAAATTTGTAACTCAATCTCCATTTGGATTTTGAGGAAACTCATGTAGATGAAAAACATTTTAAATGTCATTTAGAATCTAGAAAAAAATTAAAAAAAATTAAACGAGGTAGCCTTATACCATTTTTGGCAAGATCGGGACACATAAAGCCCTAAAAACCCTAAATAATGGCAAAAATTTGTAACTCAATATCCATTTGGATTTTGAGGAAACTCATGTATATTAAAAACACTTTAAATGTCATTTAGAATCTAGAAAAAAATTAAAAAAAAATAAACGAGTTAGCCGTATACCATTTTTGGCAAGATCGGGACACGTAAAACCCTAAAAACCCTAAATAATGGCAAAAATTTGTAACTCAATATTCATTTGGATTTTGAGGAAACTCATTTTAGATGAAAAACATTTTAAATGTCATTTACAATCTAGAAAAAAATTAAAAAAAATTAAACGAGGTAGCCTTATACCATTTTTGGCAAGATCGGGACACATAAAATCCTAAATACCCTAAATAATGGCACATATTTGTAACTCAATCTCCATTTGGATTTTGAGGAAACTCATGTAGATGAAAAACACTTTAAATGTCATTTAGAATCTAGAAAAAAATTAAAAAAAATTAAACGAGGTAGGCGTATACCATTTTTGGCAAGATCGGGACACAGAAAACCCTAAAAACCCTAAATAATGACAAAAATTTGTAACTCAATCTCCATTTGTATTTTGAGGAAACTCATGTAGATGAAAAACATTTTAAATGTCATTTAGAATCTAGAAAAAAATTAAAAAAAAAAAACGAGCTAGCCTTATACCATTTTTGGCAAGATCGGGACACAGAAAACCCTAAACACCCTAAATAATGGCAAAAATTTGTAACTCAATATCCATTTGGATTTTGAGGAAACTCATGTAGATGAAAAACATTTTAAATATCATTTAGAATCTAGAAAAAAATTAAAAAAAATTAAACGAGGTAGGCGTATACCATTTTTGGCAAGATCGGGACACAGAAAACCCTAAAAACCGTAAATAATGGCAAAAATTTGTAACTCAATCTCCATTTGGATTTTGAGGAAACTCATGTAAATGAAAAACATTTTAAATGTCATTTAGAATGTAGAAAAAAATTAAAAAAAAATAAACGAGGTAGCCGTATACCATTTTTGGCAAGATCGGGACACGTAAAACCCTAAAAATCCTAAATAATGGCAAATATTTGTAACTCAATCTCCATTTGGATTTTGAGAAAACTCATGTAGATGAAAAACACTTTAAATGTCATTTAGAATCTAGAAAAAAATTAAAAAAAAAATAAACGAGGTAGCCGTATACCATTTTTGGCAACATCGGGACACGTAAAACCCTAAAAATCCTAAATAATGGCAAAAATTTGTAACTCAATCTCCATTTGGATTTTGAGGAAACTCATGTAGATGAAAAACATTTTAAATGTCATTTAGAATCTAGAAAAAAATTTAAAAAAATTAAACGAGGTAGCCTTATACCATTTTTGGCAAGATCGGGACACATAAAACCCTAAAAATCCTAAATAATGGCAAAAATTTGTAACTCAATATCCATTTGGATTTTGAGGAAACTCATGTAGATGAAAAACAATTTAAATGTCATTTAGAATCTAGAAAAAAATTAAAAAAAAATAAACGAGGTAGCCGTATACCATTTTTGGCAAGATCGGGACACGTAAAACCCTAAAAACCCTAAATAATGGCAAAAATTTGTAACTCAATCTCCATTTGGATTTTGAGGAAACTCATGTAGATGAAAAACATTTTAAATGTCATTTAGAATCTAGAAAAAAATTAAAAAAAATTAAACGAGGTAGCATTATACCATTTTTGGCAAGATCGGGACACATAAAACCCTAAATACCCTAAATAATGACACATATTTGTAACTCAATCTCCATTTGGATTTTGAGGAAACTCATGTAGATTAAAAACACTTTAAATGTCATTTAGAATCTAGAAAAAAATTAAAAAAAATTAAACGAGGTAGGCGTATACCATTTTTGGCAAGATCGGGACACAGAAAACCCTAAAAACCCTAAATAATGGCAAAAATTTGTAACTCAATCTCCATTTGTATTTTGAGGAAACTCATGTAGATTAAAAACATTTTAAATGTCATTTAGAATCTAGAAAAAAATAAAAAAAATAAACGAGCTAGCCTTATACCATTTTTGGCAAGATCGGGACACAGAAAACCCTAAGCACCCTAAATAATGGCAAAAATTTGTAACTCAATATCCATTTAGATTTTGAGGAAACTCATGTAGATGAAAAACATTTTAAATGTCATTTAGAATCTAGAAAAAAATTAAAAAAAAATAAACGAGCTAGCCTTATACCATTTTTGGCAAGATCGGGACACAGAAAACCCTAAACACCCTAAATAATGGCAAAAATTTGTAACTCAATATCCATTTGGATTTTGAGGAAACTCATTTAGATGAAAAACATTTTAAATGTCATTTAGAATCTAGAAAAAAATTAAAAAAAATTAAACGAGGTAGGCGTATACCATTTTTGGCAAGATCGGGACACAGAAAACCCTAAAAACCCTAAATAATGGCAAAAATTTGTAACTCAATCTCCATTTGGATTTTGAGGAAACTTATGCAGATGAAAAACATTTTAAATGTCATTTAGAATCTAGAAAAAAATTAAAAAAAAATAAACGAGCTAGCCTTATACCATTTTTGGCAAGATCGGGACACATAAAACCCTAAAAACCCTAAATAATGGCAAATATTTGTAACTCAATCTCCATTTGGATTTTGAGGAAACTTGTGTAGATGAAAAACACTTTAAATGTCACCTAGAATCTAGAAAAAAATTAAAAAAAAATAAACGAGGTATCCGTATACCATTTTTGGCAGGATCGGGACCCATGAAACCCTAAAAACCCTAAATAATGGCACATATTTGTAACTCAATTTCCATTTGGATTTTGAGTATTTTCATAGAGATGAAAAACACTTTAAATGACATTTAGAATGTAGAAAAAAATTAAAAAAAATAAATAGGCAGCCATTTATAATTTATACATCTCGTGTAAAAACACACGAAATATATGCTTCTATCTCGTGTTGATGTACACGAGAGGTTTAAAATCCTGTAACCCTTCAAAACGAGCTGCGTTGAATTCGCCGTTTATAATTCCTTAAAACACACCTATTCTGAACAGAAACCATAAACCCCATTATTATTCAAAAAATCAATCTCTCAGTTCATAGCATGGATTCCTCACAAAATTCTCCCCAACATTCTCCAAGTTTCAATGATCATAGCATAAATTCTTATGAGTATATTAACCTTGATGATATAGAATTTGTCCTTGATGAAGAAGAAGGAATCTCACCAAATTATCCTCCACATGAACATTCTCCAAGTTTCAATGATCCAAGCTTCTATGATCATAGCATGGATTCTTATGAGAATATTAACCTTGATGATATAGAATTTGTCCTTGATGAAGAAGAAGGAATCTCACCAAATTCTCCTCCACATCAACATTCTCCAAGTCTTAATGATCCAAGCTTCTATGAAGTAAGTTCTTAATCTTTTGTTTTGTATTGTGATCAAAATCGAAATCAAAATTCCATCTTGGACGGAGATAATTTCGTGTAAAAATACACGGCATAGTTGCTTACATATCGTGTACACTAACACGAGATGTACTGATCTATGTCGTGTATTTATACACGAAATATATACTTACTGGAGCTTTGAAACTGACTGGTACTGTATTTTGCAGGGTCCATTTCCGGATATCAGTGATGAATTCACGACATCAGAATTATTTCCAAACAGGGATGCGCTTCGCACATGTACGGAAATCGCGAGGCGTCGAAATATACACCTTGTTATACGTAACTCGAAGAATAGAATTGGAAATAAACTAGCTTATGCGATGATAATATGTCATTTTGGTGGATATCACAGCTCAAGATCTAAGAATATAAAGAAGAGTAGTAGCAAGAAGAGAGAGTGTAGTTTTAAACTATATGCCAAAGAAAGGAGGGATGATGGGTTATGGGGTTATGTTGTAAGGAATGGTATACATAATCATGACTTTCCTTTGTATCCGAAGGTTTTCCTCTCGGGAAATTGACAGTGCCGAATATGACGTTGTGTGTAGGGCAAGTGAATGTTCATTGCAAGGCCCAAATGACATAGTTGCAATGTTAAAGATGAACGATGAGAAGAATGTGAGCACTCCGATGCACGTCCGCAATGCCATCACAAAATATAGAGAAAAAGAACGACAAGGAAGGACCCCGCTACAATAATTCCTTAAATTACTCGTAGATCATGAATATACATACTACACGAGGGAAGACGCCTGAGAGTGGCATGATCGGCGATATATTCTTCTCTCACCCATTAGCAATGAAGATGCTAAACTGTTTTCCATATGTTTGACAAGGTGATCGCACTTACAACACCAACTACTATGGACTCGTACTTCTTGCAGCTTGTAGGATTTACTTCCACCGGCATAATTTCACAATAGCGTATGCGTTCCTCAAGTATCGAGTGCGGATGATTACAAATGGGCATTGGACAATTTTCAAACTGTTTACACCTCCCCGCCTGCCAACAGCTTTTGTCACCGATCGTGAATTGGGTTTTATCGCCGCTCTCCGTACAGCTTTTTCCCGACACCGCACACTTCTTGTGTCGAGGCATATCGAAGTCAATGTTAGAAGGCATGGGTTGAGTCATACAGGTATTTATTTATTTACTTATTTACTTATTTATTGATTTTCTTTGTTTATAATATATATAATTACTTAAATTACAGTGTAGCGAGGATTTGGCATAATCATTCATGAGGAGTTTCAATTATGCAATCTCTGCCCTACCTCCGGCGAATGGGACGAACGTTGGCAAGGGCTTTGTGACCGTTTCATATCTTATCCTCAGATTATTGGATTACCTCCGCGATACATGGATTACTCCATACTCTCGTAATATTCTCGTCCACGCACACGGATGTGTTACCACACTTTGGGACCCATACCACAAACAGGATCGAGGGTGAGCATAACAGGTTCAAGAAGGCATTGGGGAGTGCTTCTTCTACTTTTGACACAATCTTCAAAAAGGCTCATAAGATCTTCGATATCCAACTAAAAAATATCAAACAGGTATGAATAGATCAAAGACCGTAACTCCAATTGATTTGAGGACCCGTAATATGTATCACAACATATTGACTAAAGTGTCAACGGAAGCCTTGCGCATTATCGACAAGAGCGGGTCGACTTTAAAATCAAGCGGGGTCGTAATGGGGTAATGTCATCACCGAGGATGCCTGCGGGTGTTACTACAGCGAACACATGGACTTCCATGTAGTCACGAGATTGCAAGGATAGAGGACTGTGGGGACGGATTGAGCCGGCTCGATTCATGATTTTGGAAGAAGTTGGATATTGAAGTAGACAACCCTCCATCCGAGCCTTCAATAAATAAAGACAATTTTCAAGCTATGTTGAATAAATTTGAGAAAGCACTCCGAACCTAAGGAGAAAGTTATTCAAAACGATGGAAGAAGGGCTAAATCACCAAACAAGAGATGCTTACGAGCGGATCATATTTCAAAGGCGAATAAACCCCTGACCGGAAGTTCCGTAGAACCGTCGATTGGGAGCATACTAACAACTTTTTCGAGTCCCCGTTACACCATCCTCGACTAGCAAAGGGTATAGATCTTCATTCATTTGTGGCTCACATTTCAATTAAGTTCTTGATGTATTTGATTTGCATGTTGATAGTATGAATGCTTCTCACTCTTTTCTTTGCCCTATTTCAGTCTAGATCTCGCATTCATCGTGCATCAACCCAAGCGAGTTCGGAGTCCACGCACAAATGGAAATCGCCTTCGTAACTCCACACCATCTACCCCCGCTAGTACTCCTACGTCTCATCCACCACTAGCCGCTTCCTGGTCGTGGGAGAGGACGGGGTCGAGGGCGAGGTCGAGGGCGAGGTCGAGGACGAGGACGGGATCGTGGTCGTGGTCGTGTGAGAGGGAAATGGACACCCAATCACACTAGTATATACAAACTCTAAGTATTTGACGTCTTTTCCACCTTTCATTATCCCATATATTGGAGGCATCACAGATGTGGCATCCGATGGACATTGTGGCTATAGAGCCGTAGCGGCACGTATATTCTGAGATGAGGAGATGTGGGCTCAAGTGCGCTCGCATCGTTACCATGAGGTGAATGCTCGCCAAGACCTTTATCAAAGAGTTCTAACTTGGATAAATGTAGATGAACTCTTACGTAGGATTGCTTGCTATGTCTGGCGACGACGGACGATACTTATTGGATGGACCTTCCAGATCTTGGGCACATCATCGCCACGAGGTATAATGTGGCATTCATTTCGTACTCGGCTAGCGGCGGCGGCTTATGTCTTCCGGTGGCGTACCGGAGAGTAGGACCACCGATAAACACGGTTGTGGTGGGACAAGTGAGAAACCATTTTATATTGGTATGATACTTAACTGTCTCATCTATATTTGTAATATTTAAGTGTCTTACTTAAATTCGTTGTATTTAACTCGTTATTACTTTTGCACGCACATGTCGTGCAATGATTACCCAATTCCACCACCACCGAACACTTGGAGGGAACACTCGTGATCCAAGCGCAAGTCAACGATCCTCCAATACCGAGATAGGATAGCAGCATTTAATAAACTCTATGATCAGGATACCCATGCAAGAAGAGAAAGATTACGTAGGGGATAGTATATGTGTAATGGTTTTTGAATTATAAAGTTTGTATGAATGTTTGGATGTTTGAATTATATGCTTATCCTTGTTAACACTTTTATTTCGTATACAATTTTTCATCAGTATGACTTTGGTCTTTGTTGTTATCTTGATGTGTCTCGTGTATATCCACACGAGACACATCTCGTGTGGATTTACACGAGATGTGTCTCGTGTGGATCTACACGAGATGTGTTTCGTGTGGATCCATACGAGACACATCAGCAACAGCACCAGCACCAAGTGGTAGAAGTGGAGGCGGCGGCGATGGCAGTGGTGGTAGCGGCGGCGGAAGCTCCAGCAAGGACAGCCGGAATTTTTACTCGAGCCATTCTTCGTCGTCGTGGTGTGTACTGCGAGAGAGAGAGAGAGAGAGCGAGGAGAGGAAGAGCTGTGTTTGATTGAATTTGAAATGAAAAAAAAAAATTATATATAAATGGGTAATTTGGTAAATTGCGTTGGCCGTGGTTGGCCGTGTATTTTTGAGGGGTCGTGTATTTATGTATAACCGGTTTTAGTCGGAACAAATATTTTTAAAGGGGGCGATTCAACAAAGGGGTAATTGCCAAATCATCCCCCACCTTAACAAAATTGACCACATAGGACACAAATTTTCGGAACCGACCACCGGGTCCTCTCTTTATAGATGGATACACGTGTCATTAAGGGGCCAGCTGTCATACTCTCTCTCCTCCCTCGGTTTTTTCCCTCTCAAAACTTTAAATTGAAATATCTTAAAATTCATAAGTCAAAAAAAAAAAATAATAATTCAAAATCATTGTTGTTTTCGTATCGTCAATATGAATCAAACTATTAGATACAACATATAATCTGTAGCAAATTTGATAAGTTCACATTTAGTCCAAGTTCACAGTTATTTTTCACAATTGGTCAAAAAACAACTAATAGAAGTTCACAATTGTTTTTGCTAAATTCATAATTTATGCATGAAAATGGCTACCATTTACTTAATTCACAGTTGTTTTTAGTTAAGTTTATAGTTGTTTTTAGTCTTTTAATGCCTTTATTTTTGCAATTTTATGAGATTCTTTGACATATTATTAAGTTTATAGTTAAGTTATTTTTAGTCTTTTATTGCCTCTGTTTTTTGCAATTTAATGAGATTCCTCTGTTTTTGCAATTTAATGAGATTCTTTAACATATTTGTTAAGTTCACAGTTGTGTTTAGTCTTTTATAGCCTCTATTTTTGCAACTTTATGAGATTATTTGACATATTTGTGAAGTTCACAATCATTTTTACTTAAGTTCACAGTTTAGTCTTCTACGACCGCTATTTTTGCCATTTTTTTTATTATTTGACATATTTGTTAAGTTCACATTTTTTTTAGTTAAGTTCACATATATATTTTTTTGCCTTTTATGGCCTCTTTTTTTGCTATTTTATAAAATTGTTTGAAACTCCAAAGGATTAAATCCAAATGGGATGTTATATTTTTAGGAGGAAACAGTCTAAAACTCCAAATGGTTAAATCTAAAATAAATGATTTTTTTTACTCTTTTATGGTTTTATGGCGTGATCGATTTTTTGTAATGGGTTTTGTTTAGGGCTACAGGGATATTTTCGGAATTTAAGAAGGATTTAAATGGGTCATGGACCCTATGGTAGTATTATTTTTGGCTTTGGACTAGGTGGTTAATTTTCAAAATGTGTGTCTTAAATGGTTGTTTGGACTAGGCTGGAGGACTAGCTGGTCATTATACTTGACAAATTTTTAACTATAACATTCACTAAAACAAGTAAACATACATATACATATATAAATCTTTCTGCAGGTCAGTGCCATAGTACATTATGTTATTTGTTAATGTTGGCACTTAATGGGAAAAACACTCTTATCTCCTATCAGAAAAATTCTCAATTCTCCTTTTCGCGCTTCGACTCTGACATAAAGTTCTTGCTTCGACTATTCAAAAGTCGGAGAAGGTTTTTTACTAATGAATCGATAGTCAAAATCATTTCATCCGGGATCCCTTACTCTATCAAAGCGTCGGATTTCTAAATTCTCATACGCCCCCCCCTCCCCCGGAATTCCTTCTAGAGCCTGTTGAATCGAGCACCTTGTTAGTGATTTTCTTTAATTTAATCAAGACAATATTTTCATGTAAAAGAATAAAATTATAGGATTTGAAGGGCTATCATGTTTCCGTCAGCATTTCCTTGATGATCCGCTCCATCGTTGTTGTTGTTGTTCATAATCTGGTTTTGTTTTGGCTTCTCAACAGCTGCAGGCTTGAATTCAGCCTGTTTTGCCAGCTCTTCTACTGCCTCAACTATGCCTTCAATCCTCACACCAATTTCAATCAACAAAGAAGCAAAACTTACTACCGGAAATATTTCAGTCAGGGGGGGCAATATTGTCAATAGGGTTTCGTCTTTCTTCTCGCTTTCGGCCTCTAATATAACTGGTGCCTGCAGGAGTAATGAAGCTGGAAGATTTTCTACTGCATTTTGGAGTAGTTCTATTGCCTCTTTCATTTCTTCGACTGCAATGTTTATTTTTGATGATCGTCTCATGGTCGTTATTATTATTGCTAGCTCTCTTATCACATTACATGATTTTGAGCTTAGTCTCGAGCATGTTGAATCAAGATGATTCTTTATGAACTCAGGAGCCTGATTTTCTGAAGTGAGGCAACTATTGAGTGTTTCAAGGCAATAAGCGACACTACGCATCGTGGCCCCCACTTTTAGGTACTTCTTCCACGGGTGTCGGAAACTGAATCGCCCATGAGCCGGCTCCCATCTTGCAAAATTAGCCTACATATATAGAGACAGTACAAATTTTCAGTTGAAAACTTCATGAACAAGAGCTTATAAGTTTGCGCTAACTTAAAGAAACATACCATGGAATCTTCTGAGGCCTTTGAGTTCAACACACATTTGTAGTCTTTCAGTTTCTTACACGTTCCCCCTCATCATTGCCAAAATATTCAGCCACACAACCTAGAAACATTGAAAAGAGAAGACAAAAACGTGAGCAAATGCATTCTCAAGAGATTTGGCTTCTGCAGAAAGCTCTAGAGGGGCTGAAAACATACTTTCTAGAGACGTTGCAAGCTTTTCCATGTTACGAGGGAAGAGAAGATGGAGTTCCACTCCAGCCCAAACAGGATAGATGAGTATGCTTGTCAAAATGCACAAAGATGTTCCTATGATAATGGTCGAAAGTCTCTCGTGGGCCATATGTAACAACTTATCCACACGATAGCCCGATACTGATACCAAACTGAATGTAAGAATGAAGATTGTACAACCATAATCATATCGAGCTCTCACTTGGGGAATAAATCTTGAAAATGTTGTCACTGAAGCTGTCAAAAATTCGAACACAAGGTTAATCACACCATACCAATATAGGCACAAATGACAAAGTGATATATATATATGTGTGTGTGTGTGTGTGTGTGTGTGTGTGTTTATATACCAAAGATGAAAACTGAGGCTCCCATAATAATTGGCTCAAATCTTTCTCCTGCATGACTAGCAACCCAATGGATCCCAAGTGCAAGAAATCCAGCAAGAGCAGTAGCACATATTCTGTTCAAGCATTTATACAGAGTCCCACCTGCAAATAAATGTTACCATACATTCATAAGCATTAACCAAACCATTGTCTTTGTGTGTGTGTGTGTGTGTTGGTGAAGATGAAAAGGGTAAATTTGGAAACTCACCAACAGTGTACTCAAAGACAACGACGACAGTCAAAACTGCCCATATGGCATTGCCGCCTACACCATCATTCAACGGTCTCATATAGTAAAACAACGAAACAACAGTTAATGCAATCCCAACTTTGAGACAATGCATAACTTTTCTAGGATCATCTACTGCTAAATCCCATGCCTTGTTGAAGAAACCTTGAACCCTTAATACAAAACTCATAGCCAACCCCTTTAACCCAACCCAAAAACCACCCTTTTCCGGCTCCTTCACCAAAATCTTTGTGGAGGAACCATTGTCTACCCTCACCCTCCACTCCAAACCTCCACTAGCTTCCTTTGTGTTAGCCATTATAATGGGGACGGAGTAAATGGATGTAAATGAAAGCAAACAGAACTTGAGCTTTATGCAGAAATTAACATATAGCACAAGTCTTCCTCCGCGCAGCAACGAGTGAGATAATATAGCAAGGAATGGGTTGATTGATTTGATGACCATTGATGCCTATTTATATACTGGTGCAGTTTCTTTATTTCACACCTCACATCACTATTTACCCCCACCACCAAAAAAAAATATAATAATAATAATAAAAATATAAATAATAATACTCTGTAAGAAGCATAAAGTTAAGCATCACCTTCAACAACTAGGGGATCCAAATTTAAATAGTTTACATAATGTTTTTAGGTCAGGATGGTGGGATGTTGTATGACATATGTGAATAGCATTAGCAGTATTGCATCAACACAAAAGATTATCAACTTGTCAATTAACATATTATTTTTTTCTTTTTTTTTTTGTGTTCATGAGCTAACTGGCATGCGTTCCCTATCAAAGCTAGAATAAGGTTTTGTTTTTTCCACCATGACGCGTGAAGAACTCAGAAAGTGAAAGCTCACATTTCTGTCAAGTTCACTGTAATCAGTAATTACATGCCCTCCGGCCACTAGGGGAAATGTTGAAACATATAAGCTAGGCTTAAAGTTTTTTCACTCGTTCGTTTATGTCCATTGAATTCGACAAACTTACTGTTTTTCTCTTGGTTTGTGGCTGAAATGAATGCTGTTTAGCTGTATGCTCGATTCTATTCCACTTGCAGGCAAAAACCAAAAAAAATTACATGTTGTAGCTAGGAATAATTCGTTCATTTCAGTCCACAACCAACAAAAATGATATAGTTTGTGGTCAATGCCATTTAAAGGAGGCAAAAACCAAGTAAATACGATATCTAGACACGTAAGGCTTGCAGCTTTCAGTCCATTCATTTTGTATAGCCAACCGAAGATAAACTATTCAACGTTAAAGAAATTGAAAATTTGATTCGGTCCATTCGGACATTAGTTTATAGTTCGTCAGGGGCATGCAAAGCGTTCTTGTGGTGTGTTGTTGTTATAGTAATACTGCTTTATTTTGTAGTGGAACTTTGATCAGATTCCTCTCTCGTTTGTCTCTTCGCAAGATAAGAAAATTAGGAGAAAACAGCAACCACTCCTTATAGGCCGGCCATAACCATTTTCAACTTCCCATATTTCTCGTCTCTCTTCTTTGCTACTTGCTTTCTTTTTTCCCAGCTTTTTCAATATAAGCACTCAAGTGATAAGTTGTACTGAAGATGAAAATATCCAACTATTTCCATTTCAAAGTTAGGTGGGGGGGGGGGACAGTTTTTTCGTGGTAAATTTTCTTATCATCTGAAAAACAGATCGAAAATGCATTAAAATGTAAGGCCTAAAATACAAAATCTTCATATCAAACGCGTTTTTGGCTTCCAAGCAAACTTAATAACACAAACACATATTGTCAGTGGCGGATCTACACCAAAACATTTGGTGTTGCCTGTTCTTTACTAAAAAAAATTGGCGCGAAACTAAAATTCAAAATGTTTACATTCATAAATATAATAGGCTTCAATACGTCAACATTACATGAAATAAACACAATTTACATTTGACGTTTCCTAGGATTCATCTTTTGAAAATAAATTAAAATTTCATCCTCACTAATGGTCATGAATACATCCCTTTCTACAAAAGTTACCAAACGGTCATTTAACCATTCATCCCCTATCTTAGATCTCAAATCGACCTTCACATGCTTCATAGCTGAAAACGACTTCGTTTTGCAAAAAAAAAAAAAAAAAAAATCTTTTTTTTGGGTTGCCTGGACAACACCAGGCACGACTGTACATCCGCCCTGCATACTGTCTTTTGAGGTGGATTTTGCTTGAAATGGTAAGTAAATACTAAGGCAGTTCTCAATCCCAATTTTAAAAAATTGGTTCAACCTAAAGGTGGCAAGTCCAATAGTCCCTATAAATGATTTCTTAACAAGAAAAAAAAGGGTACATTCATAAAGTTTTCTTTCCCACCTAAGTGATGCATATGCAATAGTGCACTTGACCTCATCCTTATAAAAGAAGCTATGTATTTTAAGAACAAATTAGGTCATGAAGGGTACCCTCCAAATTCCCCTGTTTTGATTCTTTGGCTTGTAATGGTTTTAACTTGAATGGTATAAGCACTTATCTCTCATTGCTGGAGGCCTTTTCATTTGAAAGGCTAACTCAACTATCAAAAGTGGTTTTTCAACAATGTCTCTATCAAATGATTCAACATACACTAATACTAGTATTAAACCCTCAAAATTATGGTTGTTAGGTTTAAATCTTTTGTTAATTAGTCTTAATTTTCGGTGACACGTCAACTTCTGCTGCTGCCTGCTGGTGCTAGATTGTGTTTGTGTGAGGGTACGTAGTCGTACTAGTAGCTCGGACGAGCTAACATCGATATGTGCATTTGTGTTTTGTTGGGTGCAGGTACACACCTGCACCCAACAAAACACAAATGCACATACTATACTGACACCTGCACCCAACAAAACACAAATGCACATACTGACGCTATTGTGTGTGTGTGTGTGTGATATTAGGTGTCATCTTCTGTCGCTGTCGCATATTAAGTGATTAAACCACAATCAACTTATCATTTAGATAAACATGATCATATGTTCTGATGATCACTTGTTTAATGTACAGAGATCATAACATAAAACACCCAGAAATTCAGGTATGATATATACAAGGAATCAGCAAAGCCCAGATGAAAAATCACAAGTTAGGAGTCAGCCTAGAACTACATGTCTTTGTTAATTTCCGAAGAAAAAAAATATGAACATGTTATGACACGAAACCGAAGAAGAATCATCGATAAAACCAAGAAAAATAAAGGTCAAATAATTAAAATAAAAAAGAAAAAAAGAAAGCAGAATCAGCTCCTCTTCTTTCCCAGTTTCTGTCTACTCACTTTGGCTGGGAACAGTTTTCAAAAGTAAAGCTAAAACATTCTCTGGCCAGCTTTCATCAACTCTCTACCTACGAGCTTTCTGAGAATTTGATTCCCGAGACATTTCTTCCTTCTATTTTGAGAACATATACCAATCACTGCCATCACTACAGATGAAGGCTCAGGGTATTTTCGCAACTTGTGTTATAAGTTTATGCACTCAATTGTATCAGCAAAGCTGACAGGAAGTGGTGCAAGAGAAGACTGGTGGTGGTAATTGTTGACTAGAGATGTTCCAACTTCTAGGACCTTGCTATTGTCACTCACAGCAGGCACTTGTAGAAGCTGAACAAGGGCTGAAAATATCTCGTGTCTTGTTACGTGTGTGTTTGCCTGTAAAAAAATGTTACAAATCAATTCTATAAGAAAAACTCTGCCTAATCGCAAGATTCTTTTAATGGAGCGGAAGGGCTTCAATTACCTGAGCCTCAACAATGAATCGGGCCCATATCTTGTTCTCTCGAGTCTCCATCACGCCTTTTAAGATGGTCAACCCAAATCCTCGAACTATGTCAACTATTTCGAGAAAGAATCCCTGTTCTTCACAAGACATCTGTAAACAAAGAATGAAAGTACATTCAAACTTTTGCTCCATATTTATTAAGTCAAAGAAAATCAACTACAAAATGCAAGTGATTGGTTGTATCATCTGACGGTCCGTTGCTAAGTGATAAGATATGCAGTTTCTGACAAACAAAAGGCATTTTGTATCTATTTTTCATAAACCCTCTTTACCTCTATAAGCATTTGTCCATGTGCGCTTAGGTCTTCGACTACCAACGGACAAATCATTGTTTGGTTTCCTAATTCGCATGCCCAAGTAACTCCGTTTCCGCTACTACCCCCGGAGTAATCTTTCTGAATCATAACATTGATAACATGACCAATCAGCATGAATTATTCATCAAAATTTATTAAAAACGTGACAAAAAAACACAAACCAATGAAATAGAACAAGAAATATTTTTTTACCTTTGCTTCATCAACTTGTTTAAGTTTATCCGCATGTTTTGTCATACTTTGCAAGAAAAGCATGTGCTTAATGGTCCGATCCAACAAACAGTCGATACTCAACTGTTGCATTAGCCAATCAAAACACAATTAGAAGTACTCGCAAAAAAAAACACAAAAATGAAAAATTACCGCGACCATGGCATACCTTTTCACCATTGGGAATTAGTTCTCTCAACTCTGCCATGCGGTCAAGGATCTGTTGACGATCTTTAGGCCTAGGACGAGTGCCCGGTTTAGCCTTTTTCTTGATGGTCTTGGGAGGTTCTACGTGCCTCTTAGCTTGTAAAACCGTGCTTCCAGAATTCATGCTATAGCCATCGTCCATCCATAAGCTCTGCTCCAATTTTGGGACACCATCTTTCATTGGTCCGAAACTATTATGCACAGGCTGCAAAGAACTCATGTCCCAAGTTGAGTTTCCAATTTTTCTCCTCTTAGTTGTAGAAGACACTTGATCCTCGATGCAGGATGTAGAAGTGGTGGGGGAATTACCAGAAACGCCCTCCAAGAGCCCTTCAATGCCTAATTTGGAGAATAACCCTTTACGAGGAGCAAAAGTGGGACCAGGGACATTTTGGTTCGAGATACATTCTGAATTATAAGAATGAAAATCATTCACCACCGCAGGCTGTAAGATGTCGTTCAAATCTCCAGTTTGTCCGCATCCAAAACTGACACCAGTGCTACCAAGCAAGTCATTCTTGATACCAGATATGTTTGAACACTTACCTTTAACATCCAAACTTAACCCGTTTGTAGCAGAACTTTGCAATGAATTAGTAGAGTGATTGACTGAAATTCCCATTGTTTGTGACAAAAGGCCATCATTTTGTGTGGAGGCGACCGTTATATTGCTATGGTCCGATGCGGAAATAAACCATGGGGAGAAATTATCCACTGAACAAGATTGAAATATATCTGTACTATCTCCATTCTGGAATAAGTCTTCGGGAATGGTGAAATCTTGAACATTGAAAATGTCGAAGGAGAAGTTTTCTCCGTGTTTGCAAATGCCCCGATCCCATTTAGAGAATTGAAGGTCAAGTCATGGAAAGGACTGTTTGGTCTTGAAGAAAACATATTCCAGGAAGGATTAGTACCAAACTGATCTAACTGGGTATTATTATACTGATTAAACAAGACTTGAGCGTTCAAGCCTTGCAAATTGTTAATCGGAAGAGATAAGTTTTCAAGAGAGAAAGACATTCTTTTATTGTCTGATGTGAAAGAGAATGACTGAGAGGGATATGTTGAAGAAGGGGTGAGTCCCATTGAATCCGTAACATAGGAATCTTGAGATGACATTAAGGAAGCAAACGAGCCGTTTTGACCGTAATTTTGGCTGTTTGATGATTTAGGCACACTCTCAAACGAACTAAGTGTATCGCCATTTTCAATATCTTGGAATAGTTTTTTGGTTTGATTCAAGAATTCCGCCCTCTCCAGAATCTGCAGTAGAAAAAGGCAGGATTAACATTCAAGAATTTAAAGCAAGCCGCTGCAACAATCAAGGGCTTAAATTCATCTGGCAAATCAATACAAAAACATGACTTTTTTTCAGAATGATTTATTTTTATAATGCAACACACAGATTAAATCTAAGAAATACATTTGTTAGGATTAAATGTTTCATGACCAAGTAAATAATTTGTGAAGGTGAAATGCATGGTCACACTACTAACCTTTTCGGTGGACCCAAACTGTACTATACCTCGTGGAATCACGGGAATTACTGCAATTGCCTGTAAAATGGGAAATTGAAAATAATCAGAAGACAACCTCATGCCTTTGGACCGAAACAATTATCGCAAAAACATAAAGCAACTAGTACCGGGGTGAGGACCAATTCATGTCCTATAATTCAAGTAACATAAGTTTTCTATGCTTCAAGGTGAAAATAAGAAAGTAACTTATTTTTGCATCCCTAAACGAGTGTCCATTTTTCACTATGTGAGAAATTCAAGCAAGGTGGCTTTAGGCACGTTTAGTAGCACATATCGTAAATCCCCTACCTTATAGACTATTGCCAAGTACTCCTTATATAACGGAATGTAATCTTTGTTAGAGGTGAATTTAGTCACTTTCTTAACAACGGAACACTCGTTTATAGCTTAACTTTAAAAAAATGACATTCCATTAAGAACGGCAGTAGTAGAGTACCTTTATCCCAGAGGAAAACTGGCTATCAAACTCCGAATCATCCTGTAAAATGAAACAATTTATGCCAAATTAGATGAAAGAACAACAACAACAACAACAACAACAAAGCCTTAGATGAAAGAACTGGCAACAAAAAAATAAATTCACAGATTAGGTTCAGACCAAAGAATAATATTTTTTTTAAAAAAAAACTAATAATAATAATTAATATTATTCTTGTTTGTGAGTACCTGTAATGGGATCTGGCTTGAACCTAAGGAATTATGTCCTTTGACATGAGAATCCGAGAACATCCACCGGTGCTTTTTTGTAAAAGCAGCTTGGCCAATTATTCTATACAGTATATGAAAACATAAGCATACAAGTTAAGCCTAATTGAGATTTCAAAATTAAAAAAGTGTCAATTGTTATGGATGATAATTCCACTAATGAGTAAAGTTGCAGTGATTTTTAAATAAAATTAAGCATACCCTACGCCGAGAATGTGGACTTGTAAGAGCGAATCATCGATCAAACCTCCGATTTTATCCTCATAGTAGGCATCTTCCACTGTCAATCTGGGAGCCAAAAGTAAATGTAAAGGAAAACAAAAATATTAAATACACAAATTTCGTACTTAAGAAGTGAAAATCAAATAAAATTAGGGGCATTCAAGAGTGTAGAAGCCAATTAATTAATTAATTCTTGATTGATTGATAAATAGAAAATTATTAAAATTCATAATAAGCCAAATTTAATGTAACAGATCAATAGTGAGAATATTCAGAAAATGCATTTAATGAGAGAGATTCACTACATTTGTGTACATTATGATGACAAATTTACACCAAATTAAAGCCTTTTATTTTGATAAAAATTATAAAAAAACTAAAACTCAAGTCAAGAAACAATTTTTCCGCAGTTTTTTGAGACCCAGAAGAAAACAAATGCAGAAAGTCCACTAAATTTCTAGTTCTTTAAAACAAGTGAAAGAAAAATACAAAAAATAGACCTTTTGAGCATCATTCAAAGACCCAAATGAAAATAGAGACACAAAAATTAAATCTTTTATGAACAGCAAAGACCCAAATCAAAACACAAACATGCACATACTCACAAACAGAGAATACTGTGAGTGAGAGAAAGATAAGCTTACAGAGAATTTTCGGGATCAAAGCGCCAAAAAACACCATAAGACCATCCATGACTGCAACAAAGACTCTTGAGCACATTCTTGACAACAGAATCCTTGTGCCTAACAAGCATTTTTCCCAGATCAAAAATTTCCCCTCCAAGAATCAAATTTCTTTTCCTGGTCCCAAATTTTCCCAAGAAAATATTTGCTTTTTCAGAAGCACTTGGTAAAATCTAGGGTCTCTCTGAGGCACAAAAAGGAGAGAGAGAGAGAGAGAGAGGGAGAGAAGGGTTTGGGGTTTTACATGAAAGAAGGTTGAGGGAGGAGAGAGAAAAGGAGAAAGGCTGAGCGTTGGGTATTGCCAAAAAGGAAAACAGGGTACGGGAGGGAGGGAGGGAGATGACGGATGGATGTCTGAAACTGAAAGTCTGAAACCTCGCCAATGTAAATACTCACAAAAAGCTGTTTTTATTATAACACACAGAAAACCAAAATACTATTAAACACACACAAATACTTGCCCATTCAGAATAAATTGGTCTGTGTCTGTTTGTCTGATGTGGTGAGAGACAGAAAGAGATGCTGATTTTAAAGAGGGTTTTAGATAATTACATAGATCTTCTTAAAGTGAATATGGCTCAACTCATTTTTGATACTCACCTTAAATTAAATTGCCAAAATCTTACACAAAAAAAATGCATTTTTTCTTAAGTTTAGAAAAAATATGTATTGTTTCTTCCGCTAGTATTAGTGTAACAAAGTGTCAGTGTAAAAAAATGTCAGTGTTAGTGTAACAAAGTGCCGGTACATATATATTAAGTATCAGTGTAAAAAAGTGTCAGTGTTAGTGTAACAAAGTGTCAGTGTTAGTGTAACAAAGTGTCAGTGTAAAGAGTGTCAGTGCATCTATATTAAGTGTCAGTATAAAAAATGTCAATATAGGGTAAAAAAGTGCCAATATTAGTATAAAAAATTGTCAGTGTAAATAGTGTCAGTACATGTATTATTAAGTGTTCGTGTAAAAATGATTCCTTCTCTGTCAAATACTGTAGAGTCACTACCATGCGTTGGTCTTATAAAAAAAAAAAAAAAAAAAAAAAAAAAAAACCTTACATTTTATTCTTAAATTTTTACTTGTCCAATATTAAAATCAAGGGGACAGTGAAATTAACTTATTGAGTGGAGTCGATCAAAAGAAAAACATATTCTACACTAAGAAATGAAAAATGAATTTTTGGTAAGTGTCGGTTCTAATATTATAAATTGTCAGTTCTAATATTATAAACGGATAATTTTAATATTTGGTTGTGTTTGAAGAAAAAAACAAGAATGAATTAATACTCCAAGATAAAAGGATAAACAGAGATCTTCACTATGTTCCCCATTTTCTCTTTCAATATCTATAATAGTTATTAGATTTACGGCTTTGGGCCCATTTCTTGCTTTGTCGTTCTTGCCACATTTTGCTTCAATTTTTATGTCTTACGCTTCAATTTTTATGTCTTGTGCTTCTGCTTTTTGTTTTTTGTTATTCAAAATAATTTTTCTTTTAAAATTTGAATTATTATCTTCGCCACTTAAACTAAACTGGATTCATGATTTGCTTTAGTACTCCTTTTGATCAATAAATATTACATTTAATTTGTTACTAATATTTATAAAATGTATTTTATTTGTTACATTGTTTTTATGATAATGTGAAAGCTTGATATAAATTGTTGAGGCATGATTTAAAATATTAATCTTTTAGATCAATTGTTAACTCTAACAAGATATCAGACCGCAAGGTCCCGAGTTCAATTCCGACCGCTTGCAGTAATACCCGAATTTATATGTGCAAAAAATTGCACTGTGTTGACATGCTCGAAAATATGACATGTTTGAAATTTGGCATGCCCGATAAAGTGACATGTTTATGATCTCTTCACGTGTGCGACCGGGTCACACGTGAGGGAGAGTGTGAAAGTTTGATATACATTGTTGAGAAAGTTTGATATACATTGTTGAGCCACGATCTAACAGATTAAACTTTTAGATCAAGTGATAACTGTAACAGATGACAAAAATTAAATTAAGAGCATTTTCCTATATATAAAACTCTCGGTACGAATAAAAAAATATTCTTGGGAATAATAAAAAAAATTGTACATAAAACCGAGGGGTATAGAAATTTCTAACTAAACAAATGGCCATTTGATTTCTCTAAACTAAATTATAACAGTATACACAATTAAATATAATAACGAATTATTTATTAAATTTATTAAATCTTGACAAATGCCTTTATTTTTATTTTTTCATTTTGATATGAGTGTTGCATGGTATCCGACCTTAGATATATTGTAAGAAAATTTTTCAACTTTTTTTTAAGCAAACAATAAATAAAGTTTTGCAGAATATGATGCTTCACAACAATCGAAAACTCATCCTGAAGACAAAAATTTCTACGAATACGATAGAATCGTGATTATTTTGTTTCCACATAGTAGCCTCTTTTGTTTTTCAAAAAATCATATTCTTCCCAGTAAATAGAAGCTTTAATGATTTATACCCGAGAATATATCAGTTCTTAGACTGAAATTAAATCATTTAATCATTTGATTATGAAAATCTTGAAAATAAACAAAATCAATACATTTTAATAGTGCCATTATATTATTGAGATTTTATACTTTTTAGGAATATCTTATCAACTTTTATTTTGTATTCCCTTGGATGCTAAAATAAATATTGCATTTGATTTGTCAAACATTTTCAATATTTGTGCTTAGATTGCACATTACTTGAATAATGAGACTCACTTGTTATTCTGACAATAATGAGACTCACTTGTTATTCTGACAACAAAAACTACTTTTCTTTTCTACTTTAATTTTCATACTAATAACATTTATTTTTTTCTTAATATTCGTGTAAATGGAGGGAGGATTAGAATAAGAAAATTTGTTAGAATTATAATAGATTTAGGACTCATATTTGTGTATAAATATGAATGTCTAGTTTATGTAAAAATTGAGACAGAAAAATACATATTATACTTTGTTTTCCATATTTTATCAATGTGTTTCATATGGAGTATTATATTTCGAGTGAGACAAAAGGAATATATTTCTTTACATTATTACTTCACTCAGTAAAAAAATACAGTATGTAAATTTGAAAATTAAATATTTTCAAAAGTAAAACTAATTTTGAATCAAATATTTTGTCAAACAAACAAAATGTATTTTAGGCAGAAAATAGTACTAGTAGATACTAGATTGTACTCTCCCGTCACACTTCAATAGTCCTACTTTTTCTTTTGATTCGTCCCAGACTAAGAATCACATTTCATAAATGACAAATTTTGAACAATGTTTTGGATATTTATACTCTTATAATGTAAATATATTTACAAAAAAATCATTCATTATACCCTTATAATGTTAACATATTTACAAAAAAAATCAATCAAAAAGTATTTTTATCATAAATGTTTTTACTTTTACATTCTCTCCTCTAATCTTCTACCAACTTGAAATTATTTATTCATTTAAAAAAAAAAATTAAAAAAAATGTGAAATACTATCCTAGAACCCTTGAAGTTGGACGGAATGAGTATTTACTTAATACTCCCTCCGTCCCACAATAATTCGTAAAAAGACCCCTTTTGGGCGTCCCACAATAATCTGCACTTTTTCAAAATGAAAATGAGATCCACTTCTCTCTACTCACTAACACTTTTCAAATTTACTATTCTCTCCACTGATTCTCTCTCCTATTTTATTTTTACACTCACAACACATCACCTTTTTCACTTTTTCTTCTTAATCTTCATGTCAAGCCAAAAAGTGTATAGAATTATGGGACGGAGGGAGTATCTCCTACTCCAAAATTTGTCTTCCCTTCCCCTAGTTTTTTGGTACAATCGGAGAAGATTGGGGTTTGAAATTAATTAATTTGGATGGCGGCTGCGGTAACGGAAGAATTAGTATTGTTGCCGGTGGCCGAGCGAATATTCCGGGAAGGGTAAAACGAGGTGGTGTCTTGGGAAGTGAGAAGTAGATGGGATGGGTATTGGGTAGTGTAGTTGTGGGTGGGGCCCAGTCTGAGGTAAATGTGGGGTTTGAAGGGATCATTTTCTGTTACCCTTCCTGCCATCTGCCTCCTCGATCTTCCACCATTCATTCCCCCCACATTCTACAGTTATGTTACGCTACATGCCCATCCATCGCATATTTGTGACCACCATCACTCTTTTGTTCAAGTTTCGTCAGAAATTAATCTCCTTATTTATTCATGCATGACGCTATGTTAATT
The DNA here is from genome assembly GCA_022495995.1 of Adenophora triphylla var. japonica. Classification (NCBI taxonomy): domain Eukaryota; kingdom Viridiplantae; phylum Streptophyta; class Magnoliopsida; order Asterales; family Campanulaceae; genus Adenophora; species Adenophora triphylla. The sequence continues at coordinate 206,586 of JAFEMH010002840.1, forward strand.
TACTCCCTGCCCGTTCCATTACAAAAGTATAAAATGAGTTTTACAAAAAAAAAAAAAAGTGACATATGAAATAGTAAGTAAATAAATAATGTGAGTATAACAAATAAATCCATTGAATAAACAAGTATTTAAATTTTTTCTTTTTGAAATTGTGTCTTTTGTAATGTAACATCAAAATGATGCTTTTATACCTTTTGTAATGTGACGGAGTGAATATTTTTTATTTTAACATAATTTTTTGTAATAACAAAAACTTCATCAAAGATCGTAGTATTATTTTTGTAATAACAAAAACTTTTCGAAACACAGTTCAAAATTTGCAATTTATGAAATGAGATTTTTAATATGGGACGAATAAAAATGGAAAGTAGGAAGTGGGACTGAGGGAGTACTTAATAGGACAGGCAAAAGTTGACTCATAAACCATGAAATGCAAATTTTTAGGTCAACTTCTTTACATCATTGTAAGGTCTAATTCGAAGAAACCAACTTCACTTAAACAATGACATACTCCATAGAGCATGCTTGTAATTAGAATATATTAGAGTGTGATTTCCTCTATATTTAGCATTACTTTAATTTCTTACTACTTAATAATTTCAAATAAAAATACCAACTTTTTCTATAGCTTAATTACAGACATGTATCTTTATTTAAAATGTATCTTTATTTAAAATGATCAATGTGTGCAGGGGCGGATCTAGCCACTTTTGACGTGGGCTCCAGTCCACGTCAGATCTCAGAATTTCTCAATTTTTTTTTTACCTAAGTCACCGACTCTAAGCATACGCGGTTTCAAAATCCTGGATGCGCGCCTGAATGTGTATGTTGTGGGGGGGGGGAGTGGGAAGGTTTGTAATCCAAGGTACAAGCCCTAAAAACCTTGGTGAAACATCCATTATCAATTTGTCATAACTCATAATAGATATGGAGAAAAAATGTGTACAAGAAAAAGAAAAAAAAAACATCTCCATTACAATTATAATTATGGGTCCCTAGCTAAAACACAATCTCAATCTCTAGACTGAGAATCTTGACTTAAACACACCCCAAAATCTCCTCTTTTGATCCTTTTTTATCACTTTTAGAGGCACAAAGCCTCCATGACATGCACCTTTCACTCTCTCTACCACTCACACAATCACAAGGACCATTTCTTACTAACCAAATTTGCCAAGTATGAGCATACTTATGTGTTGAAAATGATTGAGAGTCAATTCAAATTGGGTGTTTAAGACACTATATATATATATATATATATATATATATATATATATATATATATATATATATATATATATATATATATATATATATATATATATATATATATATATATATATATATATATATATATATATATATATTATTTTTGTTTGCTTGTTACTTTGGTATTGGTTTTCTTAAGGTGTAACTTTAGGGTTCTAAAATGCCCACTTCACTGATGGGTGAGTGGAGAGAGAGAATAAATAAAACAAGTTTCCAATACACTTTCTTTTTATAATAAATAAATGTCATAATTTTTTTTTATTCATTCCGAAATAAATGTTATATTTCTAAATAATGAAATAGTTTTGATGCAATATTATCATTATACAAATCAACGTACAAATAAATATAACACATTTCTTAAAATTATTAACAAGTCAACTACCACAAATGTTATAAGACAAAGGGAGTAACTCAACTGATTTATTTCTAAGGTCTCTGATTTGAGTTTCGTGAATTTAGTACGTAAAATCTTTATATTCTCGAAAAATCATTATATTTCTCGTAAAATCATTATATTTCTCGGATGAACTCTTAGAATCAATATGTTTTTTTTACTGATTCAAAATATAACTTAGCTAGTTAAGGTGTATGTAATTGTAACTTGTGAAAACTGATATACATTATTGAACTACGATCAGACAATTTAAGCTTGTTTGATCAACGATAACTTTACATGGTATAGAACAAAATTATGTGTGCAGAAAATTGCAATGTGTTATCGTTATGTATGTCTGAATTTGGCATATTAGTTAATCTTTTCATACGTACGATCGGGTCACACATAATGGAATGTGAGCCCTGATTTAACAGATTAAACTTTTAGATTAATAGTTAATTTTACATAATTTGCTCCAAACTTACATAAAATAGTGAGTGAGACCCACAGACGCAAAGTTGTCTTTTTAGCATCACAAAGGTATTCATTCATGTTTAGTTATTGCTAGCAAAGCCTTATAATTTTGTCCCCTCCAACAAACACACGCTTCATCATAACCGTTTAGAATGTAAGTCAACCTCATCACAACATTAATTTCCCTTTTTATTCCTTGCTTTAAAAAAAAAAAAAAAAAAAAAAAAAAAGGTAAAAATTGGCCACTATATGAAGATATTAAACAAGAAATCAAATTTTGTAGAATTAAACACTAGTTTTCAAGTTTAAACCTAGCTTTACTTGCTTTTATTTTTATTAAATTATTTATTTGTTAGAAACATGAGGTTTTTTTTTTTTTTTGGAACAAACAAAAACAGACGAGGTTCATTCGAATATGAAATCGAATCTTGAAAATACAGTAGTCCACTCTTTTTTAATACTCAAGGTTTCGATACATTTTGAAATCGAGAGATCACCACTGGAGCAGGTTCTATTCGAGAACAATTAGCGGATCTAGATTTACGAAAAATTCGAAATTCTTCATTGTTAGAATGGAAAGAATTGGCGAAAGAATAGAGTAACACTAACTTGATTGAGTAATTTACGTTGTTATCAGAAACATATGACGATTTGATCGAGTTTTAAAATTCATTTTGGGTTTTATTATTCTTAAAAATGCAAATGTAGTCATTGATAAGGATCTAGGCATAGATATCTCTTATGATGATGCTACAATAAATCAAAATTTTGGGAAACATGAAAATCTAAGGAAAAAAGATAATGGGACAATTTAATAAAGGGTGGAAAAGGAAAATATAATGTTGTTCCTTAACTAACATAATACTCCTATGTTGAATGATTATGTCATATTTATATATCCCTAATTGCTTAATAGTGCTTTATGTGATTGAAATGCTCAACATTTCATGTTTTGACTTTGATAAAGGGCAAGAAAGCTGTTTTTTTTTTTTTTTTTTTTTTTTTTTTTTTTTTTTTTGCATTGGGAATGATACCAATAAGAATAATCATAATGCTGATAATTGCTTTTGTAATTAAAAAAATCACCAACATGGACCATATGGTTGGCCATATATATATACTCCCTCCGTCCCACAATTTTAGGGATTTTTGGATTTTCGAGAAAAATTAAGGAGGAAATATTATATTGAAAGTGTTGTGAGTGTGGAAATAAAATAGGAGAGAGAATGAGTGGAGAGAATAGTAAATTATAATGGTGATGTGAGTATTAAAATAATGTAGGAGAGAGAATGAGTGGAGGGAATAGTAAAGATTCCTTTCCATTTTAGGAAAGTTATATATTATTGTGGGACGCCCAAAAAGGAAATTTTACATATTATCATGGGACGGAGGGAGTATATATATATATACCGTCCCAGAACAATGTTCACATACACTGTTTGCACATGTTTTAAGGAAGGAGTATTATATTGAAAGTGTTGTGAGTGTGAAAATAAAATAGGAGAGAGAATGAGTGGAGATAATAGTAAATTATAATGATGTTGTGAGTATTAAAATAATGTAGGAGAGAGAATGAGTGAAGGGAATAGTAAAGATTCCTTTCCATTTTAGGTAAGTTTTAAATGTGTGAAGTAAGTTTTGGGACGCCCAAAAGGGAAAGTGTGAAGATTGTTCTGGGACGGAGGGAGTATATATATATATATATATATATATATATATATATATATATATATATATATATATATATATAATTCGACTTTGGTATTATAAATTTTACTACATTTTTTGGTCGCTATAAATTCTTATCAAAAGTGCACTTTTGGAATAGACATTTGGTATTATAAATTTTACATTTAAAGGAAGGTATAAGAAAATGGAAAAATTAAATAAAAAGTGAACTATGATTTTCTTATCGGAAATTGTTAGGGGCGAAAATCTCAGATGACGACATCTTGAACTTTACCAGCATGTCAACACCTTGGCTCTTGTGGATAAGGTAAATTGGTTGTTTATTTATTTATTTATTTATTTATTTATTTATTTATTTATTTATTTATTTTTAAATGACCTTTTATAGAATAAATATCTGAACATGAAAACGTGCTACAAGTGGACCCTTCTCAACGGGATAAAAGACTATCTCAAGGCTTGAAGATAACAACCCAAGATTTTAGGAAGTTAGTTGCATTTTTATCTTTTTTCCTATTTAAAGAGCTAGATGGCTGAAACACACACACGATTCATGCACCATTTCTTGTACTCCGTCATAGCTCACAATTGTTTGTAACCCATTGATTATCAATACTATCGTTCGGGAAGACAAGTGCTCATAAAACACCTCTCGAGGTTTTATGTCGGCGACACAGATATTTCAAGGGCTTTTCCTCGTTACTTTGCTGTGTTGATCTTGCTTTACCTTATACCGATTATATTACATTGCACCTTCCTTATTCTCTTTTTACCTAAATCACAATTCATTATTTTTTCACCAAAACAGAGATATATTATTATTTTGTGGTCAATATAAATAAGAGGAGGAAATAATTAGTTGACTATATAATTATAGTGGTGGTGACGGGTTGCAATTTGTAGAGAGCTAACTAGCTTAGCTAGCGATGGGCCTCAACCTCTCCGTAACTGTATATTGAAATTGACAAGGTCTAGCAACTTCTAAGAAGACAAAATACTTGACCTATTTCAAATCACGTTTATTTAATTCCTACAAGTGGGACAAATAAAAAATAAAAATAATTCTTATCCATGAATTCTCGAGAATAAAAATTTAATGAGGACAATACTGGACTAAATTGCCTTTTTATTTAGTAGATGAGAGTAGGAAATTATAAGATAACTTTCTTATAGAAAATTGTTGGGGTGCAAACTCAATTCCACATCGACAATTGAATAAAGTATTGTCAGGTTTATAAGAGCACACACTCATTTCATTAGTATGAGGCCTTTTGGGAAGTTTCCAAGAGCAAATTCGTGCGGGCTGAACCCAAATCGGACAATATCATACTAATGTGGAGTGGTGAGGATGATCGCGGTCCCTACAAATGGTATCAGAGCCATGGTTCGGATGTTCCGGCCTGGGTGAACCGTGTGCGATTATAGTGGTGGTGGGATTCCCTCTTGTGTGACTTTGCGGATGGTCTTGGTTTGAGGGGAGGATTGTTGGGGTGCAATACTAATGTGGAGTGGTGGGGATGGTAGCGGTCCCTACAAAAATATTCTAAATTAGAAATGATTCAAAATTATTTCTTAAAGAAGAGAAAATAGAAGAGAATGGGGAGATGAAGATACGGAAAAATAAAGTAATAAATAATTAGACGGGACTTAAGTCGAATATTGTAAAACACAATCGATATTCGTAAGAAGAATTTGTCCAGCTTTGGTGCTGATGTATTAGCGGTAATTGTATCGTAAGATAAAATGTCTTTTTGACTCTTGATGAAATCACTTCAAATTAAGAAACCTACGAATAAACCGTGTTTTGAACTTCTGAACTTGAAGGAGAGAGAATGCTTCAATATGCTCTAAACTAACTGAATTTTTAATGCTTTGATAACGGGAAAGTGTGGAATGTGAGATATATGAGTTTTCATATTCTCAAACTCTTCATAAATTCATTTCAAGTTACAATCTTTATACATTAATTTCTGTAAATAAATGCATTTTCTTATCTACATTAAATGTAGAATTTAATTTTATAACTTATTACCCATTTAAAAATTTGGTCAAAACTTGATCAAATTAGGTTTTTTTTCAAAACCAATTTTCAACAACAACAACAACAACAACAACAACAACAACAACAAAAACATTATCCGAGTAAAAATATGACCATTAAAAACGGTTGAAGGAAATCTCAACTATTCTCTTGGGAATATATTTAAAGGCTTATAAAGCATGGGAAAAAAAAAAAGCTGCAAATAACCAAATCCCACCGAGTTAGTATTCATCATAAAATCGATAGTGTCTGGTAACATCAAATGTACCTACAAAGTTTCTACTTTGAATATGACACTCCTGCATTTCCAAACCAATGCTTTTGTTTTTGTTTTTTAAAGAATTTTATTCTTAAATAAATAAATAAATTTCTATTTTAAAAAAATAAATCAATCAAATAGAATATTTATGCTTCTTAATTAATACTCCTTCCGTCCTACCTCAAAATGCACTTCTGGTCCCGTACATTAATGTAAATCTAATCATTATATTGAAATTCTAAAAATTGTAATTGATAATTCATTAATGATTTATTAATTACAAATTTTAAAATTTTAATATAGTGATTAAATTTACATTAATAATGTTTGGATTAAAATTAAATTATGTTCGTTTCCACGTTCAAAGTAAAAATATGTCTGTTCCTTATTCATAAATCCTAACCCCTTGGGCCCTTGGGGATTGGTTGTTTTAAAAAGAAGGTCCATAAAAGAGAAATGGGCCTAAATATAATCCTCTATTATAGGCCCGTGAAGATTTTCAAGCCCCTTTATTGTTAACATGTTGCATATTTTTATAAAAAAACAAAGAAAACATATACTGTACTTCTCAAATGTAAGAAATAAATTTCTTTATTAAATATTTATTAATCCCCTCGTTATTAATAATGCTAACGGTTACCCGGCAACCAAATGAGCCCTTATTGTATAATTAAAGGCCTCTTGATCGAGCGATATACTGGTGTGGGTGTGTGTTGAGGCAAATATTGAAGGTCCCATGTCTTCAAATAGTGGTGAAATTTCGTAAGGGTTTGTAATGAATAAAACAATACTCCCTCCTCTCGTTTATAGTTTCACCATTTTGAGCATGACACGCAAATTAAAAATAAAGGTAGGCGGAGAAAGTGTTGTGAGTGTAAAAAGTAAAATAGGAGAGAGAATGAGTGGAGGAAATAATAAATTTGAAAATTGTTGTGAGTATAAAAGTGAAATAGGAGAGAGATTGAGTGGGTGAAATAGTAAAGATTCTTTGCCATTTTAAGAAAAGTGAAGCTTTTAACGGGACACCCGTTTTGACAAAAAGTGAAGCTATCAATGGAACGGAGGGAGTATATCTTAATAAATTCTATAAAAATTTACCTAATTTTTTTTTATTCCCTCATTCAATTTTCTCTATTTCCATTCTCTCTCTAATCGCTCAGCTTCTTCACCGTCTCCCTCACCTATCCCTCCGGCCAGAGCAACCATTCCAACGCCCTTCTCTCACCGCCGCTCCACCGCTACCGTCGATTCCCACTCTCTCTCTATACGCAAACAACTAATCGGTCGTCTCAATCTCCCTCACCATTCTCCATCCCTCTACCTCGAACCTCAATTGCCCATCACCAACCTAATCTCTCTCTCAATCTCTACTCACCCAGACTCTAAGACCGTTGATTGCCACCGCTTCACCACCATCGACGACAGCGAAAATGGTTAGACTAAAAATTTCGAAGGTCCCTGCCGGAGCTGGCGCCGCCGCTACCGCCACTGCCATCGCCGTCGGAGCTTCTTCTAGCACTGTGCCTGTAAAGAAGGTAATTTGGGTTTAAAGGTTGCTCCTTTGATTTCTTTAGCTAATTACATTGCTTATAGGCAGAATTGATTGTTGATCTTGTTGTTGTTTATTGTTGTTGTACTAACAATAAAATGGTTCAATTGTTCTATGGGAATGTGTTGTTTTCATTTGTAAAGTTTATACTGGAATCAAGAATAATTTGGAAAATCTAGCTATAGCTGGTGAATTGCCAACAATCTGGTTTTCTGCTGTTTGGAATGCTCAACAGTTCGTTGATCAGAAAGCATCTCGTATGAACTCACACGAGATGTGTCTCATGTGAACTCATACGAGACTCATCTCGTATGAACTCACACGAGACACATCTCGTGTGAAATCATACGAGACTCATCTCGTATGAACTCACACGAGATGTGTCTCGTGTGAGTTCATACGAGATGAGTCTCGTATGAGTTCACACGAGATGTGTCTCGTGTGAGTTCATACGAGATTCCCAGTGTCCACTCTTTTTCTTTACATTGTTCATATTTGCCAGATGCTAAATAGCTAATTTATTGTCTCTTATTTGTTTTTTGTAGGCACGTGAGCGTATGACCGCGTCCAATAGAAAGAGGAAGGCTGAAAATTATCCGAAGAGAAAAGAAAAGCGGAGAAAGTCTAAGAATGACAAGAAAGCCACAGCTGAGGAGGAGCAGGAGGAGAGGGAGGAGGAGGCGGTAGCATCTGATGACGTTCTGGAGGAGGAGGAGGAGGAGGAGGAGGAGGGGGATAGTGAGGAAAAGGAGGGGATTATTGAAAAACTTTAATCCCACATTAACATAATCTAATGTTTGGTAAGAAATAAATGTATGCAGTATTATTTTTTATTTTCCAAAAATACCCCTAATTTATTATGGCCATAACTTCATGTTGTAAAAATAAATCATATTAAAGTTCAAAATTAAATCCAAAAATACAAAGCTAAAATATAAAAAATTGATAAGTTTCAACAATCATAAAAAATACTTAATAATTCAAGAAGGCACCCAACTAACTGGGACGAGAAGCTGAGATGAATTTATCCAAAAGTACCATCAAGAATTGCATCCATCATTTCGAGATGTGCCTCATCATCTTCTAAACCACAAAAATAATCAAGGAGTTGAGGCTTCAAAGACAATAATCCAGCAACTCGCACCCGATTCATAAGAGGCAACCCCAAAGGCTTAATAATTTTGTCAAGTTCCTGCCGCTTATGGATCGAATCCTTCTCATGACCCATTTTAGATACCATATCTCCTAAATGGGTTGCAACTTGACTCATTGCTGATGAACATTGTTCCAGATTCTTGTTCATTTTCTTGGCAATTTCTTCATTCACCCTCTTACGTTTTCTAGGCTCAGGTGTTCCTTTTTTCTTAAGAAGCTTATCTTGAGTGATAACCGAAGCACCTATGTCATCAAGTCCTACCTCAGGAGCATCCAAATCATGAACGTCCACACCCATATCAACTCTACTTCATTGCAAATCCTCAGCAGCTTCTATAGGGGTTTCAGCAAACTCACCAGTCGCACGATCATTTCCCCATATGGCACACCAATCGTGGTACAACGGAAAAGACTTCTTTCTGACTTCTTTTGCATTTGGATCTTTCTACATACTCCCTCCGTCCCACAATAATATATAAACTTTCTATTTTGGGCGTCCCACAATAATATATAACTTTCTCAAAATGGAAAGGAATCTTTACTATTCCCTCCACTCATTCTCTTTCCTACATTATTTTAATACTCACATCACCATTATAATTTACTATTCTCTCCACTCATTCTCTCTCCTATTTTATTTTCACACTCACAACACTTTCAATATAATATTTCCTCCTTAATTCCCGTGCATTTGGTAAAAGTCTATAAAATGTTGGGACGAAGTGAGTATTAAACAAGAACGCACTAATTATTACAATGATAATTATAAATATTAGTAAAAATATATTTAAAATATAGTGTTATACCTTTATGTACTCGATCCATACAGATTCAGAATCATTTGTTACCATGTATTCACTCGTGCTCCAATTCCACCCTGAAAGACTTAGCATTGTCGAAATGGTGCCATGTATCCTTTTCCATATTTTTAACTTGGACTCAATGTGTGGGTTTGCCTTTAAATTCACTTCGGGTAGCTTCTTTTGTAGGTCAACTTCAAGCTGCTTGAGATAGCCAGGCCTAAATGAAACTCCATAAGGCCTCCAAAATGTGTTGTTGATTTCTTTCAGGCAATCCATTAACGATTGTTCTTCCTTGACAGTCCAAGTTCGTCTAGTAACACCCATTTTTTTACAGTCTCTTTCTTCGAGCACATCGCAATTTTGGATTTCTTACTTTGAGATTCCATATTCATAACTACTGAAACATAAATAATGGCAATGTATGTCTATTATATCAATTATAGTCAAATCATATAAAAATATTCATCATCATTGAAGCATCATAATATAATAATAAAAATTCAAGAAAAGTTGAACATATTTTCAAAAGAAATAAAAAAAATAAAAAAATATAACACCATTTAGTTCTCCCCTCCCCAATCTTCATACATTTGATGAGCTAATGTATCCCTCCAAGTTGTCCATTCATTTGAGGTCTCAACGGAGTCTATTAACTCAATCTCATCCCCACTTTCATCATTATCACCAGCTCCTTCTTCATTATTTGCATCATGGTTTTGGTCAAGCTCCATCTCAATTGGATCCACATCCATTTCTCGACGAATAAGGTTGTGTAAAATACAGCAAGCCATAACTATTCTACCTTGGGTTCTCATAGGATAATAGGAAGGGCTTCTAAGTATTGCTCAACGCATCTTAAGTACGCCAAAACAACGCTCAATTATATTACGTGCTTGTGCATGCTTTTTGTTAAAATATTCCTCATGATTTTGTGGTTGTTCACCATCTCGAAATGTGGCTAGGTGATACCGTTGGGATCGATAAGGTGCTAGAAAACCCGGTCCATTTGTATACCCCGCATCAGTTAAGTAATACTGACCTATAACACAACAATTTTAATCATATCTAGCATATAAAAATTTGAATATTGAAAATATGTCTTTAATTTACCATGAGGGATCTTTAATCCATTAGGCCTAGTGACAGCATCACGCAATACTCTACCATCTGCCGCTGAACCTTCCCATCCAGGCAAGACAAATATAAAATTCATATTTTTATCATACACCCCCAAGACATTCATAGCTATTTCGCCTTTACGGGATCTATATCTTGCCTTGTCCCCCTCAGCACAATTCACTCTAATATATGTACCATCTAATGCACCCAAGCATCCCTACATAAATTGAGATAAATAAATAAATGTGTTTCGTATATAATAACTAAAAACATAAAACTTATTGCTACTTATCTTTAGATTACCTCAAAATATTTCCACCTTGAATCAGTTGAATTATGAGGTTCGGGTTCTGGTTTTACGAACAACTCAGGACCAAGCATCACAACTGCATTGAGGACCTCATTGAAATAATTACTAATGGTTTGGCCCGATCTCCTGAAGTTGTAAGCTATAATTCGATTTTTCTTGTTGTGTGCAAGAATGGATAAAAAGGTAGCTACTTTTTCCTCTAAAGAAACATATTTCGAAGAAGACACTCCTTTTTCTCTAACCAAATCACAAAGGACGGTGAATGTGTGCCTATCCATTCGCAAGTTGTTGATGCATGATGTGTCACATTCTTTAAGCATCCTATTGAGCTCCTCGATTTGCTTGAGAATCTTATCAATTATACTATACGAAACATTGTCCTTCAAATATCCATTTTCAATCATGTAGGTGACTGCAGTTGTCATCATGTTGCACAATGTGTGCATAGTGACGTAAATAGCATGCATTGTAATAAAAATTGTCATCTCCTCCTCATTCGTAGGTGAATCCATTTCTATATAACACATAAACTACTGATAAATATTCAATACCGAAAATAAAAATAATATATATATATATATATATATATATATATATATATATATATATATATATATATATATATAAACTAAGCAGAATTTCAAGAATTTTAAAAGCCTTCAGTTTTTTTTTCAAGTAAGAAATTTTTGGACACTACTTGAGGAAGAAGCAAGCTTTGCTGGATGTTTATATAAACAAAGATAAATTTTGGTTTGAATTATTTGGCTATCAAAACATGCTATCAGGAATGAGACTTGGAGAAACCTTGTTGTAAAGAATCACCATAACATTGTCCAAACAGTGACATAAAAACCAGAGCAGCTCCAATACAAATATGTAAAAGAAGAGATTGCACATAAAAACCAGAGCAACCCAGCACCAAATTGAAGGAGCTAAAAGCATTAAAACTTAAATTGAAGAAACAAATAAACGGATTTAACAATAGGCCCAAATTAAAAGAAGAGATTGCACATAAAAACCAGAGCAGCCCCAGCACCAATCTTATGAAAATAAAAAAATCAGCAACAAGTATGCCCAAACAGCGACAAACAAGATCACACTCACATAGCAAATTAAAGGTGAATTTCATGCCATCAGAATTTCTGGACTACCTTTTCCTTTTCATAACTCTTCCACTACAGAACTCACAAGAAACTATAAAAGAACATCCTCACAAAAGCGACGGCCACTACGTGAAATTCACAACACCCAATTTCAAATATAATATTGAAGCAAAAATAAAATTAAAATCACAACACCCAATTTCAAATATACCCAAACTTGATTTCCACAACCACAAAACTCCTAATTCAATTGATATCACCGACGATCCTATATTTAGCCAAGAATTGCTAAAGAAATTCGGATCTGGTGAGAGGAAGAATTTTCGCGGGGTTGACTATGTTGATGATGATTTCGTAAAAGTGAAATATAAACAAGGAGTTAAAGACGAGGAAGAATTACCTGTTCTCTGGTTCTCCTTCGGCTCTTCTCCGGCGTCGCAAAGGACAGTCCCAATTTCGTCCAGCACCTCCGGCAGTTTCTTCACAATGCGCAGAGTCTTTTTTTCTCTTCTATTCATCAGCGCTAAGATTGGGTTAATGGCGCTAAACAAGGGCAAGATAGGTACGAAAATAATAATCCCAACGTTGGATATGGAAGGGATTAATAATACCTCCTCCATATCAGGATAATTAGTGAGGGGATTAAGGCCTAATCCCACTAAAACGTCTTAATTATTCTGATGCCTTATTTACAACCAAACACTATATTAATAAATCTTATTAATCCTGATAAATGTAATCCTGGGTTAAGCCTTCTAACCAAACGACCCCTTATTTTATTATTAAAGGCCTCTTGATCGAGCGATGTGTGGGTGTGTGTTGAGGCAAATATTGAAGGTCCCATGTCTTCAAATAGTGGTGAAATTTCGTAAGGGTTTGTAATGAATAAAACAATACTCCCTCCGTCTCGTTTATAGTTTCACCATTTTGAGCATGACACGCAAATTAAAAAAAGGTAGGTGGAGAAAGTGTTGTGAGTGTAAAAGTAAAATAGGAGAGAGAATGAGTGGAGGGAATAATAAATTTGAAAAGTGTTGTGAGTATAAAAGTGAAATAGGAGAGAGATTGAGTGGGTGAAATAGTAAAAATTCTTTGCCATTTTAAGAAAGGTAAAGCTTTTAACGGGACACCCGTTTTGACAAAAAGTGAAGCTATCAATGGAACGGAGGGAGTATATCTTAATAAATTCTATAAAAATTTGTAATATGATTACAATTGCCTTAAATTTAAATGATGCTATCAACTTTCTAAAAAAATAAGTTAGTGTATTAATAAGGTCTAGTTATGACAAATACTAAATACAGAGAAGGTAATTTTCAGGGAAGAAGTAAATTACCAAAATAACCTTTTATATACCTAATTTTTTTTTATTCCCTCATTCAATTTTCTCTATTTCCATTTTCTCTCTAATCGCTCAGCTTCTTCACCGTCTCCCTCACCTATCCCTCCGGCCAGAGCAACCATTCCAACGCCCTTCTCTCACCGCCGCTCCACCGCTACCGTCGGTTCCCACTCTCTCTCTCTATACGCAAACAACTAATCGGTCCTCTCAATCTCCCTCACCATTCTCCATCCCTCTACCTCCAACCTCAATTGCCCATCACCAACCTAATCTCTCTCTCAATCTCTACTCACCCAGACTCTAAGACCGTTGATTGCCACCGCTTCACCACCATCGACGACAGCGAAAATGGTTAGACTAAAAATTTCGAAGGTCCCTGCCGAAGCTGGCGCCGCCGCTACCGCCACTGCTATCGCCGTCGGAGCTTCTTCTAGCACCGTGCCTGTAAAGAAGGTAATTTGGGTTTAAAGGTTGCTCCTTTGATTTCTTTAGCTAATTACATTGCTTATAGGCAGAATTGATTGTTGATCTTGTTGTTGTTTATTGTTGTTGTACTAACAATAAAATGGTTCAATTGTTCTATGGGAATGTGTTATTTTCATTTGTAAAGTTTATATTGGAATCAAGAATAATTTGGAAAATCTAGCTACAGCTGGTGAATTGCCAACAATCTGGTTTTCTGCTGTTTGGAATGCTCAACAGTTCGTTGATCAGAAAGCATCTCGTATGAACTCACACGAGATGTGTCTCGTGTGAACTCATATGAGACTCATCTCGTATGAACTCACACGAGACACATCTCGTGTGAAATCATACGAGACTCATCTCGTATGAACTCACACGAGATGTGTCTCGTGTGAGTTCATACGAGATGAGTCTCGTATGAGTTCACATGAGATATGTCTCGTGTGAGTTCATACGAGATTCCCAGTGTCCACTCTTTTTCTTTACATTGTTCATATTTGCCAGATGCTAAATAGCTAATTTATTGTCTCTTATTTGTTTTTTGTAGGCACGTGAGCGTATGACCGGGTCCAATAGAAAGAGGAAGGCTGAAAATTATCCGGAGAGAAAAGAAAAGCGGAGAAAGTCTAAGAATGACAAGAAAGCCACAGCTGAGGAGGAGCAGGAGGAGAGGGAGGAGAGGGAGGAGGAGGCGGTAGCATCTGATGACGTTCAGGAGGAGGAGGAGGAGGGGGATAGTGAGGAAGAGGAGGGGGAGGAGGAGGAGGAGGGGGATAGTGAGGATGGGGACGAGGAGGAGGAGGAGGAGGAGATAGATGTTAGACCATTGAGGCATGGGAGGAGGCGGGGTCAGATTGTGGCTAGAGGGCAGGGACGGAGGAGGAGACATGATGCGGGTGAGGAGGAGGCACCATCATGGTAGATTCAGAGTGACCCAGGTGGCGGCCCAGAGGTTGTTTCACTTATATACGGGTTTGGTGATCACAGAGCCCGGGAAATTTGGAGGGACGCCACTAGTGAGTCAGTGGTGACTTTCCATACGAGACTGCTGCATCTGCACAAGTAAGATAATCATTAATGTGAAACTATTAAAATCTTGAAGTTATTTGGCACACACTCTAAATATTCCATTAATTATCATCCCATGCTTTTCTCGATCTCGAGTATTGATTATATTTTTTGTTTGGAATAAACAGGTTCAAGCTTGATGAACTGGAGGCTACTGGTAGAGCCTGGCTGACCCTTGTTGATGCATCGGGCATCCAGCAGCTGCACGATGCCACCATTCAGAGGCCTAACCATACGAGTACTTTCCGGATTTTCGGCGAGTTTCTGACCCGCACTGGCAGCAGAGGCAGCCGAGAGCCCGTATATGACGTCTTTTCCGCCTTTCATTTTCCCATGTATTGGAGGCATCACAAATGTGGCATCTGATGGACATTGTGGCTATAGAGCCGTAGAAGCACAGATATACGAAAATGAGGAGATGTGGGCTCGAGTGCGCATAGAATGTTACAATGAGGTGCATGCTCGCCAAGACCTTTATCAAAGAGTTCTAACTTGGATAAATGTAAAGGAACTCTTACGTAGGATTGCTATTTATGTCCGACCGACGCCGGACAATACTTATTGGATGGACCTCCCAGATCTTGGGCACATCATTGCCACGAGATATAATGTGGCATTCATTTCGTACTCGGCTAGCGGTGGCAACTTATGCCTTCCAGTGACTGTACCAGCAGGAGTAGGACCACCGATAAACACAGTTGTGGTGGGACAAGTGACAAACCATTTTATATTGGTATGATACTTTAATTCGTTAAATTTAACAATATTATTTAAATTTGTTATACTTAACTGTCTCATTTATATTAGTTATATTTAATTGTCTTACTTAAATTCATTGTATTTAACTGTTATTACTTTTACAGCTGCACATGTCAGGCAATGATCACCCAATACCACCACCACCGAGCACTTGGAGGGAACACTGTGATCCAAGCGCAAGTCAACTGATCCTCCAATACCGAGATAGGATAGCAGCATTCAATGAACTCTATGATCAGGATAACGATGCAAGAAGAGATAGATTACGTAGGGGATAGTATATGTGTAATGGTTTTTAAATTATCAAGTTTGTATAAATGTTTGGATGTTTTGATGTTTGAATTATATACATAAGCCTTGTTAACACTTTTATTTCGTATACAACTTGGCGATAGTATATGTGTAATGGTCTATTGGTCCCTCCCACTGTTTGTGGAGATGTGCTATCATATTAAGAATCAAATTTCAGTTCTAGTTCTGTTTCTTGTTGCTTTTGCTGTTGTGAAAATGTAGGTTCAGACACTATTTCGTGTAAGTATACACGAGATATCATCTATAATCTCGTGTATATGTACACGAGACATCTCGTGTGCGTACACGAGTTATCACGTGTACATATACACGAGATGTAATCTATAATCTCGTGTATATGTACACGAGACATCTCATGTGCGTACACGAGTCATCACGTGTACATATATACAAGATTATAGATTACATCTCGTGTATAATTACACGAGACGGATAAAAACAGCGTTGAAATATTTCGTTCCCTGTATATAATTTTCTCCGTATATAACTATATTCTCTAGTTATTTAGAAATGTCAAGTGTTTTGAAAACGTAAAATAAAACATTTTGACTTAAAAATTAATAATATCAACGCTCTTTACTATTCTCCTCCTCCTCCCCATTGATCCACAATTCCACATTCACAAATCGAGTCTATTCAACAGTGACTGCATTGAGATCGCGCAGACTTATCTTCACATACATATTCATCCATAGAGAGGGAGGTGAATTTTGGGAATGCCGAATTTGTATGTCAAAGCGGTGCCGCCGACGGATCTGAACCGGAATACCGAGTGGTTCACCTACCCCGGCGTATGGACCACCTACATACTCATCCTTTTCTTCTCTTGGCTCGTCGTTCTCTCCGTCTTCGGTTGCTCCCCTGGCATGGCTTGGACAATCGTCAATCTATCTCACGCTGTGGTAATTTCTTCAATTTGCCTCCGTTTGATCCAAATCTGTTCATTTTTGTGTGATCGTGCTGTCAATATTATATTTTTTTGTTTGTTTGTTGTAATTTAGGGTTTACTGTTTGAATTTATTGTGTTGTTTTGTAATTCATGCCCTGTTCCGTTCTATTACTTTGTTTGGTGCTCATTTCTGCTTTTAGGTTGGATTTTTGGGTTGACGAGTACAACCAAATTTCACAAACTCATCTAAAATGGTTAGATTAGATGGAATGTACTCGGCTCGATAGTACAAAATTGAGCTAGTATTACGAAAGTGAGCCATATGCATTTTCAGATGGAATGCGTTATCTGAGTTTGTGAAAAACTTTATTAGTGATTGAGGATTCCATAACTCGGTCAACCTTCGCTACATGAAGACGAAGCCAGCTTTGTTTCCCTTATTTTGAGCATCAATTCGAGTATTTTGTAACATGGATGCAGCACGACTAATTATTTGTGGACTTGGATAGTATCCTCGAAATACATTAGGATGTTGTCTTACAAGTCATTGTAGCCGGATTAACAGATTTCTACCTTGGCTTGAATGTCCTAAACCAAAAATAAGCATGCTAATTCCTCACCTGGTTGAAGTGAGTTGGAGAAAATTCTGGTGGTGTGTTTGATGGTGCTGACAGTGTCCTTTCAAATTACTTAACGCATCTGTTCCTACCATGTCTGTCCGGAGGATTTGTTTCCCTGTTACTACCTGCCAATTGAGTAGTGATTGCGTGGTATTAATGGGAAACAAAGAATCGTGTAAGGTTGTCAGTGTTAAACAAATCGAATCAAGATCTATGAGGTATTGACAGTACTACAACTAATTTTAAGGCACTAGATTTGTAAAACTATATTATCTCTTTGGGCACTTTATTTCTTAGAGTTCTAAATACTATAATAAAGGTGGAGCTTTGAAAGTTTCTAGGGGCTCATTGTTGTTGAATGAAAAAATTGATCAGTATCCTCTATTTGCTCCAGTTTTGTGCTGTATCAGTTTCTTCTTCTAATCTAGTCGCGGTCATGTTCAAATAGGGCATGTTTATGGCTTATGAACCTATGTCATACAAGTGAGGCAGAATGTTTATTCGTAATGTTTGTTACCTTATCAAAAACCACAAACACTCGTAACTAATGGGACAATGCATCATGTCCACTTATGTCATTAGGGTCCCTCAACTGTTCAGTGTAAAGATGCTTCCAGTTGTTTTATACTCCCTCCATCCCAAAATGATTGTCTATTTTTGAACAAGTTAATAAATTCACCATTAACAATTTTCAATTATCATTTCCCAATGTTAACTTGCAATATTCTATGTCTACAAGGCATCAAGTAAGGGCTCCTTAGGTTCCAGAATCCAGATGGCCTAATAGTTTATCTTGCCCTACATTAAACATTTTACAAATTTAATTAAGTATGCACCTCTCAAGTAGATTTAGGAACATTGACAAGTAGCTGTTAGAGCCAGTATAATTCATCTTTGCATGACATCTGTTTGCCTGTATATGTTATTCATTGTGGGATTTTTTTTATGAGCATAATGTTAACAGTCAGTTTGTGTTTCCTTTAGATTACGTATCAATTCTTTCACTGGAAGAAGGGAACGCCATTCGCTGATGACCAGGGCATCTACAATAGGCTGACTTGGTGGGAGCAAGTAGATAGTGGCAAACAGCTCACTCGCAATAGAAAGTTTCTGACTGTTGTACCTGTCGTGCTGTAAGTTCTTGTCTTCTTTGCATAAGCCTTACTAAATATGTGTGAATCCATGTTACTAGAACTTCCTCTTAATGGGGCTCATATTTGAAAAAAAATGACGGACAAGGTGCACAAGGCTCCTACCATTGCAGGATCTAATAATATTCATAGCAGTTACCTTCCTTTCAACAATAGGAATCAAAGACGTTTATGCCAAGTGTTCAATAAAGATTAAAGAATTTTGTTGATCGAGAAAGTAAGGACTGGAAAATGGAGAGAGATGGGAGGGGTGCCTTGTTATTGAGGTATTTTGATGTGACAGGCGGACAGCTTTTAGAAAGGAATGTCCAAAGTCATTCGGAAATCCCCCTTTTCAATTGATTATATCAAATATTATTGAGGTTCATTAGAAATACTCCCAAACATTGGTGCAGCTTGCGTGCATGCCAAACACTGTTGCTTGCTGGTACCAGTTACTACTTGTGAAACCCAAACTACTCTATCATTGTTCTTCAGCCATATCACATCCCACACCTTGTAGCTCTAGATGTTTGATCACTAGCCATCTTCCTTGTAACCTTTCAAACCGCTACCTTCTAGCATCTCATGGAGCAAGATAGATGGATATATTCTGGGTTTGAGGGCTGTCTTTTTGGTGTTCTCTGTGTCCCTGCAAAGTGACCTTATTGGGCCCTTGCTTCCTCTAGTTAATTGATGATCAGGTACGGATTGTGGTCATACCTGACTTGGCAGACTGGTTCTGCTAGGGCACCTTCAAAAGGTGTCATGAATGGCCTCCAGGGTACCACGAGAGGTCCGTTGAGCAATTTGTTAGTGGAGAATTAACTCATTTCAGAAACAGGGTCAAGGGTGTAATATTCTTGCATAGGTGCTTGTGTTCACTTGTTACCCCCTTTTTTTTTGGATAAATCAAGGTCTGGATTTTTAGTTGTTGTCTATTTATGGCCATTCCCTCTTCTTTCCCAATTAGGAGTTAGGTGGTACTTTCATTATAGTTCCTTGAAGCAGAACTTCTCAATTCCTATATATCTTTTCAGGCTTTTGCTGGAGCCAATTTGTGCAGTATATATTCTTCAGTCGTTGCAGATTTTACTCTGTTCTGTCTCTGCACGCTCCCCCCCCCCCTTCACCGGGAAATTTTCCGTTCTAATGTTGGGATATGCTTAGTTCGTGGGTATATATCGTCTATTAGTCCAGGGAAATACACTGAACGTGTTCATAATGGGAGTAAATTGAAAAACACAAACACTGTTTAGGTTGCATTATCAATACAGGGGGTAATCTGAGGCATTTCTCAGTTTTATTTAAAGTTAACGTCGTCAACTTTCTCTCGCTTTAATTGCATGAAAAATCATTTCTGTATTTCATACTCCCTCCGTCCTTAGATGAATGTCCATTTTCAAGAATTATTTGTCCCAAAATGTATGTCATTATTGTAACAAAATCTGTCCCTAAATGCTTTTTACCAAATTTTTTTTTTCAGTAGTCATTTTATACTTGCAAAATTAAATGTTTAGAAAGTGATTAACAAGAATATCTATGCACCTTTGCCATTTAATTGTTTAAAACATAAACATATTAAGAATGTCCCTAAATGAAAAATTGTACATTCATTTAGGGATGGAAGGAATACTTATTTTTGAGCCTGAATAAAAATTTTACCTCCAAAGGGTCACAAGTTCAACCTGAGATCTATCTGAGCATTCAGCTAGTGGTTATACTTTATATGTTAGTCCCATTTCCTAAATTGAAGGATTCAATGAATTTCCAAAACTACGCCATGAAAAATTAGAAAACAACTCACTAGTGTCATTCACTCAAGAGTAACTAGTGGAGGTCATTAAGGATAGCGTTGGAAATGAAAAAATGTTCTTAAAATCGTTGAATAGTCAAATGAGCTATCATTATGGGATGGAGGGAGTATAACTTTCATGTCTCTGATCATTCAGTGCATGTAGTTCTCTTGTCCCAGTAAATGGATGTGGACATTCATGAAAATGGCTATGCTTCAATTGGAATGCAACCAACTTGAGATCCCAGTACATAGAACATGGTTAAGTAATTGGCTCAATGATGGCTTTTCCTTAAATATAAGGGCATGGAATTTGTAACACGTGAGAGTTACATGCCAAGTTGGAACTCGTTTTAGGGGCTAAACTAATATATATGAAGCTACTTAATTCTGTAGAACTTCATCGCATCAAAAGAGGCATCTTCCCTTGCTATCTGATATTTGATTTAAGTAACTTATGTGGTGTTTCATTGAAGATTCTTTATCTATCTCAACTGGGCAAAAATGTCACTTATTATCTAGGGATGTCTAGATAGATATATATTTGTCATTTGTTATCTTTGGATATCCTTTGCTTTCTTCATTTCTCCAGATAGCTTGTTTGGATTTCCGTATCAGATTCTCTTATCTTTTGATTCGTGTATGATAATGGCTTACTTGTGTGTGACAGGTACCTGATAGCCTCCCATACAACAGACTACCAAAACCCAATGCTCATCTTAAATACATTGGCAGTTTTCGTGCTAGTGGTTGCCAAGTTCCCACACATGCACAAGGTCCGCATATTTGGAATCAATGCCGAAGAGTGAAGGCCCCCTGTTGCAATATACCGGTTTGATAATTTTGACACTTGTATGGATGGGTGGGTGGGTATCTCTAGTGTTGGAACTGAAAAGGGTATATTATTGTTATACTGTTCTGTTTCCTTGTTATTTTTTTGTTATAAGGGTTATATCTATTGTACTTAATTTTTGTAAAAGCTTTCATATGACCCAAATCTCTCAAGTGATTATATCTACAGCTTGTTTGTTCCATTAAATTATAGGCACTGAAATTTGTTTATCCATCATGTATTGGTGCCAGTCATTTTCTTTCAAGCTTCTTATAGTTTACTCATGTGCTTGTTTATCCGTTATATACATCAAACTTGTATATACATCTTTAGCTATTTCATCACAAGCATGTTATAGTACTCAAACTGAGGTAGAAAGATTTGTATATCTCACCAATTCCACAACACTATTTTTTTAAAAAAAAATCTTTTTAATTTTTATTTTTTTTTTTGGAGGGGGGGGGTGAATAGATGTAAAAAAAATATACTCCCTCCGCCCCGCTACAACGTGCACACTTACTATTTGCACGCAAATTAAGGAGAAAGTTAGTGGAGTAACTGTTGTGAGTATGAAAAGTGAGGTTGGAGAGATAAAGTGGGGTAGGAAATAGTGAATTGATTGGTGTTGTGAGGATAAAAGTAAAGTATGAGAGAGAATTAGTGGGTGGAATAGTAAAGATTCTTTGCCATTTTAGAAAGTGCGCAGTTTGTATTGGGACGCCCAATAAGGAAAGTGTGCAGCTTGTAGCGGAACGAAGGAGTAGTTATCTTCTATTACCTTTGTCTTGAAATGTCAAAAAAAATACTCTATCCCGGATTAAGGGTCTTAGGAGAGTATTTCACGGTTTTTAAATAAATGAAGAAAAAATTGAAAGTGGGTAGAAGATTAGAGAAGAGAGAATATAAAAGTTAAAATTATTTAATAGGAGAGAGAATGAGTGGGAGAAATAGTAAGTTAATGAATGATTTTTTTGTAGGAGAGAGAATGAGTGTGAGGAATAGTAAATTAATGATTGATTTTTTTGTAAATATGTTAAAATTATAAGGGTATAATAAATTGTTTTTTTGTAAATATATAAATATTATGAGTGTATAAATGTCCGAAACACTGTTTACATATTTTCATTTATGGAATGAGACTCTTGGTCTGAAACGGACAAAAAAAAAGTAGGACTCTTGATATAGAATGGAGGGAGTACAAATTTGCTTCAATTTTTTGATTTTTTTTAGTTATTAATTTTGGGGCGGAAAGACTAGTATTGGATTTATATCAGAAGATATATCCCACGAGATGAGATTGTATGGCTCTTCTTCGAGCATATTTGGCTTTGCCAGAACTGAATATGATTGAACGACGAGGAGCAATGATAAATTTATTGCGTATCAAACTAGCCATAGCCTAGCAACCGAAGCAAAGCACCTTTCAAATTATAAACACATTTTGTTTTGTGAACAAAGCAATCCCTCCGTTCCTAAGCCAAAATCTTAAAAAAAAAAAAGAAAAGCGTTTTTCCTTAATTTTAGAAAAAACGTATTTTGTTTCTCAGGCTAGTGCCAGTATTAGTGTAACAAAGTGCCAGTAGTGTAACAAAGTGCCACTGTAAAGAGTGTCAGTGCATGTATATTAAGTGTCAATGTAAAAGAGTGTCAGTGTTAGTGTAACAAAGTGCCAGTATTAGTGTAACAAAGTGCCAGTGTGAAGAGTGTCAGTGCATGTATATTAAGTGTCAGTATAAAGAGTGCCAGTATATTGGGTAAAAATGTGTCAGTATTAGTATAAAAAGTGTCAGTGTGAGAGTGCTAGTGCATGTATTATTAAGTGCCAGTGTAAAAATAATTTTTCCTTAAGCTTAGAAAAAAAAACGCATTTTATATAAGACCAAGTCCGTTCCTAAATAAATAAATGTCCAAATTTAAAGGACATTCTGAAAATGCGTTTTTTAAAATGACAAAATGTATACATAATTTTGTTATTCACTTTCTAAACATTTAATTTTACGATAATAAAATAGATAGCAAAATTTTTTTGGCAACCACCTTTTCTAAATTTCATTTAATAAACATTCTGAAAATGTGTGTTTTTTTGTACATATTAATAACAAAAATGTATAAATATTTGTTATCTACTAGTTTTACGATAATAAAATAAATTGGGATTTTTTTTTTTTTGGATAAAAAAGCATTTAGATACAATTTTTTTTAAACATTCATTTTTTAGACAATTTTTTTTTTTTTTTTTTTTTTTTTTTTTTGGGAATTTGAATATTCCATTAGAAAAGTAGGATGGTGTAATAAGCCAAAACAACAAGGGAGCAAGTTAGCACCATAAGAATCCAAAGTGAAGATTACCCATATAAGCTAAATAACCACATCATTGATTGGTGTACCTCACCTTTCTTTTTTGGACTAAAAACCCTAATTTTTGTGAAATTCATGATCCTGCCACCCCTTCTTGTTCTTCACGGGACAATTATTTGTAACTCTGGACCAAACTGATCATCATCTCTTGCTTTTCTTGACCACCCTTTTGGTCCTCAATCATCCTTTTATGAAAAAAAAATAAAAAAAATTGGATGCAATTTGGCAAATGGCAACCGAAAGAGACCCACCCTCCATAATGGGTTAGCTTACCATCAGATTAGCCAGTAAATTTTATGCTCATTTGAGTGGGTTACAGCAAAGAAACAAAATAAAATATAAATTTAAAGAATATTGGAGGGAGGGGAGTGGAGTGGATCTAGATGGAGTGAGTAAGTGGAGGAGATTATTCTTTTTTTTTTTTTTTTTTTTTTAAGCACATAACCCTAGGGGAATGTTTGTTGGGTCCCACAAGTAAAGTAGGGTTTGTGTTTGTCAGATATTTTCTCAATCTTTCATCAAGGTTTTGGAAAAAGAAGGGAACATGGCATGGGAAAGCAATCATCATTCATTTGAATTTGGGCTGAAAATGTGGAGAGTAGAGTAGTAGTCCTTCTCCTTCCTTAGGGACTGTTTGGATATGGGAATGAATTAGATCAACAACATTTATTTCATCAGTTGAGGAGCAGGTATGTACGTACATGTAGCAGTTCTAACTTCTCCCTATTTAACATCACCATATACAATGTGCTTCAACATCTCTTGTATAATCGCATTTGGAGCCGTCCAAAATCCCTACTACTCCCTCCGTCCCTGAAAGATTGTCCTATTTGTCATTTTGACTTGTCCCAAAAAGTATGTCCCATTTCTAAACTTAGGCATGAATGTTAGTGCAAATCTACTAAGATACAAGAAGGTGAAACTCTTCCTTAATAATTACAAAATGTACAACAGGACAATCTTTTAGGGACGGAGGGAGTATATTATATGATGTAATTTATGTTACTATAATATATTCGTACATGTTCTTGAAAATATAACCATGTTATTATGTTATTAGAAGATGTAACTCGTGTTACTACCGAGAGGGAGAGAGAGAGAAAATGAGTTCAAACCTGGCCACTCTAGAGAGAGAGAAATTGAGATTTGTTATATTATTAAAAGATGTAACTCATGTTACTAAAAAATAAAATGTAAATTATACTCTACACAGAGAGAGGGGGGGGGAGAGAGAGAAGAGAGAGAGAGAGAGAGAGAGTATGAGTTCAAACCTGGCTCTTACATAACTCCCATTTCCTTTCTGAATACAGACGCTTTAATCCTTTGACAATGTAAATTAGACCTGAAAACCTTGGCTTGTATTTATGGAACAATTGTTTAAGAAGGTGAAGTTGACACGAAAAAGGGAAGAGACACATAGAATTGGCAGAGGCAAATAAAGCTTTGGCATATTCGCGTTAATCCATGAACAGGATCGACCCGATTGGACCGTCCTTACAAATTAAAGCAGATCTCATAGAGAGATGTTAAGCATACAAACTAATTAAGTAATTAAAAAGTTAGAGAAACTAATTAAGCATAGTAATACTAATATGATCATCCACAAATCTCAAATACAAACTTAAGCATGATACATTAATTAATTATTTAATCTCCTTAATTATACCCAATAACCCCAACAAATGAAATACTATTAACTCTGGAAGAAAGAAGGTACAAACATCAAAGCCTTGATCAATTCTCTACTTGTACTTTTGCCCCCAAAAAAATCATGGGATTTTTTCTTCATCTCTTCTTCTTCTTCTCTCTCATATTACAAGTCACATCTCTAGAGAAGCCAATGTAAAATAAGGCTTCATATTCTCACCATGATTAAGATAGGATCATAACTAAAATTCAGTGGAAAGAGGAGAGGAGAGGAGATGAAGCAAAAAAGAAATAAGCCCTCATATCCTATGATCAGTTAGGTTTTTTTTGTTTTTTTTCCAACAAATCCAAACAAATTCACCATCCCCACCATGAAAAACCAGAAATAATACTAACATTTTAAAAAATTAAAAAGAAAATCCAGATTTTTGTTTAATTAAAATATCATATACTTATATTTATTTTACCATGATCCTCCACCTAGCATTCCATTCCAATACCCATTGGAATCTCCATTCTGATGATCTCTACTTTGATCAACATGATGATCATGTTGGTGATCTGTTGTTGTGCTTGAGACTTGCTTCAAATCTTCAAAAGGAAATAAAAGCCTCCCACCATTACTATTTTCTTGAAGATTTCCATACCCATTGTTGCATCCTCCAACTCCAATTCCATCCAAGGAAAAGCCAAGTGATGGCACTTTGAACTCAGGAAAAGAGAACCCTGATGAGTAAACTGTGTTTGGGTCCGGAATCGGCATCGGCATGAAGGAATTCAATCCCCTTGTTGTGATTCCAGTGAGCAACTCCATGGCTGAGAGGTGAGAAGTATTACTGCTAGTAGTTGTATTAGTGGTTGAATTTGTGGTTTGCAAGTGGGATTTGTTGTTTCCATCAAAGCTTGGAACTTGGATTAGCTCAGAGATGGTTTTGAAATCATGAGTTGATGGGAATCCCAAGTTTAGATCTTGGCCATGATCATAGATTTTATTAGGGTTTTGATGAGATGAGGAACCTTGAACAAGATCAGGAAGATTAATTAACTTCTTTGATGGTGTTGAAGAATTAGATGATGAAGAAGAAGATGATGATCTCTTGTTCTTCCTTGAGCCACCACCAACAGGGATGTTTCTAAGGGACCCACCTTCAGTCCAATACCTTCTACAAGTCTTGCAAAAGTATCTTGGCTGTGAGAGGCTGTAGTTGTTGTAGTAACAAAACTTTGTGTTTGTTGAGTTGCATCTTGGACAGTTTACAGCTTGTTCTTTCTGAGGCCTTGCCCTTCTCTCCAAAGAAGATGTTGAAGATGTAGGCTTTGATGAATTACATGTAGTTGTTGTTGCTGCTGCTGTTGTACCATTTGGTACAACTATTTGCTCCATTGGCTTCACCACTATCTCCTAAAAAACACCCCCCACCCCCAACAAAAGGAGAGAAAAAAAGGAAGAAATTTCAAAAGTGACATAAAGAAATGGCCATCATACTTTTCAAGAAAACAATAGACACAAACCTCCAATCAACAAATAACAACTTTGATCTTTTCAATAAACCCTTTATGAGTTTTTAGATTTAAAGCAGACAATTAGTGGCATCAGATCAAAAGGAGAAAAAGAAATTTAGGGTTTGATTAAAAAGAAAACAAAAACAAAAAAACAAAAAAGAAAGTTAAAGGCTTTAGTGTATTAAGATCATGAAAAAGAACAAGAAGAAGGAGATATATATATATAGGTAAATACCTGTGGCCACTGAGCTGTATCCATTGATGAAAGAAGCAGATCAAGAGAGAATTGAAGGAGGGGAGGAAGAGAAAAGAAGTTTGTTTCTTGCAAGTGGTTTCAAAAAGCAGGAAAAAGGAATGTTTTGAGATTGTTTGTGGAACTTGTGTGTGCTTTATGTGTATGCATGTATGTATGTATATCGATGGAGAGAGAGAGAGAGAGAGAGAGAGAGAGAGAGAGAGAGAGAGAGAGAGAGAGAGAGAGAGAGAGAGAGAGATTTGGAGATCACATCCATTTGGACTATAGTTGAGTGTTTTCCATTTTTATTTACTTTAGTGGAATGTTTTTACGAATATAATAATGTGAGTAGTTGAGTCTATGTATATCTTGTCGTGGCCATATTTTCCCTAACCAAAGAATTACTGTAGAACAAAGGGGTTTATATTTTCTTCTTCTTTTAGTACTCCCTCAGTCCCATTTCATTTCAAGGTTTCTACTTTTCCTTTTGGTTCATCCCACTTCAAGGTTCCTTTTCATAAATGGCAAGTTTTGAATATATTTATACCCTTATGATTTAATATATTTACAAAAAAATCATTTATTATACTCTTATAAAATTAACATATTTACAAAAAAAAAATCAATAATTAACTACTATTTTCTATCCCACGTTTAACTTTTACATTCTCTCTCCTCTAATCTTCTACCCATTTTTAAAAAAAAATACTTAAGAAGCGTGAAATTCCACCGAAGGAACCTTGATCTGGGATGGAGGGAGTATTTGTTTTCTTCTGTGTGATCTTTTTTCTTTTTAGTTGGATAATGCCATGATTAGAAAAATATATTTAATAATATGATATTTATTTTGAAATTGGTAAAAAAAAATAAGGCGGGAGTATTATGATCCATCAACAGTTTCCACTTCATTTATACTTCAGTATTCATTTTCTATAACTCTGCCATTACTCATGTATTTATAAAGTCTAATGTCAAAACTAATTTATATTTTATTTTTAAAAAAATTATTGATACACTATCAAGAATAGTAACAATAAAAATTAAATTTATTCTAAATAAATATTTTTTATTAAAATTAAATCAAACCATAAAATAAAGTTAAATGACTATTTGAATACGATGACTTCCATAAGCAAATATAACAAGTGCATTACAAAATAACTCTACTTCCTTTTACTAAAATGAACAATCATTTATTTCTTGGTTAAGAACAAATTATACATCCTTTGTACTAAAATGAACATTCGTTCATTTATGCGGCATCCGATATTCGTTTCTATTTGACATGTTTAGGGTTCAATTTCACTAAAAATACTCTCAAGTGTCAATTTTATAATACCTTTAAGGCATTCATTAATAAAACCATTTCTTTTTAAAAAAAGAAAAAAATGCAACAAAAGTACCCCTTGTTTAAGGTACCTCGGGCTATAATGAGTAACGACATCCATTTTTTCAGTTAAATGACATGTGCAACGCACGTAGCCCACTATTCAAAGGGAAAATAGGAAAATAAATCCAAATTAATATAACATAACTATAAAGGTTTTAGTGTAAAATTAAAAAAATAAAAGAGATACAATGCAATTTTTTTTATTACCAATTAACCCCCTTCCCAACCCAAATCTTAGTATTTTCCCCAAATAATCAGAATATTAATTTAAATTCAGAAAATCATAAACCCTAACAACAATAAAAATTTGTTGGGATTGGAGTCCTAAACTATGAGGAAAAGGAGTCTAAGTCGGAGGAGTTGGTGAGATCAAGAAAGGAGTTCAAATTCGCGTTTCTGGTGTACCGCGCGACCGCGCAGGTGATGGTGCGCGACCGCGCACTTGGGCAGAAACTTCATGGCTCGGTGAAACTTTTGAGGGCGACCGCGCAGGCCTTGAGGGCGGCCGCGGCCCCGAACCAGGTTTTTCGGCGGCGAGATTATTTTGTTTCCTATTTTGATAAGATCTCTTCTTAAATTGATTTAGGGCTTTCTTGTACTACTATATAAGCATAGATACGACCTAGAACACATTGTAGTTGTAGTAGCAACATATTAGAAGGTGTCTAATACAATATTGGCTTGGCAATTGCCCCGGACGTAGTTCATGTGTTGAATGAACCGGGTAAACAACTCTTGTGTTCTTGTGTATGTGATTCTTCCATTATTGTGCTTATGGGTGTGTTGATTTCTTGTCTTGATTGCAACGGGATTACCACCAAATTCACAACAAAATTAACCAAACAAAATAGAGGCCATATAGCTGTGGGTAGTTTCCTGCAACTCACACCAAATAAAGACCCGAAATTTGAAATTTCTGACAAATACAACTGTGAATTAGTTGCCAAGAAAATAGAAAATATCTGAAATTAAATTGAAAAATTACAAGAATAAAGAGAATGGTGCAATGGTGTGGGTTTTATGAGATTAAATATAAGTGCACATATTCAAAAAATAATACTTAATATTAGGAATGTCTTAATAGTTATAACTTACTTTTGTTATAAAATTGAGACAATTAAAATTATAAAAATTATTTTGAAACTAAGGCTAGCTCGTTCAAATTTTTAAATTTTACTTGGAACCTTTCTTCTTCAACTTGATGTGTTCCTATATACTCTCTCCATCCCGCTACAAGCTGCACATTTTTTTCATTGGGTGTTTCATTACAAACTGCATACTCCCTCCGTCCCACTTCAATGGATACCAAAAAAAAGGGCACACATATTAAGGAAAGGTAAGAGAGAGAAAAAGTGGAGAGAGAATATTGTGAGTGTAAAAGTAAAATAAGAGAGAGAATGAGTGGGAGAAATAGTTAGGAGAGAGAATGTTGTGAGTGAAAAAGTAAAATAGGAGAGAGAGAGTGAGTGGGGTAAATAGTGAAGATTCCTTTCCATTTTGGGTAAGTATCAATTGATGTGTGATGGACCAAAAAGGAAATAAGTATCAATTGAAGTGGGACGAAGGGAGTACTTCCTAAAATGGCAAAGAATCTTTACTATTTCACCCATTAATTCTCTCTCCTACTTTACTTTTATACTCACAACATTAATCAGCTCATTATTTACTATCCCACTTTCTCTCTCCAACCTCACTTTTCATCCTAACAATTACTCCACTAATTTTCTCTTTAACTTGTGTGCAAACAGTAACTGTGCGAGTTATAGCGGGAAGAAGGGAGTATATATAAAGTTGAATGAGGAAGAGCATGGGCAATGACTCATAAAAAGCACAATTAATTGCTTTTTCACTTTCTACCATATTCATGCATATATGGTGTAATTATACTGGAAAGTACAAACTATATATAGAGACAACTATACGTACATTACCAATCCCTGAATATATGTTTTTTTTATACTTTCATTATTAACCATTCTCTATAAATAATATTGCCAAAATAAATAAAGCCATCAAGAAGGGTACTTGATTAATTTGTGTAACGTTTTCGACACATCTTTTTCAAATTAAATGAATAGTAGCGATGTGACCGAATCTAACTCTATTCTTACCATTTTTTTTTTCTATGTTTCACGTCAGAAAAGAGATCGAACCCTAATACTCATCAAAAACGAGACTTGACTTTACAGATAAGCCACTTCTTGTTGATACTTACTCCATGTTAGTAGCGGGGTGACCGAATCTAACTCTATTCTTACCATTTTCGTGTAATATATTTCATAGTGCTACCATCCAGTGGCGGACGCAGGAAATTAAGGAAGGGGGGCCAAGATTTTTTTGAGCAAAGGATTGAAGATGGGGGTTCGGGGGCAGCGCCCCCGAATTTATTTATTTTTTGGCAATTTTTTTCACATGCAATACCACTTTAGTGCACCTAAAATAATCTAAGCAACAAGCTATACCTTTTTTTTTTTACATAATGCCATAAAATTATCTCTATTGCTGAACCAATCATCTGAATGAGACGATCAAACACACTAGTCCTTTTGGCTTCAAAAGATTTCCAATGGAGATGACATTTATATATTGTAAATGATGCAGATTCGGCCTCTATTACCGGTGGTGACATTTCCATCGTTCGTCGTTCCGTCTTGAGTCTCAGATACAATCCTTTAATTTTCTCTTTTTGCTATTCTAATTCTATTCGCCGAAGATTTATATATACTATGTATGATACTACATCGTTTAGTGTAAAATAAAAAATAAAAAAAAAAAAAAAAAAACCAAGCAGGGCCAACTGGCCCCCCTTGCACCTTACTATGTCCGCCCATGCTACCATCCAATTAGTATCCAACCATTTATCCTTTTTTTTTTTGACTATGTTTCCATCAGAAGACGAGAAAAGAGATCGAACCCTAATACTCATTGAAAACGAGGCTTGACTTTACCGATAGGTCAAACAACCATCATAAATTGTTGATACTTACTCCATGTTAATATGGGGTAAGAAAATATTCTAAATCATTAAATCGCTAATGCTCTAGCAAAATTGATCGGATATTCGAGAAGTCTTATCCAATGGAAATGCCCACCATTAATATGGTTATATGTCCTATTTAATTTTTTTTTTTAAATGTGTTTTCACAAAATATTTCTTAATTTTAGGAGTGTATTGTAATGAATATAAAAGCATATTGCATTAGTTGTGAGAAGAGAGAAAGTTGATTTCTAAGATGAAAAGTTGGAGTTTGAAAAAGTGATGTTTTCTTTTGTACTAATTGGAACAATATTGCATTTAATTTGCATGCAAGACTGCTTAATGGCCGGATCGGTCGGCCGGTCAGGTGATTCATACTCTCTCCGTTCCGCCTGATGTTTCACCAAAATGGTGAAGCACGTAAATTAAGAAAATTGATGAGGGGAAAAAGGATTGTGAGAGGGAAGAAGTAAATGAATATAATAAGTGGGATCCACAATTTAAATATGTGAGGAGAAAAAGTTAGTGGATATGACAAGTGAGCCCCACAATTTAAGTATGTGAGAGGAAAAAGTGAGTGGGGTTGACAAATGAGCCCCACATTTATTAACATTTTAGGAAAGGTGAAGCTTTTATCGAAACACTCATTTAAATAAAAGGTGAAGATTCAGATGAAAAGGAGGGAGAATACCTTTAACATGCATGATTGTTGACAAACATAAATTGTCATTTTGTGAGTACAAATTCTTATCAAACCCTAACTATACCTTTTAGTGCCTTCAAGACAAAATGTCCATCTGCTTTTTCTACCGCCACATTAAATCTTATTTTAGTAATTTATTATTTAATGAATTTGTTCAACATTCGTTTAGGAACAAAGGGAGAGAAAGTTTGACTGCACATCATTAACGGTTAAATTGTCCAATAATTCAAATTTAATCCCTTCTAAATAAATGAATGAGTGATTCTTATTTCTTGTTGGACGGAGGTAACTAATTACTAAATGCCTTTATTAAATAGATAGTCGGACGAAATTCTCCTTCGCCTATCACAAAATTTATTCATTGTCATATTGTTTTCTTTTTTTTTTGTGGATTTCGTAATTTAAACATTAATCACTGATATCATCAGTGATTAATATTTAAATTATGAAAAATTTCTTACTTTTTAATAATAGGTCTTTTATTATATTTCTGATTTTGTTTTTCTCTTTTATGTGAGAACCTATGATTTCCTTCTAAGAGTCAGAACCTTGTGTTTTTTGTTTGTTGTTATTTGGATTGTTTGTATGCTTCTCTCAATCAACTACTCGGCAAAGATGATGAATTCGTTGTTGAATTAGTTACCTCTATTCCGAACAACAACTCATGAGATTAATGTTTGCGTATCACTGACGGCAAATCATGGGGTATGTGTGTAGAGTTTGAATGCAAAACATCAACATTTGAATTGTCGAATGATTCAAAATTAATCCCTAAATAGTTTATAATAAAAAAGAGAATGCGCAAGAATGAGAAGAAATGAAAAAAGGGAATGATTAAAGGATGACCAGATGGATCATATCTATAGAGATTAGTCCAATCTGGTAATTATGGCAATGATTAAAATAAACGGAGCACGGGGAGGCCGTGTTTGGATTATTATTATTATTATTTTTTTCTTCGTAATGTTCATCACTAAACCTTGCCATCACTGGCGAAGCCAGGTTATAGGCAAGGGGGTCACTTGAACCTCTTCAACTTTGAAACTTGTCAAATTTTACACCTTAAAATTTTTTTAAAAAATGACATTTTACCTCTAAATTTAGCAATTTTATCAATTTCGATCCCCTTAATTTTCATTAAAATTGCAGTAAATAATTTTTTGACCTCCTTCTAAGATAAATTTGGATGCCTTAATTATAGTATTTATTTTTAAAACAAACTTGACCCCCTTCCCATAATTTTCGGGCTGGTTGCCATGGCAGAAAAGAAATGCCTAGTCATATATACTTCCCGGCTATGGCCAATCAATCAATTTTCTAAACATTTAATTTTAACCAAAAATCATATTTTAATCATGAAATGAATTATGTTTTTGCAATGTATTAATTGAAATATTTGTTTTTGCAATGTCCACATTTAAGTACACGATTTTTGCAATGCCCTCACTTTGGTAATGGAGGCGTCAATTTTATAACAGAATTTTGACACGCGATATCATGTGACTAACAACCATTATAAACTTAATTTTCTTTCTTTTATTTTTTATTTGTATTTGTATTTTTTAGTTTCCCTTATATACCAAAAAAATTGTTTTAATTTTATTTTTTATTTATTTTATTGCTTTTTTCCTAATGTACCAAAAAATTTGTTTAACTTCTATTTTTATTTTTTTTTGATTTAAGTTAACTTCTCTAACGAATCCATCATTTTTAACGGGTGTTATGTCATTTGTCAACATTTAACAGAAATCGGTCTGAATTTGTCAACTTAGTGGAGTGAACGCATTACAAAAAATTGGTAATTGGATGAAGATATTGCAAAAACAAAAACTTAAATGAGAACATTGCAAAAACATGACTTCTTTCAATAATGAAAATATGAATTTTGCCAATAATTATATGATAATAAAATATTTTTTAAATATTTAATTTTACGATAATAAAATGTTAAATAGAATAGTTTGAATTAAATTGGAGGGCGTATAATACAACCAAATGTCGGCGGCGTAGATCGATCGTCGCCGGAACAAGAATTAGCTAGTGGTGGCACCACATAAGAAGAAGATTTAAGGCGAATAGAGAATGTTCGATGCGAGTGGTCCTTATGGGACCCACTAAACAGTGATTTTGAAAGAGTGAAACGTGTCCCACCATGACACTGACCCCACAAAATGGTGGCCGGTGGTAATTGGGTCCCACCATCATATGCGCATGCAATGCTCCTGCCCCGGTTAACATGATCTAAGTAAGGAATCATTATACACCGTCCGATTAACCTTTTCCCACATTTGACGATTATGATATGATGTCACGTGATTTCCTTCATCTTACGTGGACTGCAGTGACCCCACCTTTACAATTGCTTCCCACGTCAACATATCTAAATTTGGAGAATATTAGTTGACTAGGTTATAGGGCCGTAAATGAATTTTGCTTAGTTCACTGGCGTATTATCCAAGCTAATTTTAACTTAAGTTATTCCTTCATCTCGTAGAAAGGTCAAAATAAAAAAAATAAAAAAACCCGTTTTTCCTTAATCTTAATCTTAGGAAAAACGTGTTTTGTTTCCCCGTTATGTCAGTGTTAGTGTAACAAAGTGCCAGTGTAAAAAGAGTGTCAGTGTTAGTATAACAAAGTGTCAGTGTAAAAAAATGTCAGTGCATGTATATTAAGTGTCAGTGTAAAAAATGTCAGTGTTAGTATATTAAGTGTCAGTGTTAGTGTAACAAAGTGACAGTGTAAAAAAGTGACAGTGCATGTATATTAAGTGTCAATGTAAAAAGTGTCAATGTTAGCGTAACAAAGTGTCAGTGTTAGTGTAACAAAGTGTCAGTGTAAAAAAGTGTCAGTGCATGTATATTAACGCATGTATATTAAGTGTCAGTGTATAAAAGTGTCAATGTTATTGTAACAAAGTGAGAGTGTAAAAAAGTGTCAGTGTTTGTGTTATTAAGTGCCAGTATAAAAAGGATTTTTCCTAAGCTTAGAAAAAAACGCGTTTTTTGTAAGTGCCAGTATAAAAAGGATTTTTCCTAAGCTTAGAAAAAAACGCGTTTTTTGTAAGACCAACTCCGTAGAAAGAGATATCAAATTGAATAAGGATTAATAGAAAGTAATATACTGAATTAAATGTTTTGAATATAAAAAATTAATTGAAAGAAAGAAAGAAAAGAAAATAGTAAATAGTAAATCAATTATTATTATGAATTAACTTTGAGCAATAACTATAGGTTGATTTAATTATATTAATATAAACCTAAATTTTGTAATTGATACACCATCAACAATACTATCAATAACAAGTTTTACATTTTCATTAAAATAATTAAAGCAACCTAAACTAAAATAATTGCTCAAAGTTCATTCGTATTAATGATTAAAAAAGTGGGAATATAATTTTGGGGCGAATATATGGAGTATAATTTATGAGACTAAGAATTGCTTTTGCATGTGCAAATATATACAAAAAAGTCCAAACAAAACAAGTTATGACAATATTACCTGTATCATTACAACCCAAGAGAAAACAATTGGCCCTACAAGCTCTTCCAGGTACTGCAAATAAATAAAGTAAACGTTTCTGCATCACTTGGTATA
Source organism: Adenophora triphylla var. japonica (assembly GCA_022495995.1). Taxonomy (NCBI): domain Eukaryota; kingdom Viridiplantae; phylum Streptophyta; class Magnoliopsida; order Asterales; family Campanulaceae; genus Adenophora; species Adenophora triphylla. The sequence continues at coordinate 242,358 of JAFEMH010002840.1, forward strand.
AGCACTTAAGAATAAGATAACTGCATTCATCAACCAAAAAACTTATGTTACTAAAGAAAACAAACTAAATGAGCATGACATTGCCTGATGCCCCTATTGGTTCACTTGCATAAGGATATTAACAAGCATTAAGTTGCATTCAGTGGCGGACCCCGAGCATTTTGTAAGGGGGTGCACAAATACACTATAAAGATTTGAGTTTTAAAAAAAAATGCTTGATATGGGGCTCAAACCTACAACCTTTAAGTTAAAATCTCAACATCTTAACCACTAAACCATACACGCTATTTGAATAAGGGGGGTTCACTTCCACCCCTTTAACTCTACTTTTGTCCGCCCCTGGTTGCATTCAACACCTCCATTCTTGTACTGTAATGTATTTTTTTTCTTGATATATTATAAAGTATTGCAAGGACCAACTCCCTAAATGATTGTTAAGACCAAGTCTACAAAGACAAAGACTTGGAATTAATTAAATGAATAAGTAATATATGTGAAGATATTAATCAGATCAAAAGAAATGCTAAAAAGTTGAAACAAACGCCGGCTTGAGGAGTGGGAGGCATCCCTCAAACTGTAAGATAAGTCCAAGGCGCGAGGAATGTCCATGACGATGTCAGAATTATAGAAGTCAATATGTGGACGTCTCCTCGTGTAAGTTATGGCTATGGTGAATGGGAGTTTTCTCTTTGGGAGAATAACATGTGAGTCGTAGCAAATCCAGAAGTTCCAGAAACGGACAGTGATTTCTCAGGTAGACATGTATTCTAATGAAGTGCAAGGCACCTCCAATTTATTGTTTTATAGTAGAGTAAGAAAAATGTAAAGAAAGAGTAAGGAGAATCCATAAAGATGCGGATTCTAGGGAAGGGCCGCTTCCAATCCTTCTTGGAACCTGCTTCTCAGGTTGACATAAGAGAGAGAGAGAGAGAGAGAGAGAGAGAGAGAGAGAGAGATGCATATGATACAAACTGAGTGAGTTCTCCTATTGTGATATTCTCATATAGGATAACCTTTAAAAAGTTTAATAGGCGAGACACAAGGAAACACCTGTAGATCTTAGGCTATTCAGGGATACTAAAACCCCTCAGAGCCGAGAGATAAGTTGAAGAAAATGCTTCATATTGATTGAGCATATACATGCAAATTCACTTCACTGGTTAAGAAGCGTGATATATCCGTATCAAGGACAGTACCTAACAACGAAATCAGGATCCGAAAAATGTCAAACGGCTAATATTATTGGATCAGGACACATTTCAAAGCATGAAAAATAGAGAAATCAATTAAACGGAAGACAAGATACCAGTACAAGCAATCTATGGACTCAACTCAAACAAGAAAAAGAAATCCTTTAAAAGGTTTAATATGTGAGAGACAAGGAAACACCGGTCGCTCGTAGTCTATTCAGGCTGCGGCACACTCAACTCCAAGAGCACAGGTACTCTGACAGAATAGATCAAACAACAAATATAAGAGCGCTACAATATGGGAGTTCATCATATTTCTTGGTTGTGATCTTATGTTCCATTAAATACAACTTATCTATCAATTCAGATAGTTAAATCCTAGGTAAGGTCACATTGAGCATTCACATTTTCTTGAGCCTCCAAAAACAGAGTTGGTTGACGTTAATGGCAATAATTCAGAAAGCAAATGATGTTAAAGAGCTACAACCGCCCAAAGAAAAATATGAATGACAATACAAACTATTCTTCACAACATACCACATAACCTGAATTATTCATCCTGGCCATCCCATGTTCGGAAAAGAACATCAATTCGTCTAGCCAAGAATTAACTTACTCCAACATCAGAATCCCGGAGCATTGTGAACAGCTTCTCAATCATTTTGGTATAAAGGAGAAGATCAGGAATGACCAGTGACTGTTCCACAAATTCAAGCAAACATGAAATAGAAAAGAATAAAAATGACAGGCATGGGGGATCCTCTTAGACTTTCAGGAGGACAGAACCCCCATCAGTTACAAACATTAGTTTTGAAAAGAATGAGTGCAAAGAGACAATACTAAAGAACAACCCTTCCCCTGCCACTATGCTTGAATATAGATCTCAACTAAGAAAATTCAAAAGAAAAGAGCATGTTGACAACTTCTAAAGGAATTTTGGAGGATTACCCTAAGAGGTAATAACTAATCACCTGACCGATAAGAGGTTTGAGTAAGATAAAACTGCTTATGCAATCAATCTGCGACCAAGTCAATCAAATAAAAATATGATTTAGGCAAATCAAACAACAAAACAGCTTATGAATCGAAGTACTCCCTCCGTCCCACCCGAAAAGGCACAAAATGGGTTTTGCACGAGAATTAAGGAGAGTGTATAGTAGAGTAAGTGTTGTGAGTATGAAAAGTGAAGTAGGGGAGAGAAAGTGGGGTAGAGAATAGTAAGTGGATAGTTATTGTGTATGACAAGTGGGTCCCATGAATAAAGAAGTAATAAAAACTTTCCATTTTAAGATTTTGCCTTTTCAAATGGGACACCCAAAATGAAATTTTGTGCCTTTTAGGATAGGAAGGATGGAGTATTATTTAGGCAAACAAAATCATCTCAAAATTAAAATTATACAAAATAGAAAACTTGCCAATGTTTAGCGCTAATTCATCCAAAAGCAAAGCAAATTGAAGAATGACATCTGTCAGGGCTCATTAGGCTTTGATAATTGCCAAAGCATTTGGTCAAACGCACATGGCTGTTTCCTCGGACTTCAACTGCTAGTTTTATTATCCTTGGCATTGTTTTTTTTTTTTTTCATTCTTCTCAAGTCGTTTGCCAAAAATAGAAATCTGATGATCTATTTTCCAAAACTGCTGCTTAATAAGTCATATTTTTATGACAGATAAGAAATTGTTCGAGCTATTGTGCAAACAAACACAGTAAAGCAATACATTAAGATATTCTGCACTAACTAGAAATAAACACACTTTGAGTGAACCTACATAATACAAAACAGCAGTACATGAATCAATTGGAATGACAGAATTCAATCAAGTGGATAAATCAATTCACATGAGATATATAAGGAGATACTAATCAATTTCATCACTTACAAAAAACAATCAATTTATGGGCAATAGATGTAATAACCCAAAAATTTACGAGAATTATTTGGTAAATTGTTAAATTTCACTTAGGCTTTTAGAGGGCCTAATATTATATTGAAGTCTTAGAAATTATATTATGTGGGTTAAATTATTTAGATGAGTTGGGCTTAGGTTTAGTAGAACCCTTTTATAAATACTGATTTTAAATAATTGTTTTAATAATTAATTGTTTGTTTAAATTAAATTATTTGAATTACCTTTTAAATAAAATGATTGGAAGTAATGGGCTTGAGTTATTATTGGACTAAGATTTTTGTGGGCTTATTTTATTGGGCTTGGACTACCTAATTAGCTTAGGATTTGAAAACCTATTAATATAAATACATACTTTCTAATGGGGTTACAATATTTTTTATTAAACAAGGAATTAGAGAGGAGGGAGGCGGCACTGTAAGTTCAGCCGTGTGTGAGTATTGAAGGAGAAGAAATAGGTGGCAGCCAACTTGGAAGGAAGCCAACTTGGAAGGAAGGAGAAAATACCAAACCAAGGTTTGTATTCGTTTCGTCTAATAATTGTCGTTTTGAATTTTAAAACCTAGAAAACTCTAGAAATTCTTGAGATTAAATTGGGGTTTTTATTATGAATATATTATGTGATGGAAAATATAAATCCTATAAAAGATTATTGAAATAGGATTGTGTATGAATTAATGGATGTTAATCTAGGGTTGTTCATACCAAGAAAGATTTAAAGAAAAATAAATATTTTTGTGTGTTTTGAATGTGTGTGCCGTGTGTGTGTGTGTGTGTTTTTGTGTAAATAATTTTTGGTGTAAAATTGTTTTAGAAATTGATTTGGGTGAAATATTTGGTATCAAAAAGGTTTTGATTTTGAATAAAAGTGTTTTTGGTTAGAAATCTAACCAAGATTAAAAGCTGAAAATCAATTTTCCAAAACCCTAATGGACCAAACTGTAAATCTGGGAATTAGGGTCTGTTCTGTAATTTTTGAAAGTCAAGGGACTATTTTGTATTTTTTGAAAGTCAAGGGACTATTATATAATTTTTGAAATTCAGGGGACTATTATGTAAATTTTGAAAAGTTGAGGGACTGCTTTGTAAAAATCTGAAAGTTGGAGGACTGTTTTGCAAATTTCTGAAAGTCAAAGGACTTCTTTGTAATTTTAGAAAATTAAAGGACCTTTTTGCAATTATGAAAACTAAAGGAATTTTTCTGAAAATAAGAAAACCTAAAGGAACCTTTTTTTAAAGTAATAAAAAGTTAAAAGACCTTTAGGAAATTATTTAAAAAGGTGTAATTAGTGTGTGTAAATGTGTTTTTGATTAAAGAAAAGGGAATAAAAATGTTAGAAACATAAGGGTAGTTTGGGTAAACCTTAGGAGTGTTTTGGTAGTTATATGAAGGGTATTTTGGGAAGCTCTAGAAGTGGAAAGATACTTGAGACGGAGTTAAATAGAATTAACTCATAGGTTAGTGAAGTAAAATAAAGTTAAGTTGGGACGGAGTATTAAGTAGTTAATCCGTACTTAACGGATATTATTTATTTGTGTAGATCCGATCGGAGTTAGCAATTGTTCGAGTACAAACAATCGAGGTAAGGGATTATACATCTTTAAGTTAATTGATTTCCGCTCCGTTTCATTGTTTAGGTTTTCGCATATTTCTTGGCGATGTACGTTCCTTTGATACGTAAAAGCTGACCTCGCGTCAGTATTTGTTTTGACTCCCTCGTTTACCGTTATTTGCTAATCTTTTGTATTCGTTTGCTATATCATCCTTTTGGTTTCGTAAATACAGAATTTTGTTGTTATTGTGAAAGTTCGTATTCTGTATAAAAAATGAGTTTTTATATGATGTGATTTTTGTTCCATTAATGATTACTAAGTTAGACAACCTGCTTCGGCAGGGTATATTTGATATTTGGCCTTCGGGCAAACTTAGTTCACCGCTTCAATGTAGGAGTGGTGGAGTGCTCCGGATACACTGTTTAGGACTCTGCGGAGTCAACCTTTGTGCTCCTTGTGGGCTTTGTTTCCTTTGTGGGATTTTGGTTTGATAAGGTCAGTGGACCACTTATGTGATCATGATGTCTGTAAATGATTTGATTATCTACAGCTGGTATGGGACAGTTGTAGATAACTAGATCATTCGAGTCAACTTTGTTCAGCTTATCAGTCCTTTGAATTTCCTTATAATCTGTGAGTGGTTTAGTTAGTTAAAGTTGGTATGGGACAGTTTTAGTTAAGTAAATCATTCGAGTCAATTTGAATCGATTTCGTCATCATTTGAAACTCCAAAATATTTGTCAACTCAGTTTGTGAAACCATTGAGATTTTGAAAGACATGTGATTTGAGAATTTGTTAAACAATGATTTCGAATTTGTACTTCGTTATGTCTTCGATTGTTATTTGAAAACTGTATCGTTTGATATTTTTTCAGGTCAACTCCTCCTTAGTAACCGGAGGGGTTGTATATGAACTTACTGGGCATTGTTCGCTCACCCTTTCATACTCTTTTTCTTCCAGATTTCATATAGGAAGAATGTGAAACGGTTCGAAAACATTTCATAAGAAGTTCAAGGATCGGTTTAGTTTATTTTCATTTTAGACTCTTTATTAAGTTATTTCAGTTATTTGAGAGTTTGTAAGACTTTAAAGATTGTGTTGAGCTAGTGGATTGTACTAGCCGTTGAAATTCTTACCGTTATCCGTATTTAAGTTATTTCAAATTGTGGTTAGCGTTTGAATTATGGTTTTAGTAGCCGTTGAAGGTTATTTTATTATAAATTAAGTAGTATTATTGTTGTGGAAATTTGGGGTCGTTACAATAGAAGACTAAAGGGTATGCTAATAAGAAGCGCCCATAGGACACCAGTTAAGAGTTGATATGCTGAAAGTTATTGCTTTGTTGGTTAATACTTCCAATGCAATGCATTCGAGAGGATTCCTAATGCAAACTTATCCATAAATAATCTCTTTACAAGTAACCATGGGGTAATCATTAACAGGAGTTTTCCCTTATATATACTCCCTCCGTCCCATAAAACCTTACCCATTTTGCTATTTTGGGCGTCCCAGTTTAAAGTCACACTTTCCTAAAAAAGAAACTTTTTAATACTTCTTTATTCATGGGACCCACTTGTCATACTCACAACAACTATCCACTTACTATTCTCTACCCCACTTTCTCTCTCCTACTCACTCACAACTCCTACTATAATAACATTATATATATTCACTCCTTATTTTCCGTTCTCAACAGTAAACGAGTAACCTAATGTGGGACGGAGGGAGTAATTCCTAATTTTTTCTATTACCATCTCTTCACTTCTTTCATTTTCTTTCTCACCTGTTCTTTAAAGAGTTCATATGTCGATTTAGCTGACCCGAAATTATTTTGGGACTAAGGCTTTGTTGTTGCTATTTATTATACCTTTCCCGTCTTATTTTCTTTGTTTTCGGCATCCTTATTGTCTTCTTTTATCACGCCCCACTCTTCTTCTCCTTCCAACTATTGACCTACTTGTTAGATTCTACATTCTTTACCCCCCCCCCCCGCCTTCCACGACCTCTCCTAAATTTTATATGAAATTCACGTTGTACCATCATAGTAATAGACAGGGGATATACTGATCGACTGCAAAATTAAACATCTACAACCAAAATGAGTTTTTTTTTTCTTTCCAAATTGCGCAGTTAAATATATGTAGAGGGAAGTCATGAATGATAAATACCAAGGGACATTTACCAACTCAAAGCTGAGGTGTATACCACACTTACCTTTGAACTTGCACTTTAACTGATGTTGTAGAAAAAGCAACTCTATCCAACTGCAAGCAAAGAGAATTTAATAGGACACTTTGCTATGCTACAGATCAGGTGGCAGGCAGAGAAGATAGCACACACTCAAACATGCACACACATATATCTCAATGGCATAAAACTCGAACAAAGCGGATCAGAAGCAGTGTTCATAACTAAGTTAGTTGTGGCTATGAGTCTATGACTACAAGAGCCATAACTATAAATATTTCATATAAACACAAGCGAAATTTAATTCCTACTAAAGTAGAAATCTCTCTCTCTCTCTCTCTCTCTCTCTCTCTCTCACACACACACACATACACAAACACAAACACATACACATACACACACTCACATAAATCTTCATGCAGCAGAAGGGTCTACTAAAGTAGAAATCTTTCTCTCTCTCACACACACACACACACACACAGAGAAATGTTCATGCAGCAGAAGGGTCAACTCGATCACTAAGTATCATATGCTAGTTCAACTGCTTCCTCCATCCCACAAAGATAGTCCCATTTGTTATTTTATGGTCAACACAAATGAACTTTGACCAAATATTAATGTCAATCTACTTATCCTAGCAGAATTCTAAAATTGTTAATGAAAATCAATTAATGAACAATTTTTCCAATTTCAATCGGATAATTAGAGAAAAATTAAGATTTGGCTAACTGTAAACAATTATAACGAGCATAACATTTCAAATCATAAACCAACTTAAATTTGGCTGGTGGACAAATGAGACATGAGTAGTTGATTCTTACTGTGTGGTATATCATTAGGCTTGAGCATTCAAGCATTGATGTGTTTGAGTCTAACAAATTTACAGAAACAAACACATATTTCACCTTCTAGCCAGTTACTAAACAATTTAACCCCCTCTTAATTTAATAAAATCAAAACAAACCCTAATCCAAAGTAATTTCATAAAATCACAAAATAAACCCTAATTCAAAGTAATCTCATAAAATCAAAATAAAACCTAATTCAAATGAGCAGCCAAAATCGAAAAATCAGATTTGACTTAGTTCCGGTTAAATATCTTAGCATAGTTCAAAGTTAACACACATAAAAATATAACTATTAAAAGATAGCATAAGAATTAGGCGAATTTTAATTTCTTATTTTTCAATTAATCGGAGAAAACAAAACGGAGGACTAATTAGAAGAGAGCTCCGAGATAATTACCTGAACATATCGGGAAGAGAACTCCGATACAATAATCTGCCCGGGCGGCGCCAGTGTGGTAATCGGAGAGAGAAAGTGAAGAGAGTTTGATAGGAAATGTCCGGAACGAAGTAGGGGAAGGTCGGTGTGGTGGACTGAGAAGAAAGCGAGGAAATGATGGGAAGCGAAGATCGAGGGGGTATATATACAGAAATGGTATACGACCCTTTTTGACCCCGCGTGCTATATACGCCAGTGTTTCCTTATTTGATCGGTCCATCCAACAACGGTCATTTCATTTTATTTTACCTTGACGGCCCATTTCATCTATTTGTACATGAGCCCAAACATTACCAAAGGCCCAATTGGTTTATTTAATCTTGCCCCAACTGATAAAAGACACGTGTATAATTGTGAGTGTTTGACACGTATTTACCAATAATGATTTCTAAATTTATATCTTTCTTATTTTTAAAATATATTTGTAAATATCTTCTTTAGTTTATTTAGTTATTATTTATGGACTAACTTATGAACACATCATAGAACAAAAAGATCATTCACTTTAAAATAAAAATGAACATTTATTTTGAGAGACGATAGTAATAAATTACTTTTTTAATAATGCGGATAATTCATTGACTTTTCCACGTTTCTCTCTCCTATGGTACAATACTCTTTTTATACGAGTATATATATATATATATATATATATATATATATATATATATATATATATATATATATATGGTTTTTAGTTTCTTTTCTTTTTGAAATCTTATTTCTTCTACTTAAATAAATGTCATATTTCTTCTATCGTACTCTTTTATTTTTTTTATCTTACCAAATTAACACTACCATATTTTTATATAAAAAAGAATTTTGATGCGATATAATCTAGAATTTTTTTTCAATTTGTAATATTAATACATTAACATTATCGTCAATTTATGAAAAAATATTATTTTTATCTTTGACCATAATTTTACATAGATAATTGCTTAAAATTTTAATTTTCTTTGAAATAGTTTTTTGCCCGTGCATTTAGCGTACGGCTTTAGCACTAGTGGTTGTATAGTGAAGACAGGCGATGATGGCACTTTTAGTGTTTTCATTTATGGTTAAATTTTATTAAGATACTCTTTTCTTTAGTATTTGACTTATCAACAATTTTAACAAATATAATTAATTTAATTGTACATTGGGTGTGCTAGTGTAAGTTGAATTATAATTATTTTTTATTCAAAACGTGACATTTATTTGAAACCGACTCAATATAATAAATCTAATGCATCACATACGATTTAATGTGCATGAATTATTAGGGTTTTAGACATCAAATCAATGAGTCATAGCCCTTTACACAAAAGTGATACAGACAATTTGATCTCCAGATTTAGATTTGTAATGCAATTATAACCAACCATGTCAATCTGAAATAAGAGGAATGAATATCTAATTTGACAAAAAAGGATAAATATTCAGCTTCTCCCTCCATATGGCAGTCCAAAAATCCATACAAATTTGTAAAATCAAAAGTAACAAATGTACAGCCAAATGTAAACAAGTAATAGTAATAATTAAAAGACTAGCCCTTGACAATCCAAAAGACCAGCACTATAAACAGACAGAAATTAACCTAAATGAGTAAAATTACTCAACAGTGGTCACCTGTTGCCAGTCCCCATCAACAGCTTCTTTCCACAAAGTAACGTTGTTGTCACCAGCAGCAACGGCCAACAGATTTCCGGTCAAAGACCAAGATACCCTCCAAACAGGGAGCATAAAGTCATTTAATACCTTCCCGTTCCATTGATCACCTTCCTTTGCCACTGTCCATATTACAACAGTCCCATCCTGAGAAGCGCTCGCAATTGTTGACTTCGGAAGCCCCAGATTAGGAGCCCAAGCCACGTCCCTAACCCAGTCGTTGTGCATTTGAAGGGCAGGGAAACAGTCCATCTTCCAAGTTCCATTATACAGCTTCCATACCTTGACAGTGTTGTCACAGCCACCAGAAGCCAGCTTTTGAACAGGTTCAAAAATGCCAGATCCAACTAGGGAACCTGGCGCCATAGAAGGGGCCCACGAAACTGAGGTTACTCCAACAGGATGCGCTTGGTCTATCCTAGTAGTGTCCCAACCACCGTCTGACCTGGCAGTGTACACTAAAATGTCTCCATCAGAACCACCACAAGCTAAGCAAAGGCCAAGTTCATGAGGCGCCCAAGCAATAGAATTGACAGATGATTTGTGGTCTGTGAAAGTGTGAGCCTGTGTCCATTCATTTAGATTGCCTTCCTTCCAAATTATAACACTACCATCATATGAACAAGAAGCAAGAACTGATCCAAACTTTGGGTGTGCCCACGCAACCTGCCAAACAGGGGCTTTATGACCCATCAAAGTAGCAAGGTGCTGGGAAGAATTGCTGCTTACACCAATTATGTTAATCTTAGAATCGGATGATGCTGATGCCACACGTTTCCCATAGTAATCCATGGCTACATCATGGACAGTGTCAGTGTGGCCGGTTTCAATCTTCTGGCCCGGCATCCCTCGTGAATACTTTGTTACATACAATCTTTCACCTCCTGTTATCAAAACACTGTCAGCGTGAGGATATATTGGTATATTTGGAACTAGTGCAATTCAAATATAAAATATCTCTCAAAAGGAAAACACTTGTTCAAAAGAAATCTGTGGAAACATCAATCAAAATAGTAAGATACGGAGTACTATAATTGTTTAACAAATTTTGAAACAACTGAAACAATTACTTTAGCTATGAATAGAACTTGACAAAAGAACATGCAAACTTTATTTGCATTTGCATACACTTGACTACCACATAACTGCCAGCAATTACTAGTTCACTAAAGGAAATCACTAGCTTTGTTCCTGTGCCAAGAGTGGTTCTATGAGACCACACAATCGAAAATGAAACCATTTCGGCTAACATCAAGAATCCAGCTTGCAATGCCAATGGACGAAACATTAATAAAATGCTGGAGGTTTAAAGACATGTCAAGTAAGATAGTAACATGACTTTTAACAGCTTGATTACAAGTTGCAAATTCAAATCTAAAAACTGCAGCATAACATAAGCTCGCTAAAACCTTAATTAAAAAATAAAAAACGCTTCTATGTGTTCTAACTACTTCCTTGTAGGCATGCATATCAGCTACAGTACATGAAAGGAGATATGCATGAGTGGTGGTGGACTTATCCTGCACTTGTATTAATCATGTAATGCACAGCAGCACAGGTGAAGAAATTTCCATTACCTTGCCAATTTACATAACCATCCACTAAAGAGGATTCTGAACTCTCTGTATCTAGAACCATTACTAAAAACCTCCATAGGATATTCAAAGCCTACTCTTACTCTAGCATCTACATTACCTGCCTTCCTAGTAACCATAGTTATTAAAGGCTCAAGGCGCACCAAGGCGCAGAAGGTGTGCCTGGAGCCTAGTCGCAAGGCGCAAGGCGGGCGCGCGCCCGAGTGACGAACCTGTCAGAGCTAATAATACTCGTCGGAGGTCGCCAGAGTGATCATGCTAATCGCTACTCTTATATAGAGTTATGGACTTATGTTGCGTGTGCGTATACGTGAGAGAGCCATAGGAGAGGAAGTGTATTAGTCGCGTATTAGGTTTAATTAGATGTAATTGTCGGTCAATTGTTGTGCCCGAAGCCTAGGCGCACCCCAGGCTCTAAAGATGCGCCCTGGGCCTAGGCGCACCTAGGCGCGAGCCTAGGCGAGCTTTTAATAACTATGCTAGTAACATCTTACTTTGCATGAAACTAAATTCATTTGAAAGTGAAATTTGTGTTTTGAAATCAGTTCTTTGCCATGCCTGAATTTAGCTCTAGGTTACCAAGAATCTTAGCAATATATGATCTCCAAATCAATTATGTGCTTGTACTTGCCAATGAGGCCCTACATTTATCGATTAGTCTAACATATTTGACGACCAATGCACACAAATAAAATATAATGATAGAAAACATAGGTCGAAAATACATTAAAGGATAAGTTAAGGGAAAGGGGAAAGATCTGAATCCCAGCTTCCCACTCAATGTGGGAAGACATATATTGGTAGGCATCGCCAACTGAGGTCTCTTTAAAACAAGAAATGCCAAGAGTTGCCTATCAATATACTTACAAATTCAAAATAAAAGAAAAAGTATGTTATCAAACAAATCATTTGCCAGTAACCCACTCATCTACTAGGTTCATGAATAACAAACTAACAGATAGGAAAAATATAAGAATATTATTAGGAAAAATAGCAGGAAAAAAGGAGAGATTATATTAAGAAGAAAAGAATATCGAAGAAATAGCAGGAAAGAAAAGAAAAGAACAAGGAAAGCAGACATGACCAAATTATTGGCACAAAGTGCCTCCCCTAGCCCCAGAGAATAGCAAAATTGTAATAGCGGCCAATCAGAAGACCATAAACCACAAAAATGACCTACAGAGATGCCACAAAACAACCCCTTCAAAAACAACTTTAAAGGGCTTTTGCTGATAAAGATTATGTCCCTGTAGAATTCAACTTCAATCAAAACCACTAATGAAAGGTAAATAATATTTCAAAATCAATTCCAATACTTACTCCTACAAAGGTGCTCCAATATTTCTGTGTAAGGACTAACCTCAGGGTCTTATTGAAGTTAGAAAATAAGCACAACACCACAAAACAAACAAATGTATGGAGGAAAGGGCAACAATCTGGTTTATTGTCCTACAAGCAATTGACAAGTAAATTAGGTCTCAAGGTCTTGTAAAGCCACCGATTTGCCTATTTCACTATTACTATATTAAGTTAGCACAAAAACTTTTAAAGGAACCAATGATTTCCAAACGGAATCTAGAATCGAGTAATAACAAAAAAAAAAAAACTACAACCTTTATCTCAAAAAAGTCCCACTTTACATTTATTAAGTTTTAGAAATTAAGTATATTATCAATAACAACTTTGATTAATTTGCAAGAACTAGTAGCTTCTTATAAAAGCTCGATCAAAATTTAATTTTGATGACCAAGAATAGTCAATAATGGACAGTATTTTTGGGACACGGTGTAAAAAATAAACTAAGCACCTATAATACTCTAGAGGTTTCAGTCACACAAGGTGTTAGTGGGTCCATGCGTTATTACAGTTTTGTAAGATTGATCTTCTGCAATTGAAGTCCACCAACAAAATCCCGAGTATGAATGTACCACAATTATGGCTAAAAGGGCAATCTGGTTGTTAGTGCAATCATAGTTGCGAAAGGCTAGCGCCTCTCTAGCCCGCCTCGCCGTTTTGGCGCCTTTAGGGGTCGACCGCCTTTTAGTTTTGTGGCGGGCTGTTGTGTGCCTACTTGACCCAGGCGAGGTCTTTCTTGGTTATGGCCATAGTTGTTAAAGGCGAAAGGCAGGCGAGAAGTTCCTAGAAAAGGCGAATGGCGAGGCGATTGAAAGTCGGCCAAAAGGCGAGCAAGACGTTAAAGTAGAACAAAAGGAATAGTAAAATAATATATATGTAAAATATATTATACAAAGCTTGAACATGTTAAGAACAAAAATTTTGCATTAAATAAAGGTCACAATTTCACATGGAATAGCAACTTAACACAACTAAAACACCCAAAAGTGAGAATTCTAAGACAAAAAACACATTTTATGTTCAAATCAGTAAACAAGTAGTCATTTAAAAGCATGAAAATAGGTGAGTTTTAAGACAAAAAACACATTTATCGTACTTATTTTTTTGATCACTCAAGAGAAATTACGGATATCTTTATTAAAACTAAAATTACAAAATGACCTAGTTTAACACTACACATACGTCTATTATGCCTTTTGACAAAGGCAAACTCCTTACGCCTCTCGCCATAACCAAGAAACGTCTCGCCCTGCCTAAAAGGTGCACAACAGCCCGCCATAAAACCAAAAGGCGGTCGACCCCTAAACGCGCCAAAACGGCGAGGCGGGCGAGATAGGCGCTAGCCTTTCGCAACTATGGTTAGGGCGAGATGCATGAGGAGTCCGGCTTTGTCAAAAGGCACAATAGGCCATTTTGTAATTTTAGTTTTAATATTTTAACTTAAAATGCATTCTTTTGAAAAAATATGGGGTAAAGATAACTTGTGTCTGTGAGGCTAACTAACGTAAACTTGTCATCTTTTATTTGAACTTGGGACCAATTTGTGCATTTCTTCTGATTGGAAAAGCTGAACCACATAACTCCAAGGGGAAAGAAAATGTTGTTCCATATAATTGGAGTCTACTGAATGGAGACATGTTTGAATGTAGTTGTCTTTTACTAAACACACCCTTTATATACTTATCCATTTCCTAGCACTTCAATTCCTAGACGATGTGGAATTAATATCCCATTTGGTTTTCAAATGCTAAGGTCTCTCAATGTATACTACTCCATTTTGTAGCATTTCAATTCCTATACGATGTGAGATTAATATCTCATTTGGTTTTCAAATGCTAAGGCCTCTCAATATATACTACTCCATTTCCAAGCATTTCAATTCCTAAACGATGTGGGATTAATATCCCTATTGGGTTTCAAATGCATTTTTTCGGAAAACTCTATTTATTCTGGTGTGGATGGCAAGCAAGCTTATATTTCTTGGTTTTAACAGCACTCCTTACAAGCGTTCTTTCTATCTATTATTATCTAAAAATAATCAACAACCAAGAAAAAATCTCTATATTTTCCATTGAGTCTTTCCTCATTTTTAGAGGCAGAAGCGGAACTAAGCGAGAAAAAAGAACACATGCACCAACCCACACTTTCACTAATCCAACTCATTAAGGATTTAGCTTTCATCACCTAAATGATCCATCTCTCCTTTTTTTCGACGAATATTTTATAATCAAAAACAAAAAAAATCATCAACAAATTTTTTTACAGATATGGTTTTAGGACAAAATTCATCAACAAATTTTATAATCAAAAACAAAAAATTCATCAACAAATTTTTTTACAGATCTGGTTTTAGGACAATATTCAGATCCATCTCTCCTTAGATTCAACAAATATTTTGTAATCAAAAACAATAAATTCATCAACAAAATTTTTACAGATCTGGTTTTAGGACAAAATTCATCAACAAATTTTATAATCAAATACAAAAAAAAAAAAAATCAACAAATTTTTTTACAGATTTGGTTTTAGGACAATATTCAGATCCATCTCTCCTTAGATTCAACAAATATTTTTAAATCAAAAACAATAATTCATCAACAAAATTTTTACAGATCTGGTTTTAGGACAATATTCATACACGGATTCACTTATACATGAACAAACTCCAGATTTAATAAACATATTTGCATCAAAAATTCAGCAGAATGAAATACTTGTTGACAATTACCTCAGATCTAGAGAAGGGCTCTGAAATTATTGTATCAACGAGCTCGGATTTGAGTGATTCTACCCAATTAATGTCGCCGGATTACGGAAATCGAGTAAAGAGAGAAAAACAAAGAAAGCGGCGCAGTAGATAGAGTGGTAAGATGAAGCGGCGCTGTAGATAGAGAGAGGAGAGAGGAGAGAGGAGAGAGGAGAGAGGGAGCGGCGTAGAGAGAGGTTAAAAGGGTTAGGGTAGAACAAAAGGCTATCGGGCAAGGTGGAAGATCTACCGTGAGAGGGCGATCCTCCGGTGAACTGACCGTACCCCAAACACAGGTTATTTCATTCTCCTTAATTGGTTATGGTCTTTAGTCCAATGGGCTTATTTTGGCCCAAATGTTAAGTTTTATTTGATAAACTAGTAAAAGCCTGTGTCAAGGACACGTGTTGTTGTTGTTGTTGTTGTTGTTTTCTTTTTTTTTTTTATAAGGACAAAATGAAAAAGGGACAACTTAGTGATGGCAAAATGGAAAATTTAGCTTATAAAATTGTTCATTGTACTGTTCACGAACAGTTCTCATTTATACTTATACTATAGATAGTAAAAAAAAAAAACATTTGTATTTACTCATTTGTAGAAATATTATATGTTAGTACATTGTCATTTATATTTTTATATACTACTCCCTCCGTCCCACTAATATCCGCACACTTTTCTTTTTGGGCGTCCCGCTAATATCCGCACACTCCCAAAAAGAAAACTTTATATTAATAAAATATTCACTTTCCTCCACTCATTCTCTCTCCTACATTATTTTAATACTCACAACACCATTATAATTTATTATTCCCTCCACTCATTCTCTCTCCACTCATTCTTTTACACTCACAACACTTTATTAAAATATCATATTCCTTAATTCCCGCGCAAACAGTGTTAGTGCGGATATTAGCGGGACGGAGGGAGTATTTATATATCAATATTATTTTTTTAGAATATTTAACTTACAAATTTAAATGTAGAAAATATTTTACCGCAATCGATTATATCAGGGAGAGATGAAAATACATGTTACATTGGTTCCAGTCAACCGTTATCGAATATAACCAATGGAGTCAACCGTTATCGAATATAACCAATGGTATGATAATATTTATTATTTCTTTGAATTTTTAGTATATTTTTTAGACAAATAACAGGATAGTAATTTTATTTAGGATTGATAATTATTAATTTTTTTATTGTAATGAATATTGACAGACCCAAACGCAGAAAATGTTTTCCCCCTTTGTAATATCACTCAAGTGTCAGGGAGAATGGTCATTACATTTTTTCATATCAATATATATATATATATATATATATATATATATATATATATATATATATATATATATATTATAATTTTATCCTTACTAAATGTTAATTAATATTTCATTCAGGAAATATTCTACCGAGTAACATATCGAGAAAAGTCTTTCAATTTTCATTACTTAAGAGCCCACAGTCTTCGCAAATTTTAGCCTCAATAAATGGACAATTGAGCCAAATTTCCAAACTTCAATCTCTTACTGATAAGAGATTGCAAAGAAAGGGTATTGTATCTTTAACTTAATTTAGTCCATGTATTATTTTATATATGGTCCTCTATAAAGATTGAGTGTTTTTGTTAATCTCGATTGCTTTTTTCATATTTTTTTATTTTCTAGGTCTAACTAATCCAACTGTAATCGATTTTACGATTGACGAAGATTCATCAATCGCGGGAATAAATGTAAATTTATATTATATTGTATTATTTAATACAATTGATATTTTTTGTAAAAAAAAATTATAAGTTTTTTTAACACATTTTCTAGGTACAACTCCTTCATTGGCAGTTGATTCAGCTATTCCAGTAGATGCTTCAAATTCTATTGCTAGACCAATAAAAAAGAAAAGAACGCGTACAAATGTTGCAAGTAGGGTACTATCTTATTTTAAGTTTATATTTAAGATTATGTATAAAACAATTTGAATTATACATACTTTTTAATTTATATGTACAAATTTTATTATTGAAATCAATTGCAGCAGGCACTATTTCTTCTACTGTTTTGGATTCACAAAATGAAGAAGGTGGTCCAAGTTTCGTACTCAACCCTATTCAAAAAAGAAGTAGGATGTCAAAAAGTATTTATCTAAATGCTAATATTATTTTGAATATTAATTGCAAATAATATTGTTTATTATTAGTTTTAATAAATTTGAATTCTATCGGTTTTCCTTAAAAAAATTAGGTGCAATGATATCTCTCCCGATATATACCAGCTTAAATATTGATAAAAATTCATATTTCACACAAGGTTAGATTATAGTACAAGTAGATTTTATCCATTTCTTTTAATATAATTATTATTAAAGATCATTATATAATTTTTTTTCTAACCATATATTTTTTTTATTTATTTTCCACATTTTAATGTTGAACAGAATACAGACTTGGGGGATCCTTCTAGCAAATGTCAATATTGCAAGGCCATTTTTTGGTATGAGGAGAGACTGAATTAACGATACAAGAATATTATGAATCCCAATTTTTCAGAATGTTGTATGAAAGGAAAGGTACAATTGCCACCGATGTCAGAACCACCTTCATTATTCAAGGAGTTGTTATACGACAACAATGAGAAAAGTAGGATTTTCACGTCAAATATTCGTTCGTATAACATGATGTTTTCATTTACTTCTATGGACGGTAAAGTTGATTACGGCATTAATAAAGGAAACAGTCCACCCGTGTTCAAGTTATATGATCAAAATTATCACTACATAGGTAGTTTGATACCACCAGAAGGAATGCCTCCAAAATTCGCACAGCTTTATATTTATGATACTGATCATGAAATACAAAACAGAATGCGTTGTATTAAGTAAGTATGTACAAGAAAAAATATAAAACATCTTTTTTCACCCATAGATTAATATTATATTGCTAATATCTTTTATTTTTTGTCAACTTTTAGCAAATATCCATGTAGAAGCAATTTGCATGAAGAAATTGTCAATGACTTGAAGAGTATACCTGATGACCACAATATTCTCGTGAAGTCGTTTAGAATGGTACGAGATTCATTTCATCAATATGTAGAAAGTAATGTCAAGCTCAAACTTATTGGAAGACTGAAATCTAATGGTAGATGTTATGACCTTCCACAAAAGGATGATGTTGCGTTATTGGTGGTCTGTAACGACCCTAACCCTAGGCACTATTTTAGTATCATATTATATGCTTTTTATATTATTGTTGACTTTATGTGCTCATTTTATGTCTTTAAATTCCTATGTTAAATTGAAATGGTTGTGAAATAATTCTAAAGCCTTAGGATAAAATGGAATTAAGTTAGTGTATTTTGTTGAAGTATAGTAATTGGAAATAAATAAAATATAAGTAACTAGGTTGTCCTTGTGTGAGGAGGAAAGTAAAGGGTTTAATAGCATTCTTTAAACTTTTAGGGGCCTAAGTGGTGAAAATGGAAAGTCTTCATTTAATTGGCATGAGGGGCCATTGTGAGGCCCCCGACCCGGAACCTACACGTGTCCCGAGCTGGAGCGTCCTCAAACTAACCCAAAATTTCCTTAACTTTTTAAAACATTTATTTAACTTTCAAAAATAAATACAATTGTTGAAATCATTTCAAAATAAATCTACACCTTTTCACAATGGAGAAATGGTTGTCTAACTTAGAAGGTAATAAACTGTTTTAGTTACAAAACGGCCTTGGTTATAACATAAAATGAAGATTTATAAATACATTTCCGTAAATGAATTATACCAAAGTACACTTTCTATACCAACCTAATCATACCCCGACAATTCCCACAATAACTTCCAAACTCCTTACCGCCCTTACTTGGCTGGTCCATCTGTCTCTAATCTAAAAACAAGAAAGGGAGAGGGGTGAGAATAAATCTCGAAGCTATTATGAATGCAAAGAAGATGCCAAACAAGATGCAATACATCAAAAGACATATCCACATGTCGGAAGAGGCTCCTGGCCGGCAACCAGTCCCATACCGGTTGGAAACAACGACCACTCATCATGAATATATCACAACACATAAGTACGATAAAGTAACACTTAGAAGGATACCGAGCCAAGGTTTTATCTCCAAAATGATATACACATCCGAGCAAAGAAGAACATTTGATGAAGCGGTTCCTAACTACGAACAATAACAAGAACATGTGGATTCTCGACACACGCTCATATCCCCAGTGAAACTAGACCATCTACCTCAAAAAGAGATGCTAGCCCACTAATCCCACACAAGGGGGACAAAACTGGGTTATCAATGTATGAATTATAATGAACTTGGCTCGGTGCCATTATAATTCCATAACATTGCCCAACAAACAAATACCAGCTGGATTTTCATAACTAAGCATAGTAATAACATACTTGCTTAACCAAACATTGTATGATCCAAAGTAGGGATACATACCACAATAGCATATCATGAAGATAGCAATACTATAACAAGTCTTCAACATCTTAGCACAACGGCTATAAATCTCTGCTTTCCACATGTACGCTTTAGGAATTCCAAAGTAGGAAATCCTACAACAATAGAATATCATAAAGATAGAAATACTATAACAAGTATTCAACATATTAGCACAACGGCTATAAATCTTCGAACCAATCCCAAAACAATTTAGGGATTCCAAAGTAGGGCATCCCAAAGATTTATATCGAAATATATCAATGAGTCCAAACAAGATTGTCGAACAATTCCTGAGTCGTATTTAAAGTGCTTCCTTAGTTCCATTTAAACCCAATTAAGGTGCCCTTAAATGTTCTGATGTAACTTAAGTGTAAAAAGGGTAATTCATACCTGGTTTGGATTAGGTTCCACTAATTCATAATGGTTAAGAGTCATGTCACTATGTTGTTGGTGAATCAATAAGAAAAGAGACTAAGGAGGATTCGGCACGCGGGCGACCGCCAGCCACTGGGCGACCGCCCAAGTGGTTCTAAAGAACACCCAAGTTGCTGCCCTCTTGGGCGACCGCTCAACTCCTCTTGGGCGACCGCTCAACTCCTCTTGGGCGACCGCCCAAGAGGTTCTAAAGAACACCCAAGTTGCTGCCCTCTTGGGCGACCGCTCAACTCCTCTTGGGCGACCGCCCAAGAGGTTCTAAAGAACACCCAAGTTGCTGCCCTCTTGGGCGATCCGCTCAACTCCTCTCGGGCGACCGCCCAAGAGGTTTTCCTAAGGCATTCTTGCTTCGGCGTAGGCGGCCGCTCATGCCCTCTTGGGCGACCGCCCAAGTGCCCAATCAGACTTTCCCTCAGATTTCATTTATTTCACCAAGTTTTATTTCCTTTTCTTTTATTCTAACTCAATATTCAAGAATACCAAGAGGATATCTAACTTAACCATTTCTCATCCTAAATCATTTAAACCCCAAAAATAATATAAATCCAATTTATTCACCACAAGATTTTCAACCCATTCTAATAACACATTTCAAATTAAATCTTCTAAACTAATTTCACCCATTTCTTATACTCCAATTTCACTTCCATGAACAATAATATCATCCTATGTTATCTACCCATTTCTCAACTACAAAGAGGATTCCAAACATTCTAAACTAATTCCACCCATTTCTTTCATTCTTTAACACTTCTAAGAACAACCACATTTCCTTATGACCTTAATCAATTCCTCCATTTCAAGAAAGTTTCCAAGGCATCCAATAAGCATTTTAACAACAATAACAACAATAAATATCTCATGAACAATTGTGAGAGGAAAGAAGATCATAATAACTCACTTTAAAATAGGAGATGGATTTAGGACTTTCTTAGCTTGATGAACTCCTCTTGGTCTCCCGATTACAAAAGTACTCTCGGATCTAAAAATGGTGAAGGATTGCACTTGGTAGGAGCTTGAGAAGAGGTGGGTTTCCAAATGTGTTTCCATGGAAGTTGAGAGATAAAGGGAAGAAGAAGAAGATGAAGAAGGAGGGAGGTGGAGTATAAAGTTGATAAAGGAGGTAAGGGGGCGGATATGAGGGGAGGTGAGGGAGAATAAAGAAAAAGGTATGGTCCCCCCACTACCAATAATTTAGGCTTTCCATATTTTATTTCTTTCTCCCTACACAACTAAAGCCTAACTACTCACATTTTATTATTGTAAATTATTATACTTTCTCCATAGACTTTATTTAATTTTCTCAATTATCTCATCCTAATATAATTGATCTAAGATATAAAATGAACACACAATATTAACGATAATATTAAAAGCACACCATATGATATTAAATTAGTGCCTAGGGTTAGGGTCGTTACACTCACTCCCCCTTAAAGAAAATTCGTCCCGAATTTGACTGTCACCTACCTAACAGATCAACCCGCCTCGGTTACATGTATAACTCAGACTTCAATTCCCAATTAGTCTCTTCAATTTCACCCCAACAAATTAGAGATCGATATTTTCTTCCCAAACTATGCCTCATACGGTTTATCTCAATGTTAGAATGATAACTACTATTATACGCACTCAACCCTTGGTAACCATACATCCTATGGACTACTAACATCCATTGTTTATGCCTGTAGCATATCATCAACCATAAGTAATGATTCCTCAAATTTTCACAAGGTTAAACTTAATAGCATTCCTACCTTCCCAAAAGAACCTTCCCGAACTATGTCTATCTAATCCATTTAACACTATGAGTTTTATACCATCGAACTATCCCCTAACATAAGTGAGGACTTTATTATTAACATCTCATCAAGCTATATAAATAACGAGTAGAAAATATAATTCAACCTGCTATAACAAAATAACATACCCTTCTTTCCTTCCAATGTAACTAAATCACAAAATCTATAGTGATAAAACTCTCAAGTTCAACCTAGAACTCTAAAGATTTAATAAATCTTTTAACGTCAATATTCTATTATCACAATTCAATGCTTCCATTATGCCAAAGTCCAGTGACAGATCAGTATTCAAATCAAATGGTTGGCCGCCCACAACGGAGCCGATCCAACTCCAAAACAAAACCTGAAGCCATGTTACGGTGACCGACACAATAACAACCCCACAATTTATCGAATCATTTCTCGGATCAAAACTTGAATACAATTAATCATTATAGGGGACTAGGTTGCCTTTTTACTTGCTTCTGTACGAACTATAACTTTAAAATAACATGTCTTTCGAAAATTTACAACATCTTTCAAAATTTCAAACGATAATATAAAAAGGGATTCAAAGAGACCCGAATGGTTTATTTATTTAAAACCGGCCCATACCAGTTTTAATTAACTAAACCACTCACAATTTAAGAAATTTCAAAAGATTGATAAGCTAACAAAATAGCTCGAGTGATTTAATTATCTACAACCGTCCCATACCAGTGGTAGATAGTTAAATTACTCACAGATTTTAATTTACACGAAAACGGTTTACTGGCCTTATTAAATCAACTATCCCCGAAGGGCACAATTGCTCATGCCGAAGTTCAGTATACAATCCAAAGTTTTAAAGCACATTTAAAACAATTCTAACATGATATTCTTGTTTGACTTCTATTTATAGTGTAGCCACCACTCATAATATTTTTACTTAGTTAAATTCCCTATAAGAAAACACAATCTCGTAATACTTATTACTATCTCCGATAAATAACACTAAAACATTCATTAAGATTATAAACTTGGTAAAGCATCCTCAATTCAATAATTCTTCAAGTCGAATATTCGACACCTTTACTTAATTTGAGTCATCTATTCCCTACCTTCGACATTGGTATTGTACTTAGTAACAACATTTTGTAAACATCTAGTTCCCGATCAACCACCATAATTTCTAAATAAGAAATTATAATTGGAACTCACATAGATCAATCATTCCCAAATTTCGATTAAACATTACGGTATAATCTAACTTACCTCCCTATAACCATCAACAACTCAAAATCCGTATAGCGTAAATATCTTCCGAGCATCACACCAATCCCTTATATGAGTCACGCAACTAAGTCAACCTATACGGTGTAATCATCCTAAAGTATCCTGTCTTCCAATAAGATTTATCCTCATTTTATTTTCTCAACTAATGATAATCATCTCTCAAAACAAACCATATGCATGTTTTACCAATTCCTGAAGTTGATCCTTTAAGTCACCAATAACTGTATCTATTATACTTCTTCGCATTTACCCTATTTACCTCTCCATCACTAATACACAATCCACAAATCAAAACGGTCATACTATATATATAAATGTTGTCTTAAGTATATCCTTTAAGCCAATTTTCACTGTAATTGTAACACTCCGAAAAATTTAACTAATAACCATTGAGTATCCTACTAGTTTCTAAAATCAGTCATACAAATCGTCAACAAGTGCTAACGAATACTTATTCTTCACAGTTACCTATTTAAGATCTCTATAACCTTATAATTAACCACCAAGTATCATCTTTTCTAAATATAGTACTAATTTATCCTTACGGAGAGTCGCTAAGCTAGTTATCTTCTTTATCAATTAATTTCTCAAGTTGAATCATCAATTCCATCATCCCAATTTGTATACTCTATCTAGGGCTCCGAATACCAAAATAGTAACTTATATCAACTCTAAGCTTCAATGTCCTGGTATGATACCTGATGAAAACCCATTTTTGAAACTCACATAAAAAGCACCACTTAGTCAACTTATAGGGTGATATCACTTACAAAAATATCTGATTTCCTATTCAAATTAGTAGCAAGAATTCAATCAATCTCTCCTTAGAGACTAAACTTATAGCATATAAGGCAAATATATGTCAGTTCCATAAGATCTCGGACTCGCGATATTTTATAACCCATATAATCCAACTTAGACTATCACTTTCAATACTAGTCTCATATATCTAGTCTCCACCATGAGACACCAATGAATAACTAACCATGCAATTATACAACCATAAACCACTCTTAATTAGGCCATGTACCTAACCTCAACTAAGAGTTCACAAATTCATTTATCACTGTACATGAGATAACTCAAGTGTCCTTTACTCACATAACTCAAATAACCTTCATATTCTTTAGATCATATTTTCGACATTTACGCATATATAATAGCAATTAATAATTTATCTGCCTCAATCACACGCGGAGGCAAATCAAACATAGATAAGGAGACTCACTTCTTGCGACGGTCCTCCCAAATACGACAACTACTCAAATATTTCAGGTCAATATAACAATAATTCACGGGTTGGTATATCTACCATAACCACCGGCAATCCATGCCCACTTAATCATAGCTACCAAGATAAACAAGAATGATTCGAGGTACTCTCCCATAGGAGTAGAACCTTCAGCACATAAGGCAACTTTTTAGGCCAATTATGCAAATAAAGATGAAATGTAATGCCACATAAGAGCGAATGAACGAAGACTTATAACGTATGAACCCTAACTCCTGAGACAGGTAAAATACCTCAAATGATGGTGGAGGAATCTATCTTTCCATAACTCACCTTTCCTTGATTCCTTGGATGGTCAATATCATTTTCTGTCTTTGAACAAATTCCTGCACTAAACTCTCGACGTAAGTTATCGCACACTCTCACTCAGCTAGACTCTACCCGAGAACTCTAACCGAGCTCTGATACCAACTGTGAGGCCCCCGACCCGGAACCTACATGTGTCCCGAGCTGGAGCGTCCTCAAACTAACCCAAAATTTCCTTAACTTTTTAAAACCTTTATTTAACTTTCAAAAATAAATACAATTGTTGAAATCATTTCAAAATAAATCTACACCTTTTCACAATGGAGAAATGGCTGTCTAACTTAGAAGGTAATAAACTGTTTTAGTTACAAAACGGCCTTGGTTATAACATAAAATGAAGATTTATAAATACATTTCCGTAAATGAATTATACCAAAGTACACTTTCTATACCAACCTAATCATACCCCGACAATTCCCACAATAACTTCCAAACTCCTTACCGCCCTTACTTGGCTGGTCCATCTGTCTCGGAATCTAAAAACAAGAAAGGGAGAGGGGTGAGAATAAATCTCAAGAAGCTATTATGAATGCAAAGAAGATGCCAAACAAGATGCAATACATCAAAAGACATATCCACATAATCGAGAGGCTCCCTGCCGCCAACCGTCCCATATCGGTTGGAAACAACGACCAAATTTCATCATGAATATATCACAACACATAAGTACGATAAAGTAACACTTAGAAGGATACTGAGCCAAGGTTTTATCTCCAAAAGGATATACACATCCGAGCAAAGAAGAACATTTGATGAAGCGGTTCCTGAACCATGAACAATAACAGAACATAGTGGATTCTCGACACACAGTCATATCCCCGGTGAAACTAGACCATCTACCTCAAAAGAGATGCTAGCCCACTAATCCCACACAAGGGGGACAAAACTGGGTTACCAATGTATGAATTATAATGAACTTGGCTCGGTGCCATTATAATTCCATAACATTGCCCAACAAACAAATACCAATGGATTTTCATAACTAAGCATAGTAATAACATACTTCGCTTAACCAAACATTGTATGATCCAAAGTAGGGATACATACCACAATAAAGCATATCATGAAGATAGCAATACTATAACAAGTAGTCAACATCTTAGCACAACGGCTATAAATCTCTGTTTCCACATGCACGGTTTAGGAATTCCAAAGTAGGAAATCCTACAACAATAGAATATCATAAAGATAGAAATACTATAACAAGTATTCAACATATTAGCACAACGGCTATAAATCTTCGAACCAATCCCAAAACAATTTAGGGATTCCAAAGTAGGGCATCCCAGCATTTATATCGAAATATATCAATGAGTCCAAACAAGATTGTCGAACAATTCCTGAGTCGTATTTAAAGTGCTTCCTTAGTTCCATTTAAACCCAATTAAGGTGCCCTTAAATGTTCTGATGTAACTTAAGTGTAAGAAGGGTAATTCATACCTGGTTTGGATTAGGTTCCACTAATTCATAATGGTTAAGAGTCATGTCACTATGTTGTTGGTGTATCAATAAGAAAAGAGACTAAGGAGGATCTGGCATGGTGGGCGACCGCCCAGGCCACTTGGGCGACCGCCCAAGTGGTTCTAAAGAACACCCAAGTTGCTGCCCTCTTGGGCGACCGCTCAACTCCTCTTGGGCGACCGCTCAACTCCTCTTGGGCGATCGCCCAAGAGGTTCTAAAGAACACCCAAGTTGCTGCCCTCTTGGGCGACCGCTCAACTCCTCTTGGGCGACCGCCCAAGAGGTTCTAAAGAACACCCAAGTTGCTGCCCTCTTGGGCGACCGCTCAACTCCTCTTGGGCGACCGCCCAAGAGGTTTTCCTAAGGCATTCTTGCTTCTCGGGCAAGACGGGCGGCGCCATGCCCCTCGGGCGACCGCCCAAGTGCTTCCAATCGACTTTCCCCGCATTTCATTTATTTCACCAAGTTTTATTTCCTTTTCTTTTATTCTAACTCAATATTCAAGAATACCAAGAGGATATCTAACTTAACCATTTCTCATCCTAAATCATTTAAACCCCAAAATAATATAAATCCAATTTATTCACCACAAGATTTTCAACCCATTCTAATAACACATTTCAAATTAAATCTTCTAAACTAATTTCACCCATTTCTTATACTCCAATTTCACTTCCATGAACAATAATATCATCCTATGTTATCTACCCATTTCTCAACTACAAAGAGGATTCCAAACATTCTAAACTAATTCCACCCATTTCTTTCATTCTTTAACACTTCTAAGAACAACCACATTTCCTTATGACCTTAATCAATTCCTCCATTTCAAGAAAGTTTCCAAGGCATCCAATAAGCATTTTAACAACAATAACAACAATAAATATCTCATGAACAATTAGAGGAAAGAAGATCATAATAACTCACTTTAAAATAGGAGATGGATTTAGGACTTTCTTAGCTTGATGAACTCCTCTTGGTCTCCCGATTACAAAAGTACTCTCGGATCTAAAAATGGTGAAGGATTGCACTTGGTAGGAGCTTGAGAAGAGGTGGGTTTCCAAATGTGTTTCCATGGAAGTTGAGAGATAAAGGGAAGAAGAAGAAGATGAAGAAGGAGGGAGGCGGAGTATAAAGTTGATAAAGGAGGTAAGGGGGGGCGGATATGAGGGGAGGTGAGGGAGAATAAAGAAAAAGGTATGGTCCCCCCACTACCAATAATTTAGGCTTTCCACATTTTATTTCTTTCTCCCTACACAACTAAAGCCTAACTACTCACATTTTATTATTGTAAATTATTATACTTTCTCCATAGACTTTATTTAATTTTCTCAATTATCTCATCCTAATATAATTGATCTAAGATATAAAATGAACACACAATATTAACGATAATATTAAAAGCACACCATATGATATTAAATTAGTGCCTAGGGTTAGGGTCGTTACAGCCATACTCCCTCTTTTCCTCCCATCTCCTCCCTTAGTCAAATTTCCCCATACTTCCCCCATCTCATTCATCATCCTCCTTCACCTTCTCAATCAAGAAAATCCCCATGGAAGCTCTCTCCTAAGAACCTTTCCTTCCAAATTCTTAGTAAATTCAATCCTTCTCCATTTTTCAATCCGGGTGTACTTTCGTGTTCGGGGCAACGAGGGGAGCACATCAAGCTAAGAAAATCCTTGTTCCATCTCATATTTCCAAGGTGAGTTATTATGACTTTCCTTCAATTAAATGTTCATGAAATATTTGATGTTAATATTGTTGTTATAAATGTTGTTTGAGATGTTAGGCCACTTTCTTGTAGTAGAGAAATTGTATAATGACCTATATATAAGATTTATGTTAATGGAGGTTGATAAAGAAGAAAGAGTATGGTTTGAATGGAGATAGAAAGGTTAAATATGAAATGGGTAGTATAATGAGTAAAACCACTAAGGATTAAATGGATTTAATCTATCTTATGTGATTAGGAATGATTTAGTATGATATTGGTGAAGTTAGTAAACCTTTTTATGTTCACAAAACAGAGGAAACTTGGTTTGGATCAACTTGGTGTAGCTATTGATGAAATTGCAATTCTGTTCTGAATTCTAGGTTCAGGGCACGAGTCGTGCCTGAGGGTGGGACGAGTCGTGATCATGGGTAAGCTGAAGTCGTGCCTTGCTGGGGACGCATGAATCTGGGGAAGGTCAAATGGGCACGAGTCGTGCCCTGGCCTGGTGAATTTGAACCAACTTTAGAGCTGTTTAAACCTATTCAAACTAGAACCAAAATGAATCCTCTTTAACCTAGATTAAAGTAGAATACTTTGGCTACACAATGATATCTTAATTGATAAAAATGAAATTAAGGAAGTACTTTAATTATTGCTTGGAAAACGCCACAAATTTCTTTGTTTGGTAGCTTAACCATTGTGACTCAAACTTGATAAATTGAGCTTGGGTCTTTATAGAAGCCATGTATCGTGGTATATTGACTATGTAGGGTTGGTTGATGATACCTTGTTACCTTACTTGCATACATATTCATTGATTGTGCTATGCATAGTGTATTATATAAATGTTGCACTATGATATTGTTGAACATGAGTATAATTTACCATGTGGTTATATTTCTTATCCCTTTTTGTGGATTTTATTTTAAGTAACTATTATGTGCTTGAATTTGTGTTAATCAGCTGATGATTGGGGGTATAGCATAATACGATCAATTATGGAAGTGTGACCTAATGTGATCGGGTTATGTTATACCTGTGACCGTCCCCTCCTGTGGCCACATGTCGGGGTTATAGCATCTGTATTGAGCCAAAAGACTTACAGAGTTGCTACTATCTTATATGGTTCCCTGAAACACGGGTCTTATAAGAAGTGAATAATGCTCAAGCAGTTCACTAAATATTGGGATTTTACTCCAATGTTGTATGACTATTGTTCAGACGAGAAAAGGTAAACCGAGGTAATGTAAAGTGTTTACAGCTTTTCCAATGTGTTATATGCAATTTGTTATGTGTTGCATCTTATTTGGCATATTGCTGCATTCATAATAGCTTGCTGAAATTTATTCTCACCCCTCTCCCTTTAATGTTTTTAGATCCCGAGACAGGCGGATCGGCCAAGTAAGGGCGGAGAGGAGTTTGGAAGTGATATTTTGGGAATTGTCGGGGTATGTATAGGTTGGCGTAGAAAGTGTATTTTGGTATAATTCTTTTATGGAGTTTGTATATATAAACTTTAATTTCTACGTTATAACCGAAATCTTTTGTAACTAAAACAGTTTATTACTTTCAAAGTTGTTCAACTCTTACTCCAATGTGGAGAGGAGTGAAGTTATTTTGAAATGGTTATGATAAGTATGTTTAAGTTTGTAAGTTAAATCAAAGTTTTAAAAGTTTAGGAAGTTTGTAGTTAGTTTGGGTACGCTCCAGCTCGGGACACGTGTAGGTTTCGGGTCGGGGTCCTCACATGGTCAGTGATTTTGATACTATGACCGGTGATATGGATATTGTTGTCGAGACACGCACTGGGTTGCATCATAGTCTAGTCATAAATTTAGGTCATCCTTGTTCTTGGAGAAAATATTACTCAAGTTTTTTTTCTTCCCATAATTTTTCGGCTAAAAATTTTGTGCTCAATAACTCTCCAATCAACTTTAGGGTTAGGGGGAGCGTGCTCTATGGTATTTGAACATACCAAAAGTGTCGAGTTGGGCCAAGTAAGCAAAGCCCAATCCTCAAGGCAACCATTGCCCCAAAGTATCAAGGGGGCCAGGTCCAATCAATGCAAGGCCCAAAGCCCATACCAAATATCAGTCGACTAAGCCCAACGTCCGACCTACTAGGTCCCGACCTGACTTAGTCCGACCTTACAATCCAGACTCTAATACGGGTACGATCCATGCTCTACCCGTCAGTCAGGTCGACCCTTCTTCAAGTGGTGACCTCGACCTAATCACTCAAGCGTCGAGCTAGCTAAGGTAGACGTACCTGGTCAAATCTTTCTATAACCGCATCCCTATAAATCGTGGACAGCTGTGCACGTTCATGACAAGTAACTGCCGCTAGAATCTCGGAGCACATATCGCTCCACCAAAAATACAACAACCATCACCTATAAATATTTCATCTCTACCAACGGTGCAAAGGTAACTGCCATTTTGTTATCTGAATTCATTATTCAATACATTTTGAGCTATATACAACCGTTATCTTACTCTCACGCCCGAGCGTCTTCGCCGGAGACACTTCCGGCTAGTCGTGGGTTCTGATTTCAGGTCAAGGAGCCAGGTGATTAGTTCTGCCACGTGGAGGATTACTGATAAGCACAATTCCTGCAGCATCAGTTTGGTTCCATTGCCGGGAATTGAACCCGGGTCTCATAGATGAAAGCCATGTATCCTAACCACTGGACGACAATGGTAACCCCAGATGGGTATGTGACAGAAGCTTCTGATGAACTTAATGAGGTGAATGCCAACACCAACGTGGATCTCAATACCAATACTGAAAACGTAAATCTGCCTCGTCCCCCATCAAATCGTCCTCATGGTAGAGCAACACGCTCTACCAAAGTTGGCCGATGGCGGTGGGATTGCCTCGATTCAAGAAGGGGAAAGAGACACATGGAGGGACAAGGAGCTCCACCTTCCCCTAACATTCAACCGCTCTACGTGAATGTCGGGAAATAAAAGGGTGTTCCTCATCCAACCCATTTGAAAGGTGAAGGAAATGTTATCGAGCGAGCCCGCATTCGGCCGAGCTATCGGGCAATAGAGGAGGCCGAGAAGGCGGACATAAGATCGCAGAGGGCGGCTCCCTCTCAAATCTCTAAGCAAAGCAGCCGTGAGTGCTAGGCCCAATGAGGGTGTGGGTCAAAATGCTGATCAAAGGATGGTAGTCCGTAGGGGTGTAAATGGTTCGGTTTAGCTCGGTTTGGACAAATTTAGGAGCCAAACCGCTAGTATCGGTTTGGAAAAATTCCAAACCGAGCTGAGCTAAAAAAAAAATAGAACCGAGCTGAGCTAAATCGGTTTAGCTAGGTTTAGCTAGGTTTGAACCGTGGTTTGAATCAACCAAACAAATTTACAACAAAAAAAAGAATATGTGCCACAAAAAATTAAAGACGAAAATTAGGATCAAAAAATCAAAACTAGCAAAGTACTGACATCTGACAACTTGTCAAGCATACAAGCCTCAAAAAAATAAAAAAAATAAGAACAAAAATCTGGGTAGGTTTATGCCTCCATTAGGAGTATGTGCCACAAAAGACTGCTTGGTAATGATCTAAACTAGCAAAGTACCGAAGAAAACACATAAACCACTAAATGTAAGTTTCGGGTAAAGATACAATTTTAGCACAAAAAAGGGTAGTATCGTCTAAGTTAAGTGTATACAACATACCTCTACTTTTGTTCTCGACGGTAAGGCTGCTGACGGTGAGAGGCGGCGACGGTGAGAGAGGCGGCGACGGTGAGTGAGGGGGCGACGGTGAGATCTACTTTAGAGAGAGAAGGGGAAGAGAGAGAAGGCGACATGAGCGCGCGACGGTGAGAGGCGACGACTATGAGTGAGGCGGCGATGGTGAGATCTACTTTTAGAGAGAGAAGTGGGAAGAGAGAGAAGGAAAAGAGATATAATGAAAGTTCTCCAAGAGGCGTGAGGTAATGTATTAAAGATTTTAGGGATTTGAAATAAATTAAAGGTAGGGATTAATTTGATTTGGAATGAATGGTTAGGATTATGGTTTATGGTGGTTTGGTTTTTGACTTCATAGCTCGGTTTCGTAGGGTCGGTCTCGTAGCTCGATTTCGTAGCTCGGTTTCGTAGCTCTGGCCTCGTAGCTCTGGCTGAAAGCTAAACGGTTTAGCTCGGCTCGGCCCGGCCTCTGCTCGGCACCCTCAAACCGCCGCAAGCTAAACCGAACCGTTCGGTTTGGCATTTTTTCAAACCGAGCTAAACCACTCAAATAAAAAAACCGAGCTAAACCCCACGGTTTAGCTCGGCTCGGTCTCAAACCGCGGTTTGAGCTAAACCGCTTACACCCCTAGTAGTCCGACCTCAATCACCTATCCATGTGCCGAGTAATGACTTAAGGGCTAGCCTCACCAGGAATAGGGAGCATGAGGCTCAATCAGATTTGAGAACACACTTAACCGCCAATAGAAATAGACGCGTTTCCCCAGCACGGACACAAAGATCGGGGTCTCATAGAAACAGGAATGGCCGCAGGTCGCCTATAGGAGGGGAAAGGCGCAGGTCGCCACTTGGAGATAATAGGCGCAGGTCGCCATCCGGGAATGAGAGGCGCAGGTCGCCCCAAAGGAATGACAGGCATAGGTCTCCAGTTCGATCGGAAAGGGCTCATTCTCACAGAGACAGGAGAAGTAGGCAGTAACTCCCCCGTGTGCGAAGGTCAAAAGTCAAATGTAGTTCCCCCTCCAAGAGATGAAAGACCCGACGCTAGGGAATGGCTGATGATGAAAAAGAGGTTCGAACAATGGGAGGAGGAGAAGAAAAAGGACACTGGAAAGGTTGAACGAGTTGATTTTGCTCTTCGACCTCTATCCAAGGAGATGAGAGACAGTCGACCTCCTCCTAGTTTCAGATTGCCCCTATTGGAAAAGTACTCGTGGGCAACCAATGCCAAGAGTCACATAGCGCACCCGGAAGCCACGATGTGCTTTGCCGCCAATGAAGACGACAATATGTGCAAAGCCCTCATAAGCACACTCACAGTGGGCAGCCTCGACATGGTTCAATGGTTTGGCGGCCGGTAGCATCACCACCTCGGACATGTTTAAGGACAAAATTCCTAGATCGCTTCTCGACCGCCGGAGCTCGAAAAGTGACCGTCACCGATCTCGAGCAACTCGATTCAAGCAAAAATGAAAGCTCCATGAGCTACTTCACCAGGTTTAAAGAAATGGTTGACAAGATTGAAGAGGATCTCACTGACAGAGAGGTGATCAATTGCTTCCGAAGTGGTATTTCCTCTAAGACATGGATTATGAACTCACAAGCCAAGACAGTTACAACTCGACAGGAGTTGTTCGAAAAGGTATACAATGTCGCGCTAGCCGAGGAGAGAAAAGAAAAGAAGAATGGGAAAAGCCCCAAGGTGGAGGTCGCTGATGACAAGAAGGACTCCAATAAAAATGGAGGAAACAATAAAAATGGCAAGAACAGGACAAGGGTAACAGAAAAGGTGCCCGAGACTTTCACTCCCCTAACGGTGAGTCGAACTGAAATCCTGAATGCAGTCGAGTTGGCACCACCTGCCCCAATGAACCCGTGCAACAAGTTCGAAGGGACAACAAGCAAATACCGTGATTACCACAAGGACACGGGTCATCTCACTGAGGATTGTTTAGGCTTGAAGCGCATAATCCAAAGAATGGTCGAACAGGGAAGACTCGATGCATACGTGAAGAGGCCTCAAACTGGTGGAGGCGAGCAGTCTGCAGGTGAACAACAAGGACCGAGGCAACCTAGATTGAACTTGGGGGTCATTACAGAGCAAGCCAGTAACACCGCCATCAAGCACAAAATTTTTCAACTCAATAAGGCCCCACACGTGCCACCAAGGAGAGATGTCGAGATGACGTGATCGCCTTCTACCCCCTACGAGTTGGCAACCAATATGGCTGCTAGGGAGCAAGTTCTCGTCATCCCAGTCTCATAGACGGATGTACGACGAGCGTACTCTTAGTCGACACGGGGGCCCGCAAGGACATTTTATTCTACAAAACTTTCCAGAGATGGCACTTAATGATGAGCAATGAAAGGTATGATGGCAGTTAAAGGGCTTCACCAACCATCGAGCCGACGCCAAAGCGACAGATTGAGCTCGACGTCGACCTTGGCCAAAGACTCCCACACGGTAGTTTCAAGGTACAATTTATTGTAATAGATGTGAACAGTGATTACGCCGCTATACTGTATTACAGTCGTCGCGCTTGGAATGGTAGCATCAATTCCTCACCAATGAGTCAAGTTCCCCACACCTCGCCGGAGTAGGATGTGTACAAGGCACGCCGAGCCTACCTCGGATCATGTTCTCGTGAGAAAGAAAGAAAAGTGGAGTTAGAAATTGAGACCGCAGATGGTTACTCAAGCCGTCCAAGCCGGGCCACCAAAACTACCCGACCGTCAACGATCACCAATGTGGGAAGAGTCGACCTATCGCTCAAATGACGAGGTCATGTTTGAGTCGACACGTCACCGAAACCACAGCTGTCGATCCAGATGTAGTTATGGTCGACCAAGTCCTCATAGGCAACCTATGCCTCCAGATCGACAATAACTCGGGGGCCACCACCAACGAGGTTGCAGATAAGCTGGATGATATGATAGCTGAGGAAGCTCCACACCTGGGGGCCGAGGAGAGAAAAAGAGTTAGGGAGATCATCATTGAGACCCCGCAGCTCAGTGGATGGTCCAGAGCCGGAGGTCATGGACGAGCTAGAATCGGTAGTCACCAACCCTTCCTACCCCGACCAAAAAATTCGGATTGGGAAACAATTGTCACCAAGAAAGGCTGGAAATCATCGAGCTACTCAAGGGGAGCAATGATGTCTTTGCGTGGAGAGTAGAAGACATGAAGGGAATTAAGGAAGAGGTCGCCGTTCACAGGCTTGAAGTCAACCCGACTATAAATCCTATACCCCAAAAATTGAGAAGCTTCGCTCAAGATAAAGGAAGAGGCCATAAAAGCTGAGGTACAAAAACTTTTGAGTGCAAGTATTATCAAGGAGGCCACTCATACAACGTGGTTGGCCAACGTGGTCATGGTGAAGAAATCAAATGGCAAATGGCGGATGTGTGTCGACTTCACCACTCTGAATCTTGCTTGCCCGAAGCGACAGCCTACCCTCTTCCTAGGATTGACAAGCTAGTTGATTCCATTGCCGGTCACTCCACCCTTAGCTTCCTCGACGCTTACTCGTGGTACCACCGCATTAAGATGCATGAGGACGACATAGTCAAGACGGCATTTCAAGCGGCCGGAGGCATCTACCGCTACAACATGATGCCATTTGGATTGAAGAATGCAGGTGCGACTTATCAAAGAATGGTGAACAAGGTCTTTGCCTCACAAATTGGTCGAAATATGGAGGCTTACGTCGACGATATGGTCATCAAAACTAAGGTCGGATGTCACGTAGTCGACCTAAAAGAAACATTCGCCAATTTGCGAGCAAACGACATGAAACTCAATCCCAGCAAGTGTGTTCGAGTAGCACTGAAAGTTCCTTGGATTCATGGTGTCCCGCAGAGGTATGTGGCTAACCCGAGAAGATCAAGGCTCTAGTCGAGATGAAGGAGCCTACGAGTATAAAGGAGATGCAACACTAATGGCAGGTGGCACTCTAGGTCGCTTATATCCAAGTCGGCCGAAAGGTCTCTCCCCTTCTTCAAATCATTGAGGGGGACGAAAAACTTTGAGTGGACGGCCGAATGTCATTCGTCGTTCCAACAACTCAAAGAATACCTTGCTACCCCTCCACTATTGAGCAGCCCAACCACTGGCGAGACCTTGTTTGTGTATCTGTCTCTAGGAGACAAGTCAGTTGCAGCAGTCCTGATCAGAGAAGAGGAAGGACTTCAAAAGCCAATTTACTATGTCGCAAGGCCCTATCGACGTAGAGGGAAGGTACTACAATGCTAAAAGGTTGGATATGCTCTAGTCGTAGCTTCAAGGAAGCCGCGAGCTTATTTCCCGGCTCACCCTATAGCCGGTTCTTACAAATGCTCCTCGAGAAAAATATTGCACAAGCCGGAGAGTTCGTGTCGATCGCTCAATTGGTCAATTGCCCTTACTGAATTTGACATTGAGTATCGACCTCGAAAGGCGCTGAAGGCTCAAGCTCTAGCAGATTTCTTGGTCGAGCTTACGTTCACCAAGGAAGATAGCGAACAGTGAGCTCCAAAAGAGAAAACCAAAGGAAAAGAGCCAGAGTCCCAAGTCGCCATCAATCTACCCGACGATTGCCGGAAAGTCTACTCGATGGGTCACGACCAAGAATGTCAAAGTGAGCTGGGATAGTGCTAATTGAACCGTAATCCGGGACAAAGGTACGAGGAGTCACTAAGGTTCAAGTTTGATGCTTCCAACAACTAGCCGAATATGAAGCCTTAATAGCACTATGTAGTACGCCAAGTGTTTTGGAGCGACTAAAATCATGGCCTATTGTGATTCCCAACCGATAGTCAACCAAAGTTAGAGGTGAATACGAGGTGCTTAGTTCCACTCGATCAAATACTGCGACCTAGTGAAAAGAGCCGATAAAGGATTTGGAATTCTCGGGAGATTCGTGAGGATTGGACTGAAGACAACGAGCTAGCCGACCTCCTCTCGAAATTGGCCACTTCATATGAGCCACATGATGAGCCCATCTCTTTCCTCGAAAACCCATCTTATGAGAGGGTAAAAATTCAGTGTGTAGAAGATCCTCGAGAAATTGGACTTATGAGAAGTGTTGGATCGAAGAAATGAAGGCGTACATAGAAAGTAGCGAGCCGCCCGACGACGAGAAGAAAGCTCGAGCTATCAAAAAGAAAGCTCCAAGGTACGTTATTCGTGGAGGCGAGCTATTCGTAAGGTCCTACACTCGACCATTTCTAAAGTGTATCCACCCTCGCAGGTCGCGCCTATTGATACATGAAGTACATAGTGGGATTTGTGCGGACACCGGGGCCGTGACTCTAGCCACAAGTTAATCACTTTGGGATACTACTCACACACATGAGAGCCGATACTCATAACTTTGTTCAAAGAATGTGATCAATGCCAAAGGTTTTCCAACTTACCTCATATGCCTACAACCGAGCGTACTCCGCACTGCCTCGCCATTTGACATGTGGGGTGTCGACTTGATTGGACCCTTCCCTCCCGCCCGGGGAAATTGCAAGTATGTGATCTTCGCCATCGATTATTTCACCAAATGGGTTGAGGCCAAACCATTAGCTCGCATCACAGAGGAAAATGCCATCAACTTCATTCATGATTTCATTTGGTGTCGATTTCGTTTTCCTCGAGCAATAGTGTCTGACAATGGCTTGCAGTTATCTAGAGCTTTCGAAACAGAGATGAATCGGGTAGGGATCAAACATTGGCAATCTTCTGTCGCCTATCCTCAAGGAAATGGGCAAGCTGAAGCAGCGAATAAACTTGTTCTATCTGCACTCAAGACAGGTCTCGTAGGTCGACGCAATAACCGGGTCGACGAACTCCCCGCTCTTTCGGGGCCCGCACAACCACTGGGGCCTACTGGGAAACCCCATTCGCTCTTACATATGGATCGGGCCACGGTACCCGCCGAACTCAGTATTCCCTATCGCGCAGTAACATTCTTTGATCAAGAGCAGAATGACATCACCGTATTGATCGACTTGGACTTAGTCGACGAGAAACGAGATACGCCCTACCTTCGAATGGTCAACTACAAGCAAATGAACTAAAAGTTACCATGACAAGAAGGTGAAAGCAAGATCATTCCAAGTGGGAGATTATGTGTTGAGGAAGATTGAAGCAACTGGGAGAAGGGACCCAATGTAACAAGTTATCTCCTAACCGGGAAGGTCCTTTCATCGTCACTCGAGTCGTCAAGGAAGGAACTTACATGATAGCTCATCCAGGGGAGAGGAGTTGAAACATCCTTGGCACGCCACTCACCTCATCAAATACTACTTCTAGTTTTCACTTCCAAGTTCAAGCTTGTCTTAGTTCTATATTTCGTATTAATGTAAACGTTTCCCTACTTCAATAAAAATTGCACCTTTGCTCAACTCGACACCGCGTAACACTAACTTCAACAAGCTCGACTCTTAGTCGCCTTCGTTTTAACAAGCTCGATTCTTAATCGCCCTCGTTCATCTAAACAAGTCCGACTCTCGCCGACTTCGTTCTAACAAACTCGACTCCTAGTCGGGCCTGTTCTAATTAGCTCGATTCTTAATCGCCTTTGTTTATTTAACAAGTCCGACTCTTAGTCGACTTCGTTTCTAACAAACTTGACCCTTAGTCGACTGTTTCTAATTATCTCGATTCTCAATCAGCTGTACTCCATAAAACAAGTCCAACTTATGATCGACTTTGTTCTAATAAGCTTGACCCTTGGTCAGCTTCGATGAGATTAACAGGATCGACTCTTAGTCAATCTTGTTACCAAAAGCCATGCAAGTCTGAGGTCGACTGAACCTTTACAGGACAAGTCGACCTTAGTCTCAGGGTGGCTCGTTTGCCCTACTATATCTAGCTCGACACTTATATCAAAAGCATACAACATGCAAAAAAGAGAAGTCAGTTACGATTAAACATAAGTAAGTCTCCCAAAGTGGGCCAAGACTTATTTGATTAAAGTTACAAAAGTACTATGCCTCCCAAAAAATAGGGCCAAGGCATCTAAGTATTCATAAAGCCAAAAAACCAGAAATGTTTGGGACTTGTTCATTACATAACCATCAATTTCAAAATTCAATCTGTGGGATCGCCTTCAACCTGACCACTGGTAGCCGCTTGTTCATCTACAGTTTCCTCCTGCTGCTGGGGGCCAATTGGTTTACTTGACTCAGAAAACCCATGTCTTGGAGTATCACCATCAAAGGCTGGTGAGTCAGGCTCTTCGAGCTCGGCTAAGATGGTACTATAATTAACTGGGTCGATTGTATGAGGAGTCCAAGTTTCGCCTCGGCCGCGTCGTCTTTAGCTATGATTTCCAAGTCATTGTCGTTGTAAGGCACCAAACTACGGCCCGGACGAGCCGCCATATTATAGGGATCTTCATGCCCATTGGGCAAGTTGTTCAACTGAGATATCGAAAGCAGGATCCACTATAATACGTCGAGCCATGTGAGCTCGACCTACATCCCAGAAGGCGCTGGCTTCCTTGGTGACATGGGTATGGAGCTCGCCACTTTCTTTATAAGCTTTCACAGCTTCATCTTTGGCAACCTTCACAGCATTGGTCAGTTCCAGCTCCCATTGTTGTCGAGCAGCATTCAGTTCCTCCTGTTTCTTGGCCAAGGTAACTGGAACCTCCTCCAGCTGTTGCTTTGCCAGCTCAAGATCAGCCGTCATCTTCTTTTTCTCCTCCTTGAGACGGGAGAGTTCACTATTGGCCTCCCCTAAGCTCTTCCAAGCCTCCTCCTTCAATTTGATTTTATTATCCTTCAAAAGTTTCAAAGCTTCATAAGAGTTATCCAAGTCCGAGTGCTCCTCCTTCAGTTTGTCAAACTCTCCTTTCAACTTTGTATGGTCTTCTTTCAACTGAGCTTGATCACCCTCCAGCTTCCCCAATTCCTCGTTCTTACGAGCCAACATAGACTTGGCCAGCTTCTCCTGCTCCTCTGCCGCCTTCCAATAAGTGGTGGCTAAATCAATCATGGCAAGAGACTGAAATAACGAGTAGATACAAGGGGTCAGATCAAATGAAAAGAAAGGAAGAGAAAACAGCAAGAGGAACGAGTACATTAAAAGCTCAAGGGTTACCTCGGAGGAAGCCAGCCCAACTCGAGCTCGACAAGCTTCTGGAGTCAATGGCTTGTTGGTAAACTCTCTGATTAGGTCCTGATCGCCTCCTCCCGACAATTACCCGGCCATATTCCACTTCTGATACTCCTAGCCAAGCCGTTGATCCTGTCAAAGGAGTCACATCACTCACCAAGAACCCGATTCGAATCAACTCGTCATATGAAACTTGAATAGGGAAGCATGTGGACTTCGACTCCAGTCTCCACTCGGCTCACTAAAGACCGACTTGATTGGATGTCGAGCTCACTATTGATGGCCCAATCTTAATCCTCTTGCTTAGAGGGGCAGTATCATCTTTATCATCCTCCTCCTCATCTAACTCGATCACGGGCGACTTGGCCTTGGAAGCTTTTTTGGTTTTGGCTTTGGCTTTGGATTGGCCACGAGTCCTGGTCTTTCTAGCCTCCCTAGCTGGCTCCACGGCTTGATCAGATATATCGACTTCTTCAGCGTCGACCTCTTCCATTCCTTGAGCGACGTCTCCAACTTGGTCCCCCTCCCGGTTCCTCGTGGTTCTCCTCCACCGGTATAGAATTAACAGGATCCACATCCACCGTCTGCAAAATATCATGACGGAGAACACCCTCTCTCTCCCGATGTTCTTTAGCATTGGCTACTCCGCAACTTCTCTTGCTCTTCCTGATGTCAATGGTTCGGCCCATACTCGCTTCTTGCTCAGGAGTTAAAACTGCACCAAAGTTAAAATGATCAAGGGTTAGGTTGACATATAAAATTTCTGCATACGAGCAAAAAGTTCTATGTACAAATCAAGTTCACAAATAAACAGTTAGCAAAGGTAGGAGGGATCAAGGTACAGTGAATGGTCAAGTTATTACCCCCGAAATGTTCTACCCGCTCCTTACAATGGTCAAGCGCCTTCTTACAAAAGTGGCACTCTTTCCCAAATCGGAATCGAGCTCCCTCATGGGTGACCCAATCTGGATATCTTTGACATCTAACTACTGGAACCATGGGCACTACCTCTCCTTCACCGACCATCAATCCAGCTCGAATAAAATTATTCTTGTTGGTTTCCAGGGCATCCCAACTGATAGCCCCCTTTTTGGTAAACTCCACCAACTTCTTGCGCAAATCATTATGCCAATATGGAGCCCGTGTAGTTATCCTCATCTACACCAGATCGTATCGTACTTGGGCAAGGGAAATTCCCATCCTCTTCTACTTTCCACCACCACCACGTAAGAGTTCCATCCACTAGCCTTACCAGAAGATTGGCAAATAGTTTGGGAGACTTTGGCTTGGAAGGAGTACTTATACCACTATCTTTATCAAACTTAATGCTAAAAACTCCTTAAACACCCTACGCAAGGCTCGTACTCCTAAGAATCTACAAACCATAACGAAGCAAACCAAGTACCTACAGTGTTGGCTCCTAGTTGAAGTGGCAAGGCATCGGTGCACTCTAAGAACTCATTTATGAAAGTGGTCAAGGGTAATCTCAAACCAGCTTCGAATTGGCCATAGTAGAAGGCCACCTTGGTAGAATCCTCCTCGTAGGTGTCCCCAAATTGGTTAAAGAAATCCCCCGCAATACAAAGTGACACTAAATTCCTTCCTATCAACCTCATAAAAGTCATGTATCATGCTCAAGCGAGATGGAAAATTCGCTTCCCTCTAACCGGCCTTGGGGAACGTAACCCCTTTCATTCCTCGCCCGGCACCACGCCAGCCTCAAAGGCATCAACAATACGTGGGCTTGATGAGGTCAATGCATGGGCTTCTCCTTGAGTCTCCATATCCGTACAAGAAGAAGGGAAACAGGGAATCGGTTCTACATTGAAGTCTCGT
Organism: Adenophora triphylla var. japonica; assembly: GCA_022495995.1. Classification (NCBI taxonomy): domain Eukaryota; kingdom Viridiplantae; phylum Streptophyta; class Magnoliopsida; order Asterales; family Campanulaceae; genus Adenophora; species Adenophora triphylla. The sequence goes on from JAFEMH010002840.1 coordinate 284,166, forward strand.
GGAGTCCTAATAGACACACTAAGGGGCGACCTAGATTCCCCTGGGAATCCAATTCTGTTTCTAAGGAAGGAAGGTTTATGGGGGCCCTGAACATAGAATACGGCAATATGGCCGAGAAGCTCATGAAAGAGGTGAAAGGGTACAACCCTTGGGTCGTTCGTTCCTAAGATACCTAAACTCTCTCCCACAGCAAGGTCAATTCAAAGTGCAAGCCCCAACGGTCAAAATCGAAGTGCATTCCTCAATGGTTATCTCCCTCCACTCTCCGTTCAAATGTTTATAAACCCTACGGTTGACATTACATTACCCATACCAAGCCCCAGGTTCGGTGCTAAAGGTCCTAGCCATGGTGGAATTGGAAAATTACGGAAATAAAACCCTAATACTGAGAGGCAAGAAAGATACCTTAAAAGTAGCTCGAGTGAAGAAAGATTACAGACGAAGATGATTGATTTATCTGATTGCCTTCTTCGCTATTTTCGCCGAATTCAAGGAACCGTAGAGACGGAAAGTTGTAAATGGAGAAGGATTCTTGAATTTATATCTTCTTGAATTGGAAAGGGCAAAGGGAAATTCAAAATTAATTTTCCTAATTAATGGCGGAAAGCTTGATTTCCTAGGCGGACTCTCAAACGTCAAAATTGTAATCATTATGGCAAAAACGGCGCTCCTTCATCTTTGACCGTACATCGCCGACGTCCGAGGATCGTGCCCACGTCACCTTGGGTCGACTAACCCTCGAACGAGTAGAGACCTTCGAGTAACAACAATTGCCATCAAAATTTCCTTAACTTCCTAGTCGACAAAGTCAACTCGAAAGTTGGGGGCACGAACATACCAAAAGTGTCGAGTTGGGCCAAGTAAGCAAAGCCCAATCCTCAAGGCAACCATTGCCCCAAAGTATCAAGGGGGCCAGGTCCAATCAATGCAAGGCCCAAAGCCCATACCAAATATCGGGCCGACTAAGCCCAACGTCCGACCTACTAGGTCCAGACCTGACTTAGTCCGACCTTACAATCCAGACTCTAATACGGGTACGATCCATGCTCTACCCGTCAATCAGGTCGACCCTTCTTCAAGTGGCGACCTCGACCTAATCACTCAAGCGTCGAGCTAGCTAAGGTAGACGTACCTGGTCAAATCTTTCCATAACCGCATCCCTATAAATCAGGGACAGTTTCAGGCACGTTCTCATGACAAGTAACTGCCGCTAGAATCTCGGAGCACATATCGCTCCACCAAAAATACAACAACCATCACCTATAAATATTTCATCTCTACCAACGGTGCAAAGGTAACTGCCATTTTGTTATCTGAATTCATTATTCAATACATTTTGAGCTATATACAACCGTTATCTTACTCTCACGCCCGAGCGTCTTCGCCGGAGACACTTCCGGCTAGTCGTGGGTTCTGATTTCAGGTCAAGGAGCCAGGTGATTAGTCCTGCCACGTGGAGGATTACTGATAAGCACAATTCCTGCAGCATCAGTATTGTTTGATATTTTTTATGGCAGGTACATTACTCACAAAAGAAAAGATCTTGTTGTCATTTTTTTAAGTCCTTAATCCCCATGAAATTAAAAAGGATGGAGAAGCAGTTTTGGTAAGTACCATCCCCTTTTTTTCGACTCCCTAGACTCCTTTACTCAACTCTCATCGTCTACCACCATCTTTCTCTATTTCCTTGAAGGTAACACAAAGTGTTGCGTATGGTGTGATCTCTGATGTGGCCACATCTAGACTCACATTTGACGTAATTCATCCATTCAGGTCAAAAAAGGGGAGAGTAAGTCAAAGAGGGAGACAAAACTGAAGTTGAAGTTTGATGATAAGCGATAACAAATTTAGGGGGAGTTGGATTGTTTGATAATTTAGGGGGAGTTTCTATATTTGATAGTTTGATTGATTTGTTGGCTTGTATATATGATATTTATCAAATCTTGGTTTTGACCAGAAAGCTACAAATTAGGGAGAGATTGTAAGTGTGAGTGTTCCACACGTGTTTACCAATGACGATTTCTAATTATTAGGATTTGTATCTTTTTTTTTTAGAATATATTTGTAAATATCTTCTTTAGTTTATTTAGTTGTTATTATTCAGTGACTAACCTATTAATTAATTTTCTTGTTCTAGCGTATCATTTGATTATTTTGTAGGACTCTCACATGTATTAGGAAACTCTATTTATGGGGAAGATCAACACAAGAAAGAATCCAAGTCAATGAAGGAAGTATTTGTGATCTTCCTGGAGATTTACATAGGCTTTATTTTAGGAAATGGTGAAGAGGATTTGTTGGAAGAATACTCCAATATATACATGGATTTGGAAGAAAGATCACTACATGGTTTAGGACTTCTTTTTCCTTAACGAAATCCAAGAAAGGAAAGGATTGACTTGATTGATAAGAGTTCAAAGAAAGGTAGAAGTTTAAATATGGAGGATCTCCTCAAGCAAATCACTCCATTCAAACAAAGATCTCTTCTCCTATAAATATAGACCGCACGACTCATTCATACATACGATTTTTGATGATGCATTTCTGCAATTTCTAAGAGAGATAATATATCTTTTTGAGTGCTTTTGTGAGAGTTATTTTGTTACACAAAGTTCTCCTTGAACTTGTGTCTTTTAGTGTTTGGTTATTTTATTTCTGCTCTTTTTCTTTATTGTAATTGAATCTTAAATGTTTTATTAAGAGAAGTTTTTATTGTCTACAGCAAAATTGATGTAGATTAGTGTTTAAAATCGTGTTTTACTTTCGTAACTTTTATATTTCGCTGCTTTTTGTACTAGTGTTAGTCTCGGTGCTATCACACTAGGACTCACACAAAGTTATTCTGAGTTCATTCGTCCGTCCTAGCTACTCAATTTCTTTCATGTTATTTTATTTTATTTGTATTTAGTTTTTCTTGGTTATGTCTTAATCAAGCCAAAATCTTACAAAAAATGCGTTTTTTAAGCTAATAAAAAACGTGCTTTGTTTCTCCCGCTAGTACAGTGTTAGTATAAAAAAATGTCAGTGTAAAGAGTATCAGTGCATGTATTATTAAGTGTCAGTGTAAAAAAATACAGTGTTAGTATAACAAAATGCAAGTATAATGAGTGCCAATATGTGTATTATTAAGTGTCAGTGTAAAATGAGAAAAAAAAAACATTTCCATGTTTCAAAGTGTTCTTTTAATTCTCTTTTTAATTTTGAGAGTTGCCCTATGTTATTTAATGGAACATAGACCAAATTTAGATTTCAATGAGTTCGAAGGTTAAGTTATTGAATTGAAAAGTCGTTGAGCACCAGTTCCACCCAATCTTATGATTGATCTTGCTTCTAGGTATTTAACGAATCGTTCAAAGTAATCAATTTAAGCAAATAAACTTAAAAATCAAGTAAAACAACTTAGTTATATTTAATTAGGTTGAAATGTCGGGTTATTGTGCTTCGGACCATCTCCATAGATTGGGGAGGCTTTAGGCTGAGAGGTTGAGAAGAGAATATAAAAAGTATAGGAAATTACCTTGTGATTTCTTGAGTTTTCAAGTGATAGCCTTGGTAAAGCAAAGACTTGAGATCAAATCTTCAATCAAATTTGCAGAGTTTTGTGTGTTCATTTTGAAAGAGAACGTAGCAAAACGTGTGCATAGGAGAGAGGGTTGAAGACCGAAGCTTGAGGACCCAAAATACGAATGAGGACACCTTGTATTTATAGGTATGATTTACTTGATCATTAAGTTAGGAATCACAAGTATGAAAGGAATCAATCACATTAAGGTGAGAGATTTGGGTCTAGAAGGTTCTAGGATGTTCACAATTCAGTAAAATTTCAAATTAGAGGAGTTGTTGACGAGAAAGAGATCGGTGCAGAGAAGGAAAGTGAACCAGAGTCGAAACCAGATGGTTGTCTCGCGCGAGACACGTTGTCTCGTGCGAGACAAGCATCACATATTTTATGTTATGCTCTCTCTAGTTATTTCGTTAGTCAGTTAAGTCCAAAATTAACGGAGTTAATCAGTAGCCTAACGAAACTCGACAAATTAAAACTAACGAATCTTCGTCAAATCATAAAGGCGAGACCAAGAAGAATGTAATCATATGTAATGAGTTCAGAATGGGTGTCTACATATACACAAATTTATATTGTGGGTCTCACTTGTAAATCTCCCACTTATCATTCTCGTAATACTTTTTCCGTCAAACTATTTTTCGATATATATACTCCAACATTAATGATGCATATTGGGTTGGAAAGGAATACATATATACTTGTTTTATTTTCTATGAATATGAAGTTGATTGATGAGCCAAATGAGACCCATCTTTCCATATCTGATGAGTACATGGTAAAGCCTAAGCCACAACTATAATATCTGATAGACAGGGTGTCATGTCTCCATTTCTTAATTTTAGATCACCCAACTCAAGCTTCTTAATTATTCTTATTTATATTTTAAGCTTAATTTGGATAAGAACAGAAGAAAAAAAACCTGGTGTTATTCCATTCTCTAATATACTATGGTCAAATTTTCCGAATAGTAATAATAATGCGGCATAGTGGACGGCATAGTGGACGAAGAAGAGACATCATAGATAAAGGTCAGTGTCCATACAACATTGGTTTCAATAGATCTAGAATAATAGTATACTTATAATGGAAGAAACTAGACAGATTAAAAGTGGCCGACGCCTCCTTTCTCTCCGTATATACTTAGTACTTCCTCGTATCGATTTAACTAGAATAAGCCCGTATTCGAGAACACATTTTTTTTTTTTAATTAAGCCCGTATCCGAGGACGCTTTTTTTTTTTAATTTAATTTTTTTAAGGACAAAATAGAAAAGTGACAAAATAGTGAGGGCAAAATGGGAAATTCGGTCATTAGAACTATTCATTCAACTGTTCATGGGATGAGGTGAACATCCCTCATTTATACTATAGATATTTCCGACAAAATAAAAAAAAATGTTACAAAAATGATAAGTGAAAAGTTTATAAATGGACCCACAATATAAGTATATACTCCCTCCATCACAGCCCAACGTAGTCTTCTTTCCTTTTTTGTCTGTCCCAGTCGAATGTAGACTGTCCAAAATAGAAGGAAAACTTTACTATTTATCACACCCATTCTCTCTAATATTTTACTTTTACACTCACAACACCAATCAAATCACTATTCATCCCACTCATTTTCTCTCCTATTTAATTTTTCATACTCACTAGGGGTGTACGCGAGCCCAAAGCCCGCGGTCTTTGGCAAAGCCCGGTATGAGCCCATTTAGTTGCGGGCTTCAATTTTAAGAGCCCAACATAGCGAGCATTTAGCGGGCTCAAATTAACGGGCTTTTGCGGGCTTTAAGCGGGCTCATTGACATTCCAAATTTAAAATTACAAATTTCAACTTTCAAGATCAAAAGATTTTCATAAAGTTAACAATTTAACATTACAAAGCAGTCTCAAATTTAAAATTACAAATTTCACTGTTAGAAAGAATCCGTCAGAACAATTTGACAACAAGGGAAATAAATTCGCAGGTCTTTCCGAACACATAAGCTAGTTAAATCTTGCTCATGGAGAAGGCTGGCATTGAAAGCAAACTCATCTGCATCACAAGATCAGATTATCCAACATTCAATTCAATGAAGAAAAACCAGTGTTCTAAAAGATCCCGCCTATTGGGGCGTGCAGACCCACAGCGCTAGGCCTCTCTCCAACGCCTGGTTAAGTCCCGCCTAGGTCCCAACTAATTCCGACTAATCCCGACTAGTCCCCGACTAGTCACCGCCTAGGCGCTAGGCCCGGCTCCGCCGCCTAGCATCCGCCTAGCGCTTTTTAGAACCTTGAGAAAAACTACTCGAAGCAACAAACATGAAATCCAAAGATGAATCAAAACCTCGCTGGGTACTTGAAAATTTACAAAATATGCTATGGCTAGACTTAAATCCCCCTGGATAACTTACATCTTTAACACTCCTATCAACTAGTTACAAGTTCAAGTATCCACCATTGTTATTACAATTAAGCTAATACGGCCCCTGCACACTTCTGTTCCTTTCACCACATAATCCCATCAACTTTTTATACATTTAACCAATTGAGCTAAGCATGGACAAAGTGAAGCATTTTTTTTCCTAGACTACAAAAATATTATTCATTTTTAAAATCAGTAAGTAAACTGTATGTAAATGCATAATTGGGATTTTACGTCTTTTGGGGGTTGCGGGCCTGACCAGGCCTAACGGGTCGAAAACTATGAAAGCCCGATCTCAGCCCAAACCCCGCGGGCTTTCAAGTAGTCAAGCCCAGAGTTGAAAACCTTGCGGGCACGACCTAAGCCAAGGGCCAATGGGCGGGTTTGCACACCCCTAATACTCACAATATTTCTTTCACTTTTTATCTCTCTTACTTTTTCTTAATTTGTGTGCAAAAATTTGATCTACATTGGGCTGGGCAGGAAGGAGTATATAACAAGTGAGGTGCTATATTATGTAGTATGACTAGTGTTCGCTTATCTATGCTATTAACACATTAACACGGTGACGGTATACAAAATTACAAATTAATGAAATGATGAAATTACATTCTTCCTATCTTCCGAATACCCTGAAGATTACTTTGTTCCATTATCAATGGTCGAACTTGCTTTACTAGTTAAATCCCAACCATTCATTCATTCATATTGTTGCTAGCTTGTGCTTTTATTGATGAGCGAAGACAGGCGACGATCAAGCTCAATAATTTGATTCATTAAGTTGCACAATAATTAAATTTTGAGCATGACTATGACTTGCTTATATAGTTGGAATTAGTTGCAAGTTGTATTCATTTTTTTTTTCATTTTTCTATATTATCAAGAATAAATGGAAAAGAGGAGAAAAATGATACTCCCTCCGTCCCATTAGTATTAGCGCAAACACTGTTTGCGCGGGAATTAAAGAATATGATATTTTAATAAAATGTTGTGAGTGTAAAAGAATGAGTGGAGAGAGAATGAGTGGAGGATGTAATAAATTATAATGGTGTTGTGAGTATTAAAATAATGTAGGAGAGAGAATGAGTGGGGTTGGGTGAATATTTTATTAATATAAAGTTTCCTTTTTGGGTGTGTGCGGATATTAGCGGGACGCCCAAAAAGGAAAGTGTGCTAATATTAGTGGGACGGAGGGAGTATGTATAATGAATGATCATTTTCAATTTAAGGGTATATTGAAAAAGTTGATTTCTAATAGAAAAAAATCATAAATATTTTTTTATTTACTTTCAAAATTTTAGTTTTACAAAAATATAATAAACTATGAAAAACACACACTTAGGGACAACATCTTTTTAAGAAAAAGTTTCAAAAAATTATTTATATCGGGACAAATAGATCATTTAATTCGAAAAAAAAAAGGAATGCTACCTTTGTCTCATTTCAAATTGAAAGAATATAATATTAAGATATTGTAAGTATAGAAAGTGGGTAATTAGTAGCACATAATAATCAAAAATTAGTTGTTGTTAGTATAACAAATACTCCCTCCGTCCCAGTAGAAATTAAACAGTTACTGTTTAATGTATAAATTAAGGAAAAAAAATAATGGAAAAAATGTTGTGAGTGTAAAAGTAAAATAGAAGAGAGAATGAGTGGAGGGAATAGTAAATTATAATGGTGTTGTGAGTATTAAAATAATGTAGGAGAGAGAATGAGTGGAGGGAATAGTAAAGATTCTTTGCCATTTTAGAAAGTGTGTGATTTGTAGTGAGACACCCAATGAGGAAAGTATGTGATTTGTAGCGAAAAGGAGGAAGTAAGTAATATTAATAAAAATTATTGAACATACCAAAAGTGTCGAGCTGGACCAAGCAAGTAAAGCCCAAACACAGACAACCTTGGCATTCACATTCTTAATGAGGCTAGCCCATTCACCATAAGGCCCAAGGCCCAATAACAGTATCAGTCGATCTAAGCTCATTGTCCGACCTCCAAGGTCCCGACCTAGCTTGATCCGACTCAATGATCCATACTATAATTCGGGTACGATCCATGATCGACCCGACAGTCAGGTCGACCTCGACCTCAAGCGTCGACCTAAGCGATGTGGGCACACGTGAGTCAAATCTTTCCATAACTGCATTCCTACAAATCAGGAACCGTTATAGGCACGTTCCCATTACTAATAACTGCCGCTAAAATCTCGGAGTTCATGTAGCACCACCAAAAATACAACGGTCATTACCTATAAATACTTCATCACTACCAATGGTGCAAAGGTAACTGCAATTTTGTTATCTGAATATTCATTAATTCAATACATTTTGCTCTCCCATTATCAAATACTTACTCTCACGCCCGAGGGTCTAAGCCGGAGACACATCCGGCTAGTCATGGGTTTGATTTCAGTCGAGCCAGGTGATCGATCCGCCACGCGTGGAGAAAGATTGATAAGCACTTTTCTTGCGGCATCAGTTTGGTTCCATTGCCGGGAAACGTGCTTTAGCTTGACCTCGAAATTCTTCTCACCCTACAACAATGGTGACCCCAGACGGGCATGTTGCAGAGGCTTCTGATGAATTCAATGAAGTGAATGCCAACACCATCGCTACTACCAATGTGAATGCGGATTTGCCTCCTCCTCCTCCTCCTCCTCTTCGTCATCATGCTAGGGCGACACGCTCAAACAAGCAGCTGTAGGCAGGCGAGAGGATCGCGCATGACAGGGGGAGAGAAAAACGTCCCATGGAGGGACAAGGAGTTCCACCTCCTCCTAAGCGTCCAACTGCTCATTTGAATGTTGGAAATAGGGCAGGTCCCTCATCCAACCCATTGAGTAGAAAGGAAATGTTGTTGGAGCGAGCCCAGATTCTGGCCGAGTTATTGGCCATGGAGGAGGCTGAGCAGGCGGATAGAAGGTCAGAGAGGGTGGCTCCCTCTCAAATTTCAAACAGGGAGCAGGCCAGGAGTGCTAGGCCTAATGAGGCCGTGGGACAGAACGGCGATAACAGGATAGTGCAGCGGGTTCCATCCCTCATTCATGTGCCAAGCAACGACCTAAGGGCTAGCCTCACCAGGAATAGGGAGCAGGAGACTCAGTCAGATTTGAGGACGCACTTAGAAGCCAACCGAAGCCGACCGTTCATTATACCCTTATAATGTTAACATATTTACAAAAAAATGTCAAGTTTTGAACAATGTTTCACTTCAAGAGTCCCTTCCATAAATGTCAAGTTTTGAACAATGTTTCGGACATTTATACCCTTATAATTTAAATATATTTATAAAAAAACCATTCATTATACCCTTATAATGTTAACATATTTACAAAAAAATTAATCATTTACTACTATTTCCTATCTCACATTTAACTTTTATATTCTCTCTCCTCTAATCTTCTATCCACTTACAAAAAGAAATCAATCATTAACCACTATTTTCTACGCAAATTTAATTTTTTATATTCTCTCTCCTCTAATCTTTTACCCACTTACAATTTTTTATTTATTTTTTAAAATTTTTCTTAAAAAGCGTGAAATTCAACATTACTGGGACCCTTGATATGAGACGAAGGGAATATAATTTGCAGTGAGACGATACAATTAAAAATGAGCCAAGAGAGGAGTATTTATTTATGGACAAAAGATAATAGAAATATAGAAAGAAATAAAATCATAGACATAATCGACGCAACAGTTGGTTGAGCGGACGCATCAAAGTGGGGACGGTCCCAAATACCAATCAAAAGAAAACAAGAAGAAGAAAATCTGGTGATTAAACAACAAGTGGTTGCTCTGTGACTGACTCTGTGCGTGTTTTCAGTGTGTGTGAGAAAGTGACATCTTCCCACCTTCGCCCCTATCTCTTTTCTTTGAACGCTCCCTCCTCTTTCTCTCTTCCTCCCTCACCTGCGTGCCCTTATTTTGATTGTTTGTTTTCTAGTCAAGGGTTTTACTTTTCAATATTTCCCCTCTTTTGAATTATTTTAGTCAGATTATTGAATTTATTTCGTTAAGTCTCATCTGGGTAGTTGTCTTCTCAACCTTTCTTTCTTTCTTTAGAGAGAGAGAGAGAGAGAGAGAGAGAGAGAGAGAGAGAGAGTGAGGATTGTACTGTTGAACTGCTAAACTTTCATCTTCAATCTGTTATCTGAAGGGTTTGACCAAAATTTATGACTGCCCAGGTTAGGCTACACAGCAATTTCATTTGAATTTTTCTGTTTGATTGAATAATTGCCTTTAATTTTGATGAAAGTTACATCAGTTTGACTGTACTGATTACTGTCTTCATGACTATGATATGAAATTTCAAACTTCGATATAAAGTTAGTATCTTTGTTGTCGAAAGTGGGCTTGCTTGTATTTTTGAGTAAACCCTAAGATCTACTGTATTTGTTACTTGAAAATAAATCTTGAATTTGGGTAGATTCTTGTTGCCTGTCTGGACTTCTTGATCTGCTATTGGGGTTTGGGATTATGTGTGCGATTGTGTATTTGGTGGGGGAGGGGGTATTTTGTAGTTTTGAATGATTAAAGGTGAGAGCTTGAGAATTGATACTGTTTGATTGGAAAATGGGGAATTTGTTATTCTGCGGCATGAATTTTGGTGCTAATTTTATGATTTTTGATTTTTGATTTTAGGGTTAGGTTTTGTTTTGCTGAAATAAGGCATGATGATGATGGATAGCTGCAGTGATTTTGAAGAAGAACAATTTTTTGACAGCCGTGATGAAATTGCTTCTAATTCTGATATGGGTTCAGATTGCTCTGAAGATTGTTCAACTTCAGGGTTTGACAATTCTGTTTCAAATGACTTTGGGTACAATTTGTGGCCCAAGAACCTTGAAAGTGTACATGAACGCCGTGACCGCTTTTTCAAATGGATGGGCTTGTCTTCATTGAAATCAGATGAAAGGGAGGAATCTGAAGGCATGTGCAGTTATGATATTGGAAGCGGTTTGCATAGATTGGGAGAAAACGCCAAGGCTTTATGGAGGAGTTCCAAAATTGAGGATGATTTTTTGGGATTTTCACGTTCTTGTCAGTTGAATGAAGCTCCGGAAATAATTGGAGCCGGTTCAATGGTTGATAATGTCGGAAATTTGAATGAGGGGGCAATGTCTTCTCCTGATGATTTGGGTCAAGATGAATTGATTAGGAAACTGCGTGATGTGGGGACAGATCGGTTGTCTGTGGCTGAAGATTTGTCATCTTCTTTGGTTCCACAATCATCAAGGAAAGAGACCGAAACTAGTAATTTGCTAGATAGGAGAAAGAAACTGAAAAAGGGTTGGCTCCAAAAATTGAGTGTGGTGGCTAAAATTGTTGATAGACAAAGTGAAACCATTTTGCATCCAAATGGCAATAAACCTAAGGGGGTGGCCACTAGTCAGATGGTTCGTGTCAATTCTCACAAGAAACAGGCAAAAGAATTGTCATCGCTTTACGCCCACCAAGAATTTCCAGCACACAAAGGCTCGATTCTAACAATGAAGTTCAGTCATGATGGCCAATACTTAGCAAGTGCTGGTGAAGATGGGATTGTGCGTGTATGGAAGGTAGTTGAAGAGGAAAGACCGAACAAATTTGACACTCAGGCAACTGATCATTCATTGTACTTCTCAATTAATCATGTCTCCAAATTAGCTCTTCTTGACGTTGATAAAGAAAAGGCTCACAAGTCCACAAAATTGAGGAAATCATCAGAATCGGGGTGTGTAATTTTCCCACCCAAGGTTTTCCAGATATTAGAGAAACCGCTGCATGAGTTCCATGGGCATGAGGGGGAGATCCTGGCCCTATCGTGGTCAAGAAAAGGGGTTAGTATACGGTAGATTCATGCAATTTTATTGAAATGGATAAGTTATATATTCTTCGATTTCTACTCCATTTGTTGTTTATACTTTCCCAAATAGAATACTAATTTTGTTTCATTGAAATTCACATTGCAGTATCTGCTATCCGCATCTGTTGACAAAACGGTTCGCATGTGGCAAGTAGGACATGACCAATGCCTCAAAGTTTTTTCTCATACTAACTATGGTAGGAAGCTGAAAAAGTGTGTGTGTGTGTGTGCGTGTACGTGTGTGTGTGTGCTTTATATATGTTTTCTGCTTCTGTTTTTGTTGGTATGTCACACTTTTTCACATACCTTACTATTGTTGCAGTGACATGTGTAGAATTCAATCCTGTGGATGAGAACAATTTTATCAGTGGTTCAATAGATGGAAAAGTGCGAGTCTGGGAAGTGCGTGGCTGTCAGGTCATTGATTGGATTGATATAAGGGAAATTGTAACCGCCGTGTGTTATCGTCCAAACGGGAAGGTTCGACCATTAATTTGCTTTACTTTTTTGCAGCTAGATGTTCTACAGCACTAACTAGCTACTGGATTCCAAGTAATGATAACCTGTGATTGATTGGTGCAGGGGACAATTGTCGGCACGATGGATGGCAACTGCTGTTTTTACGATATAATAGGTACTTAGATAATGGCTCATTTAATTTTTTGGTCTCATGGTGCATCACACTTTGATTTTCATAGTCAACTCAGCAGAACTTTGACTATAATTTTGGAACAAGTTTAGAATTGCTCAAGGATAACTAGATTTTCATAAAATGTGGTCAAAGATCAATTGAGTTGACCATGAAAAATAAAGTGAGACTATCTTTTTGGAATGGAGGGAGTATTAGGTAGTTTTTGGCTCTGTTCGTGTAGATGGTTTAGTTTATGGTTCATGGTCTTTTTTTTTTTGTAATGATTGAATAAAACACGAGGAAAAAAAGTGAGCCCAACAGGAGATACCATGGAAAAAGATCACGTACCATGAAACAGACTACCCATAAATCGGCATGGAGTAACTCTCTCTCTCTCTCTCTCTCTTGGGGGTGTAGGTGGGGAGGGTAAGCACCACGGGATCCCAACTGCCCTTCTTTCTCAAATCCAGGCAAAGCGGTAAATATAGCTCATGCAAATTGACTTATAAGATCTTAAGTAGAAGGTAATCTTGAGTCGGTATTATATTGATTTAGAGAAACAAGCCACCTTCTGATCTCTTATTGTGGATTTTAATTTGCTATGTCAATGTTTTTAAATGAGAAATATATCCAGCTCTCTTATGACCCGGTGTTATGATTGAAGGATAGCATATTTACTTCTTTACCTTCTCTGTTAGATAATCATATGAAATCGGATGCTCAAATATGCTTAAAAGAGAAAAAGAAGTTGCCTGGCAAAAGAATAACTGGACTCGAGGTAGTAAATCTTCTTCCATATTTGTTTTCCTCCAGTTTTTATTTTACAATTCACAATTGTTCACGAACTAAATTATTATGTAATATTTCATTGTTTAGTTTTGCCCAAGCGACCCCTGCAAACTTATGGTTTCCTCTGCGGATTCACAAGTTAGAATACTTCGTGGTGTCAACATTGAATCCAAATTAAAGGGTACGTATATATCTTTTGCCTCACATTTTCCATTAAATAAAGAGGTGGAGCTGGACTCGGTCAACCATCTAGGAAGGAAGACGGCATTCTGGGGGGATCTTTGATCTTGATGACTATCAAATGAATTTGCTCAATGACTTTACAACCTGCAAATTTTACTAGAATACTGATGATCGGCTTTTCTTTCTTTCCTTATTGAAGGCACTCGGAATCAGATGTCAGCAACTTTCACCTCAGATGGAAAACATATTGTCTCGACCACGGAGGATTCAAACGTGTACATATGGAACCACAACAGGTCGGACCATACTTCTTCCAAACCAAAAAATATTTCCTCATGTGAGAATTTTGTTTCTCAAAATGCTTCAGTTGCTATACCTTGGGGCGGCATGAAAACCACAGGACCCGCATTCCCTTCCCCAGCACTAATAACTACTTTAGGAAACGGGGAATTACCTAAAATAACCGTATCGTCCCCGGACTGTTTTTCCTTAAGCCGGGGTTTTTTCTTGGAGTCTTTATGCAAGGGATCTCCAACTTGGCCTGCAGAAACACTGCCCAACAACTCATCAAATAATGGAAATGTGTCCTCCCCTTCAATGCGAAGATCGGAATATAGATTCTTGAAGAGTGCTTATCAGAGCACGTTCACTTCGCCTCATATGTGGGGCCTTGTAATCGTAACTGCTGGTTGGGATGGAAGGATTAGAACTTTTCTCAATTATGGGTTACCTATTCGTCTATAACCACCACCCCAATCCAACAGTTGAAAGGGCTCTGCGTAAACTATTTTGCTGGTCCGTAGTAAATATGTCGCGGACCAGCATGCGGGGGCGGTCGGGGCTTCTGCCGAGTAGCGTGTGGTTCGAAGATGGAAGTGTTGCATTGCATTTTGGTCCTTGGCAGTTAAGTTTCGTTATAGTATGTAGATGAAGATGTGTTCCTTAGTGTGAACACTGTTAGATTACATAAAGATGGCTTATGCCCAAAATGGCATATGGTGTCAACAATTGGGGGATTTTTTATTTGTTTGTTGTATTATTGTATATCAACTTGGAGATCAATTATATTTAATGATTCTTTGATTATTATTCTTTTTCCCCCACTCCCTTGTTCTCTTTTATTTTTATTAGTATGTTTTAAAATGAATATTTTATTTTATTTTAAATACTGATCAAGTATTTTTTTTTGGAATAAATATTTTTAGAATTTTTGAAATTTATACGGATAAAATATAAAATATAACGTAGTTTTAGGAACAAATATTTTATAAAAACATTAAAATAACAAGGCGAAGAGCCGGACTAGTCGAGTTGCACGATTTATGATTATCTTTCCTCTTCCTATGCATTTGGTTAGGAGCGATAGGGTAATTACCGCATAGTCCTTCACCCAAAGGCAATCAACCAATTAATAAAAGGATTTTGAAATTTAACCCGCTATAATAATCAAAAAAATCCATCTAATCTTTTACTAATTTAAAGACACTCAAACTAATCTCACACAAACACACACATGTTTTATCTTTCCCAGTCTCCCTCCCCTCCCTCACCATCTCCGACCACGCATTCCTATCTCCGACCACCACTCCCCTCCCCTTCTCCTGCGACCCCTCCCCTTCCCTATCTTCGGCGACCCCCTCCCTTGATCCCTTCCCCCACCTCCATCCTCGAAGAAGCCCACTTCCCTCTGTCTCTCCGCCTCTTCCCTCCTCCCTTCGCTGTCGTTGACACATTCCCTCAAATCTATGCATCATCTCCGATTTGTTCGTGAATCATGACTAAAGGATCTAGAGTTTCTACAAAAAGAGAGAATAAAATTATAATACTTTTCATATATTGCCTTTGCTATTTAGCTTCACTTCTTTCGATTCGTTCTTTGTTAGCTTCTTTGTAGATTTAATATACTGATTTAAAAAAAATCAAGAATAATTTTGGTTTCGTCTCTTAAAATTTTGGGAATATATTTGCAGATTATGGTGGTTTGTTGTAAATGATACATTGAACTGAAAATGTTCTTGGAAAATTAGAGGGTCATTTCACTCTAAATAATTTACACTCACGTTCAATTCATATTCAATTTTTTATAGTCACATGTTTGTCTTTTGGTATGTGAGGAATTAAGCTAAAAGAAGTAAATATAGAGGGATAGTACTAGTAGTGGCGTAGGTATGTTAAATTTTTGAAGCAAAATGGAGGACGAAACTGGTGATGTTGTTTCTTTTCTTGAATAAACCCAAGTACCCCTTCTCTTAACTCTTCAAGTGGCTCGAAAACAGTGAACTTAAGTAAGACAAATGAGAACTTAAAAAATATGTAAAATAATCTAATAAAATAGCAAAAATAGAGAACGTAAAAGACTATAAACAACCGTAAACTTAACTAAAACAACTATAAACTTAACAAATATGTCAAAATCTCATAAAATTGCATAAATAGAGGCCATAAAAGACTAAAAAACTATGAACTTAACAAATATGTCAAAAAATCTCATAAAATTGCACAAATAGTAAGTCATAAAATACTAAAAATAATTGTGAACTTAACTAAAAACAATTGTGAATTAAGTAAAGGGTAGCCATTTTCATGTAGAGATTATGAAATTAGCTTAAACAATTCTGAACTTCTCTAAGTTGTTTTTGGAAAAACTGTGAAAAAGTAACTGTGAACTTCTAAAAAACAACTGTGAAATTCTCAAATTTGCTTCAGATTATATGTTAATGCTATTAGTTTGATTCGTTTTGACGATAGAAATACAACGGTGGTTTTAGATTTATTTTTTGAATTTTAGATGTTAAGATACTTCATTTGAAAGTTTTTGGTGAAAAAAAAAAAGAAAGAGAAAAGGGGAGAGAAAGTGCAAGATGGCCGGAGGAAAGAGTGCCATGTCATTAAATGCGTGGTACGCTTGTAATTTCAGTTAAATTGCAAATTAAACGCGTGATACGCGTGTAATTTCAGTTAAATTGCAAAGTGCTCCCACGTCTATCTAAGAGTATAGAATCTAGTGATAAATTTTCAAAATGCGCATTCCTGATGATTGTTTCCATTAGAATGGAGGACGATTTGAGAATTGCCCTTTCTAAATAAACACGTTTATAGGCGAATTTGAAGTTAATCGCCGTTGCTAATGGCCACCTAGTGCCTATATAAACCATTTTTAGAATTGCACATACTCCCTCCGTCTCGCTTGAAATTGCACACTTACTGTTTACGCGTGGATTAAGGAAAAAAATAATGATATAAATGTTATGAATGTAAAAGTAAAATAGGAGAGAGAATGAGTGGAAAGAATAGTAAATTATAATAGTGTTGTGAGTATTAAAATAAAATAATGTAAGAGAGAGAATGAGTGGAGGGAATAGTAAAAATTCTTTGCCATTTTAGGAAGTACTCCCTCCGTCCCACTTCACTTGACACTAATTTCCATTTTGGTCCGTCCCACCTCACTTGACACTGTCCAAAATGAAAAGTTTTTACACTCATAACACCAATCAAATCACTATTCTCTCCACTCATTCTCTCTCCTACTTTACCTTTTCTACTCACAATATTCTCTTTAATTAATTATCTATATTACTTTTTCTTAGTTACCGTGCCCACCTCTTTGGTGTCAAGTGAATCGGGACGGAGGGAGTATACAACTTGTAATGGGACGCCCAAATAAGGAAATAACCAAAATTTTTTTTTAAAAATATTACTATATTTTTTGGGGTTGATTTGAAATATGATTTTTAACATTTGGCCACTAAAATTATTATTATATTATTATAAAAGATGCTATTACTCTTACTATGATTTTTATATTTTTTATAGTTAACTGAGCTGTAATTTTATGAAAATTATAATTATTTGTATGCATTCTAATATAATTGTTAGTAGTATCTCTTAATATTTTTTTAGCAAATAATATTAATTTTTAAAATTACATGTTAATTAAATATTTATAAAATTATTTCCCAAATTCTATTGAGTTTGAACATAAAAACTAAACTACTCCCTCCAACAAAAAAATTGAATGTTCAATCTTTTTAATTGATCTTAAGTAAAAGCAAATTTGTATTTTTTTTTTCTTTTGAGGTTTACTTCGAGTGATACAGAAAATAATATTTATTATCATTAGGTTTAATTTCACATGTCCGCCACAATCCAAACAAAATCCCATAAAAAATCATGAAATTTACTAAAGCTCACATAAGGTCCAAATCAAAATTTCATATAAACCCAAAATTCCTTTGACCTAGTCTTATATCTTAGGTTTAGGAGCGGACTGATTAATAAAATATGTGACTTTTTTTTTTTTTTTTTTTTAAGAAAATGTGAAAAATTGTGAAAATATAACTCTTATACCTAATCATAGAAGTAATTCAAGTAATTATAGTTTTACACCTTAGGTATAAAAGCAGACTTATTAATACATGAGTTTTTTTTAATGATTTTGTAAGAAAATGTAAAAAATTGTGAAAAAAATCACCCTTATACCTAAGTATAACAGTAATTATATTCTTACACTTTAGATATAAGAGCAGACTGATAAAGATTTTTTTTTTTTTTTTTATTATCAACATGAGTTTATATGAAATTTTCAATATATAGTGATTATTTTTATAGATTTTTTATGTAGCTGATGTGGCCTAAAGTCTGAAGAATAGTTACTAACAAGTTGGTGACTGAAATAATTAAAAGACATTGTAGAAAACATTTTTTTAATGTTGAAGTGCAGTGTGATTATGGGAAATTGATGTAGTTAATTAAATAAAAACCATGTGCGTGTAAGATCTATATAGATACTTGAACCTTTTATTAGGAAGTTTGTAACGACCCGAGCCCAAACCCCAACCCGCTACGCAGACATCACACACTAACCCATTAAGCATCTCTTTAATTAGGTTAATTACAGCCCATCAGAGCCTCCAAAAATCTATATATATACTCTCTCCGTCCAAGTACATGTTTCACAGTTACTGTTCACGCGTGGATTAAGGAAAAAAATAATGATATAATGTTGTGAGTGTAAAAGTAAAATATGAGAGAGAATGAGTGGAGGGAATAGTAAATTATAATGGTGTTGTGAGTATTAAAATAATGTAGAAGACAAAGTGTGAAGTATGTAATTGGACGCCCAAAATAGAAAGTGTGAAATATGTAACTGGACGGAGGGAGTATATATTAAAGTTGGTGAGGAGGGCTATGGCTTCGCCACGTGGACAAGTTTTGACAAACTCTTGATTTTGGAGAAGCCACGTCATCACTATCCCAAAATCTATATGATTTTTGGTATTCTCCTTATTAGCTAATACTATTAGTTAATAATAATAGTTATTATATAGGTTAACTATTACTATTAATAGTAGAGCAAGTTTTGGGAGAAACTAGTTTCTCCGTAAATTATAAAAAGTTCACTTTTTTTCTACTTGCAAGTAGTTAGCGAATATTTAGGAACAGTTTATAAAACAGGACTTTCTATAACTTAAGGAGAAACTAGTTTCCCCCAAAATATTGTGTTAATAGTATTAGTTAACTATAATAATTACTTTATAAGTTAACTATTATTATTAATTGTATTAGTTAACTATAATAGTTACTATATATGTTAACTATTACTATTAATTGTATTAGTTAACTATAATAGTTACTATATAAGTTAACTATTACTATTAATAGTATTAGTTAACTATAATAGTTACTATATATGTTAACTATTACTATTAATAGTATTAGTTGACTATAATAGTTACTTTATAAGTTAACTATTACTATTAATTATTTTAGTTAACTATAATAGTTACTATATATGTTAAATATTACTATTAATATTATTAGTTAACTATAATAGTTACTATATATGTTAACTATTACTATTAATTGTATTACTTAACTATAATAGTTACTATATAAGTTAACTATTACTATTAATAGTATTAATTAACTATAATAGTTACTATATACGTTAACTATTACTATTAATAGTATTAGTTAACTATAATAGTTACTATATATGCTAACTATTATTATAAATAGTATTAATTTACTATATAGGTTAAGTAATAGTATTTTAGTTACAATATATGTTAACTATTACTTTTAATAATATTAGTTAATCATAATAGTTACTATATATATATATATATATATATATATATATATATATATATATATATATATATATATATATATATATATATATATATATATATATATATATATATATATATATATATATATATATATATATATCAAAGTAGGTCGTTAATAATGCCAATGAACATTTATATTAAAGACGTACTTTTATCGGGAAGGTTAAGGATTGGAACCCCCTACATTGTATTTAAAATGTTGTAATTTGAAAAGAAATAGGTCATTAGTTTTTTCATTCGCTTTGTTAACGTCCATAAAAAATGTTGCATACTGACATAAATTATGACATAAAAAATAAATGACATAAAGTATGAACATCAAAAATAAAATAGCAAAAATTGCTACATTGTTAGTCACAATGCAATTCTTATTAAACTTATGTGCAACAAAGTTATTAAAATTGAACACAATTTTTCTAAAATGTTAATGTTTTGATTCATTTATAATATACTTATATTATAAAAAATAAATCATGAGGTTACCTACTAGTTCAATGAATGATTTGATGCTTGATAGTAGTGTATGTGTCTTCTATATACTCCTTCCGTCCCAAAATGTTTGTCCCATTTGACTTTTTTATTGAACTTTGACCACAAATTTATGAGAGATTAATCATGTTCATGAAATTTTAAAAGTTGTTGTTGATAATATTATTAATGGTGAATCAATAGAAATTTTTAGAATTTCATGAACATAATTAAATTGTCATATATTTTTTATCAAAGTTCAACAAAAAAGTCAAACGGGATAAACATTTTGAAACAAAGGAAATATCACACTAAATTTTCACATATTTTCGATTTGAGATGGGAATATTACAAAGTTCATTAGTTAGAATCTTCTGGAAACTAGAGAAAGGTTTGATGAAATATCATGACTCTGTTGACCCTTTTGTCATATTATTAAAACTCTTCTTTTAGTGAAAAATGTGATCATTTTTTCTAAACATATTTATTATGGAATCCTCAAAAGTTACGAAGAAAATATTTAGTCTATTAAATTACAAGTAACACTTCTTTTATAATAGCTACACGAATTAGTTAAACAAATTAGGACTTTATATACTCCCTCCGTTCCAGCGAAAGAGCCATTTATTTTCTTTTTGGGCGTCCCATTTAAAAAGCCACTTTCCCAAAAAGAAAACCTTAAATCACTATTCTCTCCACTCATTCTCTCTCCTACTTTACTTTTACACTCACAACATTCTCTTTCTTACATCACCTCCCACTCATTCTCTCTCCTATTTAATTTTTCATACTCACAACATTTAAACTTTTTCTCTTTCCTACATCACATTTCTTATTTTGCGTGCCGGACAAATTTTGTGGCTCTTTCGCCGGGACGGAGGGAGTATATACTCCCTCCGTCCCACCGAAACCTTCCCACTTTTTGCATTGCATGCAAATTAAGAAAATGAGTGGGAAAAAAAATGTTGTGAATGTAATTTGAAAATAGAAGAGAAAATGATTGGAGGAAATAGTAAATTTGAAAAGTGTTGTGAGTGTAATAGTAAATTAGGAGAGAGAATGAGGGGAGGAAATAGTAAAGATTTTTTGCCAAAAAAGAAAAATGAAAACTTTTAACAGGACACCCAAAATGGCAAAATGGAAAGCTTCAACTGGAACGGAGGGAGTAAATTTTAAAACGAAAATAATATATAATATATTTTCGATTATGCATACCAACTTATGTAAAAACGCTTTAATATCATGATAAATTATGGAGAACCCAAAACAATGGTGAAGCTAGGAAATTTGTCAAATGGGGGGAAGACTATTTTGGAATAGTTATTATAAGGAAGAGATTTAATTTTGGCATAATACAACGGGTCAAAATAATAATTTAGTACTCCCTTCGTTTCATTTCAAGAGTTCTAATTTTTCTATTGGTCCGTCTTAGATTAAGAATCTCATTTCATAAATGACAAATTATGAACAGTGTTTCGGACATTTATACCCTTATAATGTAAATATATTTACAAAAAAATCATTCATTATGCCTTTCTAATGTTAACATATTGACAAAAAAAAAATCAATCAAAAAGAGGTTTTATCATAAATGTTTTAACTTTTACATTCTCTCCTCTAATCTTCTACTCACTTGCAATTCTTTATTTATTTTTTTAAAAATTTTCTTAAGAAGCGTGAATACTACCCTAGGACCCTTGAAGTGAGATGGAGGGAGTACAATTTTTATCAAAATTAAGGAGGTCAAAATGTATAAATTCATCACTTTTAGTAGTAAAAAATCATTTAAAAAAAATTTAAAAGTGCTAAAATTGACACATTCCAAAACAGAAGGGGTCACCTCGCCACTGGCCCAAAATATATTATGTATTATTTTCGTCTTAAATCAAAGATTATGTAAGCTAGAAAACTCATATTTTTACACAAACCATATACTCCCTCCGTCCAAGTTAATACTTCACAGTTACTGTTCACGCGTGGATTAAGGAAAAAAATAATGATATAATGTTGTGAGTGTAAAAGTAAAATAGGAGAGAGAATGAGTGGAGAGAATAGTAAATTATAATGGTGTTGTGAGTATTAAAATAATGTAGGAGACAAAGTGTGAAATATGTAATTGAACGCTCAAAATAGAAAGTGTAAAGTATGTAACTGGACGGAGGGAGTAAGTCTTTATTGAAAATATAATTCTAACTAAGGTATTGCTCAATACCAACTTAAGAAATGAAATGCTTTATTGTGTATCTTAAATTAATTATCATTTTGTAACTATAATGTTTATATTAATTAAAAAAAAATATCCGCATATCCTCGAACACGGGCATATATTAGTACTTCTATAATAGAAGATTAGCCTATTGAGAAATAGGTCACGCTTGCTAATTAATATCACGTGGGTTTCTGCCTGGTGACAAAAGTAATGAAAAATAGCTTGTAAATAAACACTTGGAAAATAAAATAATCTCAACATTTCCATAAGCTCTGATTAACTAATACTTATCTCTAATCTACTCCGCAGCCGCAGACATGGTTTTTAGACATGGTTTTGAGGGTTCACAATGAGCTGGACCAAAATTTTAGAGGCCTCATATTTTTTTCTCACTTTAAAAACTTAGCCCAAATGCTAGTAATAATATATAAATTTAAACGTGATAATGTAACACGTAATGCATTTAGCTTGATTGAATAACTTTATTATTATGTTACTTGAGGTGCTGAGATCAAATCATCGCACACGATTTTCTTGGAAATTTGAAGCCTATTTTTCCTTTATCGCACCCCACATGATTTCATGAAAATTTGAAGCCTATTTTTCCTTTGCCGACCTTTGTTAACTTTCTTTCTTTCCTTTTACTTGTTTCGTTATTATGTTACTTGAGGTGCTGGGATCAGGGGCGGACACAAGACTAATTGAAGAGGTGGTAGTGACCCCCCAAGCTAAATGATGTGTATGGTTTAGTGGTTAAATTGTTGAAATGTTGTACAGGAGGTTGTGGGTTCAAGTCTTACAACAAGCTATATTTTTTCATACAAAGTTTTTACAGTGTGTTTGTGCACCCCCTCACCAAATTCTTTGAATCCGCCACTGACTGGATCAAATCACACCACACAATTTTCATGGAAATTTGAAGCCCCTATTTTTCCTTTGCCGCCCGCCTTTGTTAACTTTCTTTATTTCTTTTACTCTTTCAGAAAATTTTACTTTACTTTTATTTTTTTATTTTCTTATATTATTATCAAAACTAAATTATCCTATACTATTTTTTATATGTATATATATTAAGACCATCATATTCACATTTTGATACATGCCCCTAAAAATATTGAGACGGCCTGTACGCAGGTTAAATAGAGGACAAGTAGCTCCTTCCTCTTCGTTTTCACTCTCTCTCTCTCTCTTTCTCTCTCACACACACAGTGTGTGTGCCTGTGAAAAAAGAAAAAAAGAAAAATGGGAAGAGCACCATGCTGCTCAAAGATAGGATTGAACAGAGGACCATGGTCCATTGAAGAAGACAAGTTGCTCATTCACTATATTCAAACTCATGGTGAAGGCCATTGGCGATCTTTGCCTTCCAAAGCTGGTAATTAATTCTTCCACCTCTCTGTATTAATTTTTACACGATGACTTATGAGGATTCATGTTAGTCAACCCCAAATTATTTTGGGACTAAGACTTTGTTGTTGTTGTAAATGTAGGTTTGCTTCGATGTGGGAAGAGTTGTAGATTGCGATGGGTGAATTATCTGAGGCCCGGAGTAAAGAGAGGAAACTTCACCTCCGATGAGAACGACACCATTATTCGCCTTCATTCCCTCCACGGCAATCGTTGGTCCTTAATTGCAGCTGAATTCCCCGGTCGAACCGACAATGAAATCAAGAATCATTGGAATACTCATCTCCGAAAGAAACAAATACTTGTCCATGCCAACCCTACTCAACCAACAACTATGACTCCTCTTCATACCAAGATCAGTTTGACCCAATCACAAGTCAAAATCGATATCCCATCAACCCCGTCGAGCGAGGATGATCAAAGAATAAACATGATTACAAACAATGTTATTGCTTATGATAATCGCTCGACGGAGCAAATTAAGGTGGAGTCGAAGATGGTCGATGATAATATTGGGACGCCTACAAGTAGCGGGGCATCATATTCATCTAGTGTAATTACGGAGGGAGAAGTGAATATGAATACGAATACGAATGCGAATATGAATACGAATATGGCTGATACGTTTTTCTATGAGCTAGATGATTTCATAGACGTTGATCAGATAATGAAGGGCTGTGATTATATGATCTCTAGAGATGAAAAGTTAGAGAGGGTGTACATGGAGTACGTGCAATTACTCAATTATGGAGGAGAATGAATGAATCAAAGTCACGAGCAAAGAAATCATTCATCGTCCTTGACGATTGATTTTGTGGGATTTCTTTTTCATTAATCTACT